>CM068306.1:30025182-30347161 GCA_034768735.1 Schistosoma mekongi
ACTAGCGAAGGCATTAGGTCACTTATCATCACCAAAACACAGTGTATCATGGCATGGAAAGAGACTACCCTCCTTTACAGCTAGCATTCTATTTGTGATAAAATATATCCTTCACCTTATTCAACCCTGTGTTCTTATGGTTTGTGGGTAAAATCGTCAGAAGTGTTCTGTAAAGACGACAAGCGAAACTTGGTTGTATGTATAGTATCTCCCCCCTTAGGCGAAACTTGGTCTGGCGCACTATCAAACCCTCTGAGTCTGTTTACACGTATAAACGGTGTATTATTTATCTAGCATTTCTGTCACATTATTGTCCCTTCATTTTATACGTGCATACATCCACATTTTTACAATAACTGAACAGACACCTACGTTTATTACAGTCAAGCGCCTAACATCCCAGAAGTTTTCAGTTCATTCCTAATTCTTTTCGATAAATTTTCATCAGGTTTCACAATTATGAGTTTAAGATTAATGATCATAGAAAGTATCCAATTCTGCGAAATATCGTTTAAATATTACGGACTACGGTATATAAACTTTAGATAGTACTGTAAATGTCGATTGTTATCGTAAAAATAATTATCATGTAACTTGACGTGTTTACATTTATATGACAATTGTAATAAGATTATCTTAATCTGATGGACCATATACAAGCTTCGTTCTGTCATTCAGAATCCAAGTTTAGGAACATCCCTGTAATACATTCGCATTCTCGCTTTCCGGCAGTAGCAATCTCACTCACGTGTGAAATTATTTGATGCGTCATATTTCATCTTTTTAGCAAAACTATGCTGAGCCTCAGGAACAGCTTAAAACGTTCAACCTTGTGCAAGAAGACTTGTCAGACGGCGGGACTATAATATAGGGGGCGACCCTGAAAGTTGCTTGGCGACCGTTGATATCGGAATATTAGTTTGTCACTCTTCTCTTAGCATTTCTTCAAGGGCATAGACGCCTCACAATCACATTAACATGTTCTTCGGAGTAAATCTTTCTCCTGTAAATGCTAACGATAACGTCATCATTGTCAACCAAACTGTGAGCAACGACCTTAAGATGAAAAGTCACAATTTCATTGGTTCGTCCCTACATTATAGTCCTGCCTGTCAGATAAATAACAAGTAGTCAAGTAGATTCATAATGTCGGGTTTGTAGACGGTTCGAAATCACAATTTTTTATAAATCTGAGCGTACCTATATGAAAATACTCATCAACTGTGCTTTTTCATTCCGAACAGCAGAAGTCAGTGAATATCCATTCATCATTTCAAAATAACGCAGTAAACAAACGTGCCTTCCATGCAGACCGGATTTTAGAGACCATAACTATGTTTGTTTAGTATATGAAATGCCCTATACGGCTAAGAACAAAGTGTCTGGCTTGTGAAATACACTTTCACGTCCATCTAGAAAACCACGAGAAAGAAATTTACTGATCAAAGCTGGTGTTGGTACCACAACATCAACAACAAAACTTCTAAAAGTTAGAAGAATTTATGCTTTTCTGCCAACTACTAACCTGCTATGAAGCGTCGGAAAGTTTTCACTCTGGCATGCGTTAGCACCAACCATTACTGATGTCAAAAATTCTATGCCATCACGACCCGCTCAACAGCTCTAGCACTCTGAGGCTACACACACTACACAACACTTGAAAGTATACATGACAAACAAACCTTTACGGACTATTTAGTTGATCGCTTGAAGCACAAATCATCTCTCAGTATTATTCATTACAATCTCAACTATGCTACATACACTCATTAGCCCCATAATCAATGTCGAGTACATAGTAACTGGTTCCATTTATTAAAATTACAGAACGAAATATTAACCATCATTCCAAGAAATCACACACATTATCTCTCATGGAATTATTGACTCAACTCGGTGAGTTACTCTGCTTAGCTCGTGCATCTGCTTATTTTTTGTTTTCTGTTCCACATTTGTCATAAAGTATAAGTATATCCATTCACATTATTATCTAATCGCATCCCTCGTAAAACCTGATTGATTATAATGTCTACGGAAGTTTTACCAGCATCTAGCTCCAAGCATCTGGCAAAACGTACAAAAAGGCTTCGGTCCTATATCCCCACTGATCCACTACTAGAAAAATCCAGAGTCACATGCGATGTAAATCAAATTGAACCTAACAAATATGTTACCATCGTCAATCTTGAAGACGTGATGAAGTCTTTTTTGACGAGACATGATGCAGGTCATTGCAAGCACAGTGATGACTTCAAAGGCCTTCATGACATCCTTAAGATTCTCGGCCTTCTCAAATGCCTCATGAATCCTGATAATACTGAAAAGTCACATCATTTAAATGTAATGAACAGTGTCATCAACCACGTAGCCTCCTAAGTTTTTGAACGCATTAAACGCCCTAACATTGTTATAATTTTAAATGTTTCTCATGCCTGTCCTCTACAAACTATGGAAAGCAAACTCTTTAAGGCTAGCAATCTGATTGACGTACCATGCTTATGTACAAGACGAGATAAAGGCCTCCATGGCCTAAGTGCAACGGTACTATTCAGATTCAATAAACCAAAGGAGGCACAAGACTCTAGACTCATCCAGTATGATTAGACAAGATCCTCTGTACAAAAATATAGAGCTAGTACCAGACAGAACTCCATATCAGCCTATGTCAGGCAAGTCCGGTAAAAACCTCTATTATTAAGGCGCCACGTCAAATCTAACATCGACAGCTCAAAAAGTTTATTTGACACGAAGACTATAAAACCTTTTCCTTTAAAAACACCGTTTGTACCCATTAGAAGTCGGAATGCTGTAAAAACTATAGAGGGTGATAGCAACAATACGCCTAGTATCTGCGTTATTGACTTGGATCCAGTAGAAACAAAAAGCAACACTCTGCGTAATAATGTTTTCAGGAGACTCAAGATGAGCTCAATAACATCACTTTTAAGCTCATCAGATAAAACCACTAAAAGCTGGGATGTTACAAGAAACTTTAAAGATAATAATAGTGGCAACGCACGAAACACCCGAGAAGTAGACTTGAATTCATTAGAAACAATAAGCGATGAGTTGCCCACTGGTATTGGCTACAACATTTACACGAAGTCACAAATCCAGACATCTAACGATGATTTCCGTATTGAATACTTTATTCAGCCTGATAGGCAAACAATAAACGGAAAGCCACAGGCCTCCCGAATATTATCACAACACTCACAGAGAAGTAAAAGGAACGCACCCTCCAAAAAATCCATGTATCACAAAAACTACACAGATTCAACTAGTCATTATTGAATAAATGTCCTCGCAGATCTGAAGGCATTCTAGGGCTTGCCCCACACACACCTGAAATCTGTTTAACCGACCAAAAAATCTGCATGAAACAGAACCATTTTTTTGCTCTCACGCCGGTTCCCCAACCGACAACCTCATCCATAGTAGGATTCACTACAAACATAATGAAACTGCTTCCACTCCTTACAACCACCTTATTACCCCAGGCACAACTTTGACAGATGAGACAACCAAAGACACTTCATCAAAACCCACTCAGAGACACAAACATCAGCCAACTGATCAATGGACCGGCTGGCCATATCGATTCATACATCAGGCACCCAACCCGATTATAGTTCAAAGTTATTCATCTCACTTAATGCTTTTACACCCAACTCGTTCAAAACAAGTGTTCTGTTGCAGGACCTTACGCTTGACAAAAGGTCACAGTTACTCGTCATCTCAATAAACGCTAGGCCACTTATAAACAAAATCAATTATCCCAAATTTATTATGATCATTACTAACCCAAGTATGGTGTTGATTACCGAAACTTGGTGTAAACCAACTATATTAGATGACAATAAACATCGATAATTATACTCTCTTCCGAACTGACAGGCACAACACTAGCGGAGGTGGCACCATAATCTACACGCGTTCCGACCTGAAGGCCTGTAGGTCCAACAATGAACAACTAGGTGAGAAAAGGGATTCAACATGGGTAAGTATAACCTTTGGCCATCAAAAGCACCTACTTGTAGGATGTATATATAGACCACCCTGCGCAGACAGCACCTACGACAAAAATCTAAGCACTATGTTCTTCTTGGCCTTATAGCAACCCCACGCATCCAAACTAATCGGTGGAGACTTTAATATAAGAAACATCGACTGGAAGTCGCCACTCCCTTCACTGCGATTCTCTAAATTAATAGAGACGATAGAATTTGGTGGTTTGACACAACAGGTCCAAATCCCAACTAGGGGAAACAATACCCTTGACCTCCTTTTTACTATCAACTTTAACCCAACTTCAGTAAACGTCAGCTCTGAATTTCACAATAGCGGTCGCAAAGTAGTTATAAGCACATTTAATTACCAACCCTTAAATAATCTCAACCCGAACGGACCTAAAAAACACAAATACCGAAGTACAACAACGAAACGTGGAAGCATATCGAAGGACTCATTCGATACATAAGATGGGACTCTTATCGCACCACTGGAAATATCGACACAACCATCTCAGTCCTCTACAGAAATCTGATAAGCTGCATATACTGCATAGCCCCTTACATAGAACATGTGTCTGATGTTAACAGTGCACGTCCACATGTTCCGGAATGTCTTAGGAGAAAATTGAGGCACCTGAAGCTTCGATACTACAAGCATCATGATATAACTACACTATATAATGTATACAAAATAGTCGGAAATCTCGACAACGCCCAGCACAAATACTTGCTCAATATGGAAACCAAAGGATTGAACAGTACCAACCAAATTTCCTCAATGATCAAACTATTTAAATCTCTTCTCGATCCAAAATCTAATAAGCTTCCCGCACTATTCATCACATAGGACGGCATTGAAGGCGATCCAGCTTCTATTAGCGAACAATTTAGTAACTGCTCCTCCTCATGCTGTTCCACAAAAACCGGAGCCACTGCGAAACCCTTATCCATGATGACACCTAAGCGTCTCTCTACAGTAGAATTCACTAGCACAAATATTAAGAAAGCCATAGCCACGCTGAATAAATTTAATGATTATGGACCTGATGGCATTCTAGCATCCCTCATGAATTATGGTGGAAGAGGATTACCACTTCTCTGCCTGAAACTGTTTACTGTATCTATGGACAATGGACATTATCCAGCAATATGGAAAACATCGTTCATAACTCCGCGATTCAAAAGTGGATCATGCAACGTTATAGAAAACTACAGGCCAATTAATACGACATCCATGCTGTCCAGAATCATGGAGAAATTCATTCATAAACAACTGTCATCATTCTTACTTTCGGAAAACCTGATCAATCCATCTCAACATGGGTTCATGGGAAAACGCTCTTGTACTACATCACACTTAGAATTTGTTGATTATATAACACTTTGAAGAGACAAAGGTTTCTCAATTATCGTACTTTATTTTGACATCAGTAAAGCATTTGGTTGTGTCCCCCACAACCTTCTCCTCTCTAAACTACACTCTTATAGCATACGAAACCCACTGCTAAGATGGCTTAAATCATTCCTCACAGGGCGCCGCCAAATTGTAGGGTTCGGTTCTAGCTACTCAAAGCCAGTAAATGTATCCAGCGGAGTTGTACAAGTAAGTGTAATTGGACCATTACTCTTTCTTCTTATAATCAATGATGTATGCCAACGATTCGCGCAAGGTAAAACCTTTCTTTTTTCAGATGACTTAAAGGTAGCCTATTCATTCCCACCCACCACAAATAAAAAACTATTACCAAAACAATACAAGAAAAAACTGATAATTTATTAGAATGGACTAAAATATGGCATCTCCCCATAAAGGTGCACAAAAGTGGATACATTTCCACTGGTCGCAGATGGAACCACAACCTCCACCTACACAAAACGCAAATAAAACCTCAAAGCGTCGCTCCAGATTTGGGGATCCGATATACCGATAGCATTAACTTCTCGGAGCATGTTGCATTTCAAACTTCCAAAGTGAGGAAGCTAACCGGATTTATAAGAACAAATTTTCTCAATTTAAATTCGAAAATATTATTATACACAAAGTGTGTTCGTCCAATATTAGAATATGGTTATCTACTCTAAGGCAACTGTAGACGTTTAGCTTTGATGAAAATCTAGAGAATTCAAAGGGCATTTACTAAGAGCTTACTAGGCAAATACAACACTCAAACTTATCACCAACGATGCGATAAACTAAAGCTAGAACCCCTTCGGTTGCGACGCTTGAAATTAAACCTCACTCTCATGTATCACCTTATTAGTGGTGCAACTTACACATCGAAATCACTGCCGACCCCCTACATCTCCTCACACAACTTGCGCAATAAGGAAAATACCATTATGATCCAGCGATGTCGCACACAGCTGCGCCAGAACTTTATCACAGTGAGATATGCGACACTATGGAACAAACTTCCCAAGCACATTCGCTGGAACAGATCGTTAGCCGCTTTCAAAACATTACTTCAAGAACACTTTCTAGATAAAGGTCTATGTAACCTCCTAAAGTACACTGAAATAACTAATGACACATATAGACAAGGTCCCAGCTCCGTATAAACAGTTTTAAAATATATCAAATGCATTCATAATACACCATATGCCTATGGACTCATAGTTAATAATGCGTATTTTCATATTGTTCAAACCCACATATGTACACACATTTTTAATTCATTTATGCGAAAACTCATAATTTCACTGCACAGATAACTTTTTTATCCCTCTTCTGTCATCAATTATACACCAATTCACTGTTGCGATGAAAAGTTGACCTTTTAATTATATTGGGTTCATTAGTTTTCTAATATTCCTATTGACGCTGAATCAATACTCTAATTTTCCATTGATTTTCAACACCATATACTTATCCATGTACACACACTTCTTTATTCAGAAATTTTACCCCTCTTGTATCACTTGAGTGGAAATTTACAATTTCATCACACTGTTAATTACACTGTTTGACCTCTCCATTACTATAATTCTTTATGTATTTTACGTGGTTAATAGTGCATACTTCCATTCTGTTCCAATGTACTTTATTATTATTATTGTCATCGTTACTATAATTATTAATGTTATTATTGTTATCTGTCTTCTGTCATCACTTACAAACTAATTCACAATTTTGACGACAACTTGACCTTTTAATTATATTCGGTTTCTTAGTTGGCTAACAAACCAATTCATACAAAATTTAAACTACAACTACGCATTGAACTGTTTAGAATTTCATCTATAATCTCTTTCCACAGTGCCATACAGATGTTTTAATTTGCATGTTCTACATCACATTGGCGTTTTATTCTTAATACTACTTCGCTAATATGATTTATTGAATTATTACACTCATCTGATGAAACCCAAAACAGTTTCCTCACAACGCTTATTGTAAATGAGTAGTATATGATTAAAATAAAATAAAATAAATAAATTAAACACTGAGCTATACTCTCCGGAAAAAAACTGACATATATTGCTGTTAATACTCAGTATGTGTGTAATATTAAATTAACCTTTATTTATGGCTGACACTTGTTAAGCATCAGGATTTGAATTTGAGTCGTCTCTTCAATTAACGAGCTCGTCAGACCCTACAACGCTTAGTTAATAACAACTCTATTACTAAACAAGCTTCTAATCTGATGACCCAAGGTTTAATAGACCCAATAATGCTCAATTCTACACTAGTAATTCATCAGCAGGGGATACCTGATACAGATTACACATCTGTTTCACAGAACAGTATCATCGAGGAGGTTAAATATGAGCTACGGCATCTAACTAAGCAGCTAGTAGAAATGCATTCTCAAGAGAAGTCATTCTCAGTCACTGTACGTGGCGTTAAACAGGAACTTAACACGCTATCACCCTTTAAATTGCTACTAACCAAGGATGCAAGTTCACCTGTACTAGAAAATATTACAGAGATAAAAACCATAATCAACCTCATTGCCACATAAGCAACTAAGTGTATAATATTCCCTCAGAAGGTAATTGTCCACAACATAGTGAACAAAGCACCATTGAGATCTATTAAATATTCTATACTGAAAGCTGTTAATCTTTCAGATTGTTCTTGTCAATGCCTCTGCCTTAACAAGAAACATCAAATATGCTATGCCCCATTCTCTTCCGATTTGGCTCTTAATCGGTAGCAGATCAGTTAAAAAGAAGGCAGAGCAACTAATTAGCGCATCTATTAATTGTAAGAGTGCCCGTGTAGTCGAGGATAAGATTGCTATCCAAAGGAATAAGAGGCCAGGAACTCCGCACTTCAGTAATGTTAAACAGAATACTACTAGTGTCAAGTGCCTAAATACGGCAACTAGTACTGCTACAGGGTTCTACGATGGTACTATTGATCAGCAGATAGGCGTCACGCCACAAGCCGTACTAAACTCTTTACCGACTTTAGACAATCACTCTCTATGTAATAGAGATGTAGGCTACACAGCCTCCTGTAATAGACCCTATAGTCCAAAATCAGGTGGGCTCCGAAAGTGCAGGTAAAAATCACAGTCAACCGCATCAACGACTTAGGAAAAAAGAAAAGCGAAACAGAATAGTCATCGAAATTATAAGCAAGCTTTAAAGCTGTAGGTTTCACATTCTTTGAACTAAATGTACATCGGACTACAAAACTAGATGCACTAAGTTAGGACTAAACACTCTGTGGAGACGCCGACTCAGGTTAAATCGAGTTTCATTTTACATTATATGGAATAATTTAGCCTACTCATCATTAAATGGATTTCAGCTCAAAGAACTTTATTGCTATAACCTATGGATTTCGGCTTCAAACATAAAAAAGAAAAAATTCTGAATTTACCCATTATATGAATTGTTTTACAAATAAACTCCCAAGAATCTGGGACAATCTGCTCAAAGCTATTCATGAAATAGATTCACTTTCTTTATTTGTACGACATGTTGATGAGCGGTACGTTCAACTTTTGTGGTAACTATTTGTGTGTTTTCTATAGAAGGCTAATTATCATTACACTTGTCAGTTTTGGTCAAAGCTAATACCTCTGCTAGCTAATATTGACTATAATTATTTAATTATGGGTCGTATCTCTAAAAAACGAGCTCGTCAAAGCCCGCAGTGCTCGGTTGATAACAACTCCACTATCGAGCAACCTTCTAGTCTTGTGACCTCGGGTTTGACAGACCCAGTAATGCTAGATTTCACACCAGTGATTCAATTGCCGAAAATATCTGATATGGATTACACATCTATGCTACAGAACAGTAGCCTCGAGAAGGCTAGATGCGAACTACAACATCTTACTCAGCAGCTAGCAGAAATGCGTTCTCAGGTGGAGTCATTCTCAGCATTAGTTTGTGGCGTTAAGCAAGAACTTGATACCTTGTCGCCTCTTAAGCTGCTACTGACGAGGGACGCAAATCCACCTGTACTTGAAGACGTTTCGAAAGTATCAACAGTTATAGACTTCATTGCTACAGAGGTAACTAAACGTATGATATCCCGTCAGAATGTGATTGTCTACAATATACCGGATAAGGCACCGCTGAGAACCGTTAGGCATTCTATACTTAAAGCAGCTAGTCTCTCAGATTATTCTTGTCAATGCCTTCGCCTTAACAAAAAACACCAGAAGTACTCATGCCCCATTCTCTTCCGCTTTGATTCTCAATCGGCAGCAGATAAGTTAAAACGGGCTGAACAGCTAATAACCGCAACCACCAAGTATAAAAATGCTCGTGTAGTTGAGGATAAGACTGTAATCCAGAGACATAAGAGACTAGATACTTCGCACTTAGGTAAAGTTGAGCAGAACACTGCTGATGTAAAATGCCTGACTACACCACTAAGCACGGCTACGGAATCCCATGATGATAATACTTATCAACATACAGCCGAAAAAATTACAGGTCAAACCTCTGACAACCACCTCTCGGATGATATAGATTTAGACCACACGACCTCCAGTAATATTAGGATCTCTAGTGCTTCATTAGGTGACAAAATGCAAACTCCCAAAGTACAAGTAAAGGCCACGATTAGCCCACTAAACAACTTAGGTATAATGCAAAACGAGACAAAGAGATCATCGAAACGAAAGATAAGCTCCAAGGAAGGTTCTATGATCTCATCTACACAAAGAGAGCACAACGCTACTATGCCTACCACATCATTATATGGCAAGGCGGGTTATAAGGCCTCATTGCCTAATAGTAATCGACTCAGTAGTACTGAAGGTCGTAAGCGCCCACAGGTTGTACGTAACCAATTAAAACAGCGCATTTAAATACCAGCGTAAACCAAGCGGCGAACAAGTACATGACACATTTTATTACCCTGTCGCAAATAGCTTTGTAAGAAATTCTAGGGCGCCAAATACACACCAGTATGCTCTAAGCCTTAATAACCCCTCACCATACGCCTTTTCAGATCGTGTAAGTGGTTCTTCTCTTCCTCCTCACTATTTTGATTATAATTGTGCTCATGGTGGGTTGCTAGGACATCCTCCAATTTATGCACATCACCAACGAGCTGCCATGTTGCCTAACTCAAACTGCTCTGAACATCCTAATATCTCTGAATACTATAATAATTTTTTTGGGATCAGGCAGTCATTAGTCCCCTTAGCAATACAGCTTGCCCAGACATTAGCTCAAACAGTCAGACTGCCTTTTCAAACCAACATCTAGTTATACGAAACACGAACGACTTAGATAAAGATCTTATTCGATTCTTCACAATTCACTCTTCATTTCTAAACTTTTTAGTAGTTAACGCCCGCTCACTTCTTAATAAAATATCAACCCTAAGAACTATAGCCTTATTAGCTAAACCTTCTTTAATATTTATCACAGAAACATGGTGTTCCTCCTCAGTTACTGACTCAGAATTAGCCATTCAGGACAATATGTTATATCGCGGCAATAGAGAATATAAACGGGGTGGTGGTTGTCTAATATACGTAAATGTTTGTTTGCCATCCAACAAAATCGATGACGAAATACTCGGTAAGGTACCAGAGTCGGTCTGGATATCAGTCAATACCCCGGACTATAGTTTACTCTTTGGTTGTATATACAGAACTCCTAACACCTCGACTACTGTAGATAATAACATTATTAATGCTTTTATACATACCTCTGCTCTCACTTATAATGCAAAAGTCATTGCAGGAGACTTTAACCTTGCTAGGATAGACTGGAATGTTGGCAGAGGACTGTCATACGATGAAGAAAACCTTCTTGCTACATTAGACATGCACTGCTGGACACAGTGTGTACACACTCCCACTAGACATCATAACATTCTTGACCTAGTTTTCTGTCATGATGTCACTCCTCTGTCACTTCAAGTCAGCAAAGAGCTCGAAAGCAGTGACCACAAAATGGTTCTATGCTCTCTTCCTTTTGATTTCAGACACTCTAGTATTCATAAAATACAAAAAACCAGACAATATCGAAATTATAAAAATGTTGACTGGAATCTTCTGCACACCCTTCTAAGTTGTTCTGACTGGGAAAATTTTTTCTTGTCTAGTAGTCTTACAGATGCACTAGATATTTTTTATCAAATTAATAACTCATGTTTAGATACGATTGCACCTATCAAACTAAACAATATAATTAAATCAAATGATTTGTATATACCACTTCATTACCGTAAGAAGCTAAGACGTTTACAGAAGAGTTATCATAAGTCAAATGACTTCTCAGCACTTATGGAAATTACCATGACCTTCAACCAAGTAAAAGAAGTCCACAGGTTAAAGGCGATTAACGAAGAATTATCAGCAATGCACAGTAGCTCCAAGGTACAAAACTTGGTACGGTTATTCAATAAACGTCTCAAACCTTCTCAGAATAGTGATACCCCCTGCATTTTACGAAATGGATTAATGATTACCAACCATAATATCATAACCAACCTGTTCAGCGATTTCTTCGCTAATAGAGGTATACCCCAGGATAACAATGAGGTAGACATTATTAACTCAGCTACAAACCATATGGAGTCCGTTACCTTCACTTATGACAATATTTGTAAATCCATAAACTCACTTAGGACGTCAAGTAGCTATGGAGTAGATGGCATAGCATCCATTTACTTCAAACTCGGAGGACCTAATTTACCACTAATCCTATTGAAACTGTTTGACCTTTCATTAACAGCAGGATCTTACCCTAATCGATGGAAAACCTCATACATATGCCCTCGATATAAATCAGGTGACAGGACAAACCTGCATAACTATAGGCCTATAAATATCACCCCGGTTATCTCTAGAATAATGGAAAAAATAGTATGCGATCAAATGTCTGATTATTTACTCTCCGAAAAACTCATCTTTAATTCCCAACATGGTTTTCTAAAAACTAGGTCCTGTATGACTTGTCACTTTGAATTCTTTAATTTAGTTTTCACCAAACGAAGCCTTGGGCACTTGGTATTAGTATTATACTTAGACATATCTAAAGCCTTTGATATGGTTAACCACAAGCTTCTTGTAGGCAAACTCTCCTCTTATGGGATTAGGAATCCATTACTTGTATGGTTAAACTCTTTCCTCAGTAATAGACATCAAATAGTTAAAATTAATTCCACTCTTTCGAAGCCCGAACCGGTTACAAGTGGTGTTATACAAGGAAGTGTCCTAGGCCCATTGCTCTTTATAGCTTACATAAATGATATATGCAAATGCTTTAGCATGGGTAGACCCTTTTTATACGCAGATGATCTCAAAATAGTGTACTCATTCCCCCCTCAAGAATTTGCACACACATTCAGTGGAGTCACTACCGAGCTTAACAAGGTCGCAGTATGGTGCTCAAAATGGAAGTTGGATCTTAATGCCTCTAAGTGTGGTTGGATATGTTTTGGGGATAAGCGCCTCAATTTTGATCTCTCCATAAACGGCAGTAAGTTATCTAGGCTTCAGTCAGTAGTTGACTTAGGACTAAGGTACTCTTATAACCTGTCTTTTACAGAACAGGTCAATATGCAGACATCTAAGTCACATCGACTACTAGGTTGTATACTACGTAACTTTTATAGCAACGATTCTCGTATTCTGCTATATAAAGTTTGTGTCAGACCTTTGCTAGAATACTGCACCTTTATTCTCAGTAATGTTTCCATTAGGGATAAACTCAGACTGGAGTCTGTGCAACGTCGCTTTACTCTTCGTATTCTTGAGGCTGATCGTACTCTAGACTATAAAACTAGATGCACTAAGTTAGGACTAGATACCTTATGGAGGCGACGGCTAAAATTAAACCTAATCTTCTTTTATAAAATATTAAACAAATTAACGTTTTCATCGCCTAATACAATCCAGCTCGAGGAACCCTCTTGCTATAACTTACGCAATTCAGCCTCGAAAATAAAAATATCGCAATCTAAATCTGCTCTTTATATGAATTATTTTACAAATAAATTCTCGAGAATCTGGAACCATTTGCCTCAAGCCATTCGGGAAACAGATTCACTTCCTTCATTTGTACGGCATGTTAGTAACTTCATCTCTTCTGAAATCTCGTTAAAAATGTTCACATCAACTATTGTTTCTAACTCCACTAGCAAAATAATAGGGACTCTGAACGTGTGAGCACCACTCACCTGTCTTGTTCATATGATAGTATTCTTCCATTTTAATCAGCCTATAAGCATAAGTGGCATGTCGGAAGTATAATTACTAATCCTGCCCATTAGTTTTGTTAACCCCGGAATACCAGTGCTGTTGTTTTGTGTTCTTCCTTCTTTTGTCTTTCCTCTAGTTGCAGAAAATTATGTGCAAGATAAATATGGAACTTACTGGCACAAAACTATTACCTTCTCCTTAACACCCAAGTTTCAAGTACCCTTGCTCCTATCTCGCGTCTGAACATGCACAGTGATCCAATTTGCTAACCCTTAGCCGTTTTTTGGAACTGTAACGCATTGGTCAAGGAGCGCGCGGGACTTTGTCATATATGCACCATGCTACAATACATATAAATGGTGTCCTAATACTGTGAAATTTGTTGCAATTGGTTTGTTTCTCAATGCATATCTTTATACCTAGAAAATTCCTGACACTAAAACTTCGTCGAAATACTTGTATGTATGTAAACTTATATCATTCAGATCATGCCTGTAAACTGGCATGCTCTCATGTACAAATTGTTACTTGAGAATAAATTATTATTATTATTATTTCATCTCTTCTGATGTCACATTTGAAGTGCTCACTTTAACTATAGTTTTTTGCTTCACTGGCTAGATAATAAGAACTGTGACTGTGTGATCACCACTCAACTCGTTCGCCGGTCTTAATCATATGCTAATGTTCTTTCCTCTTATTCCATTTATAAGAGTATGTGGTATGCCGTGTCTTTTGATGCCTGTACAAACATTAATCATCGCCGATTTGTTTCGGGATACCAAGGAAGAAGTAAAAAATAGGGACGAGCCAATGTGCTGACATTTTATTTCAACTTAATCCTAACGCTCGTTAGCATTATAATGCTTCAATAACTCACCTTTCAAATTCATTGCGTACTGGTTCCACCATCACGGCAGAACATTCCGAAGGTCGGAGTTTTAAATGCGTTTGGTCTTATTTTGTTTCTAGACTTGCTCTACGCTTCATTTTGTTTACGCTCGGTCGTTTTCTAGAAGTATAACGCCAGAGACGAAAGGCCCGTGGCTGTTTGTCCAAAGTTTCACGATACATTACACGCCTCTGGTGTCCCAGCACTATAAAATTTGGTGTCGTTTGTTTTTTCTCATATTTTCTCATATTTCGATATGGTGTATATTTCCTGGCAGAAATTCTTTGCCGAGAGCTTTAAATGTAGATAAACCCATATCATACTGACCATGCCTGTAAACTAGTATGCTCTCATGTAAAAAGTGAAACTCGAGAACATAAGCTATTATTATTATGTGTTGTATCGTGATCAGAGGTCGACCTGTATTGCCAGAAGCTCTTCAACATGCATTGAAAAACTGGGAAAAACTATAGAAGAAATTTACTTCATTCTGGACTTACCAATCATCTATATGTCAAGCCTTCCGTGTTCATCCCCACTCCATGCAGTCCAGAAAGGGTAGTAACGAATGACGTCCTACCGTTAATTACCAGCTGCTCGGCACCTGAACCACATTTAGGGACATGATAGTACTTTTAAGACTCGTTTTTCCAATGACGGTGATCGGACACTAACCTAATATAGCAGAATACGAGAATCAGTGCTATAAAAGTTGCATAGTATAGAACCTAGAAGTCGATCGGATTAAGATGTCTCCATAGTAACCTGTTTTGTGGAAGACATTGTAAGAGTACCTTAGTCCTAAGTTAACTACTGACTGAAGCCTCGACAACATATTATTGTTTATGGAGAGATTTATTTATTTATTTTAATCACATACTACTCATTTACAATAAGCGTTGTGAAGAAACCACTTTTGGCTTCATCAGTTGAGTATAATAATTCAATAAATCATATTAGCGAAGTAGTATTAAGGGTATAAACGCTAATGTAATGTAGGACGTGTAAATAAAAATAAGAAGAAAAAGAAAAAAGAAGAAAGAGAAAAAGAAAAAAATAAAGAATAATTCTAAAGAGTTCAATCCGTAGTCGTGGCTTAGACTTTGCATAGATAGGTTTGTTAGCCAACTAGTAAACCCAATATAATTAAAAGGTCAAGTTGTAATCAAATTTTAGAATCGGTTTATAAGTGATGACAGAAGACAGATAATAATAATACTAATAATAAAATAGATTGGAACAGAGCGAAAATATGCACTAATAACTATGTAAAATATATAGAGAATTATAGTAATGAAGAGATCAAACAGTGCAATTAACAGTGTGGTGAAATTGTGAATTGTCACTCAAGTGATATTGGAAGGGTGAATAATAATAATAATAATAATAAAGCAGACAGATAATAATAATAATGTTATTAATAATAATAATAATCAAAAATGAGGCACTAATCTCCATAACATATCCAACCACTCTTAGAGGCACTAAGATGTAACAACCATTTCGTACGCCATACTGAGTCTGTGAGTTCAACAGTGACGCCTCTGGGTGTGAGTGCAAGTTCGTAATGGGGAAATGAGCACACTATCTTAAGATCATCCACTCATCATCTTGTGAAAAGTTGCCCTTTCTACGGTTACAAAATTTATAGATTGCAAATGTCAAAGAAATAGATCTCTGGGTTTTTTATAAGACAACTTGATGATCCTTGATAAGGGTTTATCAGGGAACGCCAAATTTTTTAAAAGATGGTAGGCATTATTTCCAATGAGCCTAATAAAATAAGCTGTAATTTTATCGTCTTTGACGGTGCCTTGATACATACACCGGATTTCGAAACGTTCAATATACTCCCTAATGAACTCAGAACGAGAATTCATCTCCAAGTTACCATACTCAGGCCCCATCGCAACAACAATGTAGTAATTCTTAGAATTTTGAATAATAACTAGTGAGACAGGTCAAGCAGTAATCAACAAGACAGAACACATGTGAAGGTAATGTTTATTTTAGAACCCGATAAGCGCACGCACAATTATAAAATACTATTACTGTTTCAAACAAACACCACAAAATCCATATCAACGCTCCTATAAAACAGATAGACAACGCCCTAATGTTGGCTTGTTCACATTTTTAAATTGCCAAATATAAAACCGCAGAGACTTCACTGATTTCTACAATTCTCAGTCTACTTCAATAATTAATTGCATATAAAACTCAGAATGTTTTACGGTCATAGAAACCACGATGGTTGAAATAACCTTCTCACTTTTCTTCTGACGAAGTTATAGTATTTTGCTTTGGAGTTTAAACTTGAATAAGTTACTTTAAATAACGTCATTATGTCTAAACAGTTTGCGATTAAAGATGGATTTTAACTGTTCATTGAAATACTAATTTACAGATTTATTCAAAAGTCAAGTAAAAGTAGAACTTCTGTTGCGATACTGAAATACTTTATTGATAGTAAGTATACGGAACCGGATAAAGTGAGTACTGATTTTACTGCTATTCACTTGATAGCTATAACCGAATATAAATTATAATGACCATTAGAAACACCATCAGTTATGAGATTTTGTGTTGTTACGCAAGATGTTATCTTCATGTGAAAGCTCATTAGTGTTATTTGTGTGATAAATCTTCCAGCAAAACACTGATTGTACCAAATACAATTCTTTCTGGAGTTCTGTACATACTTATGACTTTTATAGCTAGTTTAGAGGACCACATTATCCCACAGACATAATGTAGCACGTGATAATCGTTGAATCAAGCTTTCTGGACCAGCCGAAACGATAAGTTATGCACAGTGAGTATCAGACATTCTCAGAGGGTGGGTGCAGAGTGGCAACGAAAATCCAAAGTGTTCGGAATGGGGAGTACAAAACAGGTTGAGCAAGAAAATTAAGAGTAACGACCAAATATGTCCAGTTCTCGCAGGGTATATTCCTATTCCAACACGTTGACTCCTCTGTTCCCGGGTATTTAGTCTATTAATAGCACTTTTAAAAAATTACCTGCAGAATCCCGCAGGTCTTTGGAGCTTTTAAAACTATTCACCTATAGGCAATAAAACGTTTTCTTTCTTGGCAGGTAGTGCTCTGGAATTTCGTAATGCTCATATATTTCTTAGGGGTGGTGCAGTATACCTTTGCTTCCCGTATACTATATTTCCCTGGGCTATTTATTCCAGAGAAGATCCAAAATCTTTCATAGTTATTTCTAATATAAGTCGACGTTTTTCAGAAATATGCTTCATTTAATGCAACATGTAAACCATCGGTTTCACTGCAAACGGCTATATTCAATCGGTCATTTGTGTCCTATCTTCCTGCTGCTTGTTCTTTTTCTTTATCTTTTCACTTCCCAAGTGCCGTGTCATATTCAAACTATGACCTAGAATGTAGGCTTAGAAGGGTAGTGCGTATTTGTTGTCTATTCACGATACCTTAATGTGGTGTTTCCGATCTCCATCATTCTTTTATATGTTGCTCTTCACACCAGGTCATGTTCGTAATTGACATTACGATTAACTACTTCAGACAACCGTCTATTATATATTTTTCCCAGTGTCACGCTTATGATACTCCGTACTTATTGATTGCATGTATTAATAAGTGTCCTCTACTAATGTATTCCTGGGCACTAAGGATTACATAGTGCCTTCCAGATGATTGTTGACGTTTTTTCTTCTGGCACAAGAATCTAGTGTTCTGTGAATTTTATAGCTATTCATGCACTTATTTTCTTAGAACTTTATGTTCTATTGTGTAAGAGTTAGCCTTCCTGTATCATCACGGTGAAGACTTTAGAGTGGCCTGAATTCTGTACTTAATGTTAGAATAATATTATTAACAGTAATATTCATCCTTTTCATATCTGCTTCAAATTCCTAATTTCCTCATTGGCTGGAAAGTTGGTTTGTTCTCTCCCATAACAGGCTGTTGCTAATGATTTCTAGCCAAAGGACAATCAGTATCTTTCGTAGGCAGTTGTTCATAAATGCATGCACCCATTATCAGGTTATTTAAATTAGATCTCCACGTTAAAGCTCCATACAGCAGAACTGTCTTGACTCTCGGATTGAAGAGTCTGACTTTGAGGTTAGTTGACGGTTGTTTTGAGTCCCATATATTTTTCAACTGTAGGAATGCTGCCCTAGCTTTCTAACCTTTGCCTTTACATCTGCATCGGTTCCACCTTGTTCATAAATGATGTTTCAGAGGTGCGTGAAAGTATCCACTTCTTCCAGGGTTTCTCCATCAAGTACAATTTAGTTGGTACTCCCTGTGCTACATTTGAGGATCTCGCTCTTTTCCTTGTGTATATTTGGGCCTACTGATGCTGAAGTTGCTACTACACTGGTTGTCTTTGCTTGCATCTGTTGTGTGTATGTGCTAAGAGAGCTAAATCATCCGCAAAGTCCAAATCATCGAGTTGCATCCTACTTGTCCATTGAATTCCGTGCATGCCTCTCAGATGTGGAGGTCTTCATGTTCCAGTCAACCACTGGAAGGAAAAGAAAAGGCGAGAGCAGACAGCCTTGTTTGACTCCAGTCCTCACTAGGAATGCATCTGTCAGCTGTCCTCCATGCACAATTTTGCACTGTGTTCCGTCATAGGAGTTCCAGATGTTGTCAAGTTTCTCTGGTACGCTGTAGTTTCCAAGAAGTTTCTATAGTTTTTTCCTGTTTACACTGTCAAACGCTTTCTCATAATCAATGAAGTTGATGTACAGTGACAAGTTTCATTTAATTGATTGTTCAACGTTGATCCATAGTGTTGTGATTTTGTCTGTACGCGACCGATCTTTACGTAAACCAGCCTGTTGATTTCGAAGTCGTGCATTTACTTGATCTTTCATTCTGTTCAACAACACTCTGTTGAAGACGTTCCCTGGTAATGACAATAGTGTGATCTCCTAGTAGTTCTTACATTTCCACAAATCTTCTTTCTTTGGTCTCATTACATGATGCCCTTCTTTCCAGTCAGCCAGCACTTGTACTTCCTCCCAGATCCCACTAAATAAAACGTGAAGTATCCTTGATTTTACGCCATTATCTGACTTGAAAGCTTCAGCTGGTATATTGTCCCATCCTGCTGCTTTCTCACTTTTGATTTGTCTGATAACCATCTTGATTTCTTCCATCTTTGGTGGAGTGACATCTATCGGGAGGTCTGTAGGTGCTGCTTCGATGTCCGGTGGGTTCAATAGAGCTGGCCTATTAATGAGTCCTTCAAAGTGTTCTCCCCATCTGTTCCTTTGTTCTTGAATCTCGATGATTGGCTTGCCTTCTTTGTTCTTGACCGGTCGCTCTGGTTTACCATATTTGCCTGACAGTTTCTTCGTTGCGACATATGGCCGCTTCATACTTCATTCTCTTGCAGCTTTTTCCGCTGTCGTTGTAAGGCCTTCAATGTATTTCCGTTTATCGGCTCTAAGGCTCTTCTATACTTGCTTTTTTTCTTCTATGTATTCAGTGTATGCCTTGATGTTCTCTGTTGTTCTTCAACAGTTGTTGAATTCCGCCTTTTTATTCCTCCTTTGTTGAATTTTACCCAAGGTCTCTGTGGAGATCCATTCCTCATAATGATGCTTCATGCGGCCTAGAACCTCCTGACACGTTGACGTTAGTGCTTCTTTGATTTCTTTCCAGTTATCCTCCATAGTGGTTTTTTCTTCTTTCGGTAGATCTTGTAAGGCTTGGAACCTGTTGTTCAGAGATATTTTGAATTCATTGAGTTTGTCAGTGTCTCGGAGAAAGCCTGTATTGAACCGCTGTACTGCTGCCACTCCAGTTGTCCACTGCTTCTTTAGCTTCAGTTTCATTTCAGAAACCACCAGGTGGTGATCTGAAGCTATGTCAGCTCCTCTCCTGGTTCTTACATCTTCCATTGATTTTCTAAATTTTTTATTGATACATATATGATCGATTTGATTCTCAGTAGTATGATCTGGTGAGACCCATGTAGCCTTGTGTATGAGTTTGTGGGGGAATATTGTGCCACCTACAACCATTTTGTTGAAAGCACATAGACTTGTAAATCTTTCACCATTCTCATTTCTTTCTCCCAGTTTCCGTCGTCCCATGATGTCTTCATATCCGGTGTTGTCCATTCCGACTTTGGCGTTTAGGCCCACCATCGAAATGATCAGATTCTTACCTAAACACTTCGCAGCCTATCATAAAACTGATCTCTGTCCTCGTCGTTGCCGTCATTGGTGAGTGCATAACATTGGATAATATTCATTATAATCTCTTTCTTCATTGTTCTGAAAGATGATTTGACGATCCTGGTTCCATGTGGTTTCCATCCTACAAGTGCATTACGTGTTTTTTTGGACAGCACAAGAGCAGCTTCTTCGGTGTGAAGAGCAATTATTACTTCGTGGCTGGAGTATAGTAGCGTCTCTCCCGTATCCAATGTTTTCCGTCCAGCTTGAGTCCAATGGTCTCGCTGATTCCAACCACTGTCAAGTTGTATATCTTCATTCCTGCAGCTATTTGAATGGTGTTCCAGCTTTCCTACATTGTCCGAATATTTCATGTACCTATACAAATTTTCGCTCTGGCTATTAGAAGTGGTATCGGTCTTATGACCTCCAAAGAATTTTGGTTTCCACTATGAGGTATCATAATCATTCCTTCCACTCCCAGGGCAGTTTCAAACAGTTTAAATTGTTTAATATGGTTATTGTTTTTTTAGCAAGCTAGGATTTTATGGGATGGGAATGCTAGCCCTGTGCCAAACCCTCCCCCTTTGTCCGGGCTTCGGACTGGCAGTAACCCTAAGAGAGCTGCAGGCGTAGGTTTTCAGGAACTATATACATTGTTCTCCATTGACTAACATTGACAAACAGTATAGATTAGAAGTCAAAACGAAGGGTTGGTGGAATATTTATTAACGTAACCACAATCGGACTTGAGGTCAAAAGTAAAAAATTTGACAAGTGAAGTCCACTTGTTCGATGTATGCATAAATGCAACAACTAGACAGTGTCTAGTGTTCCAACAACAGTTTAATGCTTATACACAGAAAATTGATAATTTGATATTTGTTACTGTAACATGAAAGTAAAATACACAGTCACTGATACTATAAACCTTTTGGACCTAATGCACAGATATAGCTGCCTAGGAATGAGAGTGGACGGATCCTAATCTGTATACGTGTATATATGCATATATAAGTAGAGGGGAAAAATAAAAATTGTTAGAGATAATAATAATAATAGGAAAATAAAATTTAAAAAATTCAGATGAAACTGCTCCGGGCTAGTGCGGTCGTGCAACTGGACGAAGCTCAAGGAAATAAATTTGTCTGAGCTATCTGGTCACACAGATATTGGATTTCAGATAGATGAAGCTATTGAATGTGAAGATAACTGTCACTATAAGCAGTAGGTCTGTAAAACCGTAGTGCTTCATATTTTAAGATTTTTACTGAGGCTGAACGATAGGATATAAAAGACACTCGATACATCCAATTTCTACCTGTGCCTTAAAAATTTAGCTTGTTGGAAATTGTCGATTGAAATTTTGTTGCGCAACATACAAAGTAGACCGGCACATTCCGCGGGATCAGGAGCCGTCCGGTAGGATGGTCGGTACATCACTCTCTAAAGATCAGCTAAGTCGTTTGCTTGAGCATAAGTATCACTGTGAAGGGGAAAGCATATGTGATATTATTTTCAAGGACTTCTGGCAGATATCCTCTCTCTATATCCCGACATCTATTGCCCCCAATACCCTTACACTTATCGGTTTATTCGCCAA
Source organism: Schistosoma mekongi (assembly GCA_034768735.1). NCBI lineage: Eukaryota > Metazoa > Platyhelminthes > Trematoda > Strigeidida > Schistosomatidae > Schistosoma > Schistosoma mekongi. Next base: position 30,047,501 of record CM068306.1, read on the forward strand.
TGTGTTTGCTCTCTGTTTGCTTTTGTTCTACGGAGTATGTAAATGTACTAATCGCATTTTTTTGAAGGCTGGATTTGTCACCTCCTTGGTGTTTGTAATATGTTTATTCATATACCAAACCTTAGATGCCTTGGATGGTTTGCATGCTCGCCGTACAGGCTCATGTTCTCAGCTTGGTGAGTTGTTTGATCATGGATGTGATGCCTTATCCACATGTAACGTCGCTTTTACGCTATAACTGTTTAGGTATCCTTCCTATCTGTTATTTTATCATAATTGGTTTCGATGAATGGCCTGTTTTAATGTTTGTACAATACTTCCTTATACAGGCCTTGTATTATGTAGCCCATTGGCGGTGTTACGTCACTGGAATCCTTTCGTTTGACCGGTAAATAGGCATAATTGTAAAACATTTTACAGAGTTGGAGTGACAGAAGGACTTGTCATTGGAATGGTGTTTGGAACCATAACTTCAATACTCGGTTCTTCTTTCTGGAGTATCAAAGTGAGTCACCCTTTTGTCTCATTGTGCCTTACCCAAATATATAGTAACTGGTGTAAACTCAACCTTTCACACAATTGAAACCTCAATGTTTCATATTGTACTTTAATAGTTAAGTCAATAGTGAACAACGGATTGGTGTTAATTGTGTCTAACGGGTTTTTGAAAAACCGTTAGGTTAGTTTTTATGCGTAAATATAAAACATCTTAGACATTTAATAAAGAAAATTCCTTTGGTTCGTATAAATTCCCAGGAATTTAGTAAACATTTAATATGGAGCATTGTTAGATTAGTTGATACAGTTGGGTTTCACCAACTAGTAAGTTTTTCAAGTTAGCTTTCCCATTAATATCCCTAACTCAAGTTCCGTTATCTCTAGGGACTTATGAAATCTTGCTGAGCTTTGTGACAGCAACTCTGGAAATGCTATCTACTCATGGGCCACTGCCACGATGACCTTGCACAACCAGAGGTACACATCTATCATTGGATTTAGTCCTTTCGGTCCTAAGTCCATGTATCGTCATACCTCAAGTAGTCTTGGCCAGCATAGTACAGTCTGCTTAATTAAGTTCAGTTCTCTGAGTGTCTTTACAAGGTTGCTTTTGTTCATTTGTGTAGTTGATTTTTAAACACCATGTGCAGGTCTTTCTGTTCGCTAATGAATATTACCAGTAAGTTGTTCATTTTACTTTGCCTTACCTCACATGAAATCTTGATAAATTCTTTTGAACACTATCGTTTGTTAGAAGTTGAGCGGTGAATGATCATTGCTAACTTATATCACCTATGTGTTGCGTTGAAGTCTGCTCTTTTTTGACATATGGATGAGAAATATAGCCTTTAAGAGATAACGTTTGTAAGTTATTGGTATTAGATCATATACCTTTTCTAAAAGTTGCGTTTATTTGAACCATCAAGTAATCAGTGGTGGAGTAAGACCCAAGGTTCTAGAGAAAAACAATTCGGTTAGTGAGGTTGTGAATCTACACCAACTTAGTGCTTTACCACGTAGCTCTAACAACCACTTACCTCGATGGGCAATTTCAATTGACATAAGAGTAAGATGGAATAGAGGCAGGGGGGGGGGCAGACTAAAATATGGCATCTCTCCATGAAAGTTATTAACTGTTGGTTCGAATCGTGTAGACTATCTTGTTAGCATTTATGCCATTTATGTAACCCGTGATTGTCGATTGATTGCCATGGTTCAGGTTAATCTAGTCCATGTTTTCCTTTAAATCATGAGCTCTGAAACTTTCACATACTTTTTCAGGAGTCAATGCTTTTTTCTCGAATCATAATCTCCATATCCAACCTTATTTTTGCTATTACCGATGTTGCTAAAACTTCATCTTGTAGTGCTAATAGAGTGTAACGACGTGGATCGATTCTTATATTTCACATTATTGATAGACTTAGAATAGTTAAGCCCTACATTGTTCTATGATACGAGGTGTTTATATGAACTCGTAAGTGTACCGTGTATTTTAGTAGGTCCACTTCAGTTGTCATCTTCAACAGCATCCTTTGGGTATGTCATTAAAAGCCATACCACTTACATCTCTGAATGTGATCTCTTTAGCTATTATATTGTCATAGCTGAAGTATGATAAATGTTTAGTATTATTCTGCCTCTGCAATTTCTGTAGTCTCGTATTTTATTGTTCTAATATTTATTTTCTCGCCAAGTTTATTATTAAAACATCTCCATTTTGAAATCCCTGTGTAGGACCCACTTTTTGGTCTGGAACTCAAGGTTGTTCAGTTCCTCGTGTTCTCAGTTGTTATGTTTCTTCTCTCAGTTCAGTTCGCTGATACTATTTCGCAAGGTGGTTGTGGTAAATATGGGACAACTGTAGCTGTAAGTTCATTTTAGTTCTAAGTTTTATGTTTCCTTATAAATAAAAGCCAGCATAGTTAAAGGAATCAGATTTAAATTTTGCAATTAAACTGAAAACTCAAGATTCACTTGTTATCCGTCATATTATATATAGAATAGAAGTACTAGGTATTCATCCACCGGTGTTCAGTTGAAATTTGTTGTTAAAATCTTTGTTATATGACTCAATGAATCGCAGTGACGCGAATTAGCTCACCCATTGTGTTCTTGATTTTCTTTCAGTCATTAACTCACGTGTTTTAATCCATTTTTACTCTTGCTTAGTATCATTAGCTGTCACATAAAACTGGCTCTACTTCAGATACATAAGAATGTGTTCCTAAGTGAATAAAATATGTTTACTTTATTTTTCTTGCCATTTGTCTTCTTGATGCTTTACTATTGTTGCGCTTAGTATTACTAGGCCTCGAGTTGTTTTGGTCCATCTGTTATGCCTTTGCAAATTAGGTGTAGTAAAATTCACAAGCTTCTTGATTTTTGCTGACAAAATGAGGTCTTTACATCATAACCATGATATTGGTAGGGTAAGTTGGTGCTTACATGTTCAACTTTTCGTTCAACCGAATACCGGCGATTATAAATTGATTATCCCAAACATAACTTAGTGAGGTAGTGTTGTAAATGTATTTTGGCCAGCAATATTTCACGTTATTCATAAATCCTAGCGAATGATTTATGATTACTAATAGCATATATTCTGGTTTCCGATGTTTTAGCAGTTCAGGGGAAGGGGAATTCCAGTGAGTTACCCCTTTCTGAGGGTAGTATCTTGCAAAAATACTATGCAATAAGTTTGGGTTATAGCTGCGTATATGAACCTTTACCGAGTCACCTATTTGCACAACTCATTATTACAAAATCGTCCAATTTAAAATGTATGTTGATAATGTGAATTACTGAACGAAATATCCTTAGTTGTATTTTCAGTCAGTTTAGTCTTATAATTTCAATTGTCTTAAGGTCTAAAGGCGCTTTATACGAAATTTGCTGATCATGGGTTCGACTCTGTTTGCATACTTGGACAAATACCTGTCCAGTCTTTTCTTATTTTCAATGTTTTTTTTAACTTAGACCATTTAATGATGGCGAATTCAAATCCAACAGTCTCCCCAACCCTCAATTATGAATTCAGTTTGGGCGAAAACAGCACGGAAATGATCATCTTTCCTATATTTACCATTTGCTCCAAATATTAACTGCCATTATACCTCAAAGGTCATCCTAAACCCTTAAAAGACTGACTGATAAGGACTGTACATGCTGCCTTGATATAGTAGTCGAGCGTTTTTGTCTTGATGACCCAGTCAGGCTGTATTGGTTGGAACATTCATCGCTGTAGGTTCTACCATGCCAAGCATGTTGATTGAAGAGTGGTAAGACGGAAAGCAGCAAGGTTACTGTCCGAGGGCACCGTTCTACCGCCGACTGTACAGAGAAGTGGCGACAGTGAGCCACTTTCCTCAGATTGGCATTATGGCAATTCTGTCTTGTGTAAAGCGGAGCACGGGGTAAGGGAGCTTCGTCTTACTCCATGGGTTTCTATCTCTGGCTGTGATACATTTACAAGCACTCAAAAAACATATCTTAGTCCACTCATAGAAGGGTTGTGCATTACCAGTCTCATTGAGATGTTCCTTAGGCACTCTAGTCATGCTATCAGGTTTTCAAAGCTATCTTTAATTTAGGTTTTTTTAGCTACTTTGGGAAGGATTCTTCCATCATGTGGGTAACCAGTAAGTGTTAACTACCCTTACCTCTAACAGCACTTGAGATCGCCATGTGGTTGGGACCTTATTTCTTCTACTTTCATTATCAATCCGAAACCTTTGTGTTCAACTTCTCGTGTTCCACCAATCTCAGATACTCTAACTTACAAAATATTATCTTAAGTCTTCTGAACCCACGTTTTAAACCTAACATTAAAGTCTTAGTTATACGAGTCCTATGTCGATTCGAGCATCAGGCCTCTCTCTGACTAAAACCCTAGAATCTCATGCCATCGACATATACTGTATCTGAAACAAGCCATACATGTTCCTGGTAACTCAACGGAAACTCCTTGTAGCTTGGCTCGTGTAGGTATAGTACAAGTATGAGAGCAGAACAGACATTTCTTGAATGGATTCATGTCGAAAGTTGCTTTTGTGATGTTTGATTAAATGGTATAATAGGAACACAGGAGAATAGGGGCATACTGACTGCAGCATATATGAAGTGAAAGACGAATTTCATAGAAAGCTTTTTGAGCTCCTTCGAAAGACTAAACGCTCAGACTAAGTATTCATAGCAAATTGTTTTAATTTACAAGTAGGTAGCTTAAATTATACTAAAAGTAGACACTTGGGTGAGTTTGTTAGTGTTCCAGCCCATTGAATAGATTATTATGACTGTCTGCCGTAATATGCTAAGACAACCTTTTATTTCTAGCAAGCACGAACTTTAAGCATAAGGAGAGATATCGTTTTATATAGCAACCCACCGACTCAATGATAGACTAAAGTAAACCATATTGCCATCAATCATCGTTAGTGAAGCTCGACAAAAGACGACTACTCATCCTAGGATGTGTTTCCACCCTGATCATTTAGTAGTACACCCACAGTTTTACATGCATCCTAATGGGCACAAGGTGATTACAATGGGAAGATTCATTAGATTTTACCTTGATAATGAGAAAGTCGAGAATAAATTTATGGAACAACTGGAGACACTTAGGGAATCATGAAAGCAAGGCTCATTCTGATGTGTGTAGGCAAGACATAAAGTCAGCCGTGGGGACAGTAGTAACTACAACCAAAAGTTTAAGAAAAGTGAGTAAATTTCACCGAAGTTTAGTAAATTGGCGGACGCTTATGAATTCATTCTGTCAGGCTCCGATCGCGTTGTAAGGTAGTCAGCTTAGATCTAGACTGACAAATAGTCTGTAGAACGATCGTGAGCAGAGATGGGCAACGAAAGCAACAGATATAAAAAAGACGATGATGGGTAAAATATACAGTTTTTCAAACACAGCTGTCAAGTTTCGATGAAACAATCCCTGGAAAAGTTGGGGTTTTAACTTATTTGAAGCCATGAATGGCATCGGGACCAGATTGACTAACTTCAATGGTCTTTAAGTATGATGGTTCAGCTTTAGTAGATAGGTTAACCAACAATCTAGCTGGTTTATCTTCTGGGCATAATCCCATCTGACTGATCTCAATAGATGATCGTCTCGGTTTATAAGAAGAGACCAAAATTTCGTGATAACTGTAGTGGAATCGGTTTGACTAATATAGCAGCTAAAACACTATCTTTACTAATTATCAGACTCCTATGACTCGTGGACTTCAGCTACGGAAAAACAACACTAATTCTAGACCTAGTTATGTCTGTATCGATCATACGTGCACCATTCATCAAGTTTTAAACATAGACCGAGCAGATTTCCGACGATGGTAGTTTCCCCTGACTTGAAAATAGCGTTTGATAGTAGACTAGGAGGCTCTATGGTAGTGGCTGTTATTGAGGTGTTTACGTCAGGAGTACCTATACCTTGTGAAGACTTTAATTGATTACTACTAGTTAAGTCCTATGTCTAACTGTCATATGAATTTGAAACATCAAGTGACGTATGTCAAAGCTATCCACTGTCCTCAGTCTTGTTTATTTTCATAATAGACTTACTACTGGAAATAACACGCCCTCTGAATTTTTCTGAATTGAGTAATACGCATATAAAATAACCCTGTTTATTGAAGACGCTGATAAAAATGCAGTCTTTTAGCAGCATTGAGCAGCAATCTAAGAATGTTTAGGATACCTTCCTCCCTCTCTAAATGTAAATTGTTGCTTCAGGACTAATCTGCTTCAGTGTCCGAACTAAAGATAGAGAGTGAAGTAATTGAGCGCGTTGACCACTCTAGTAATCTTGAAGGTTTCTTCATTTCTGACGTGTTGGCATCTGACAAATTCTCGACTGAGATTCCAAAACATCTTTCGGCTTTTACCAACTTACTTCATCAATAGTGTAGGAGAAACGTTTATTTGTCAAAGGACAGGCATGTTATATCTGACTTATTGATGGCCGATGTTATTAATTCTGATTATCCACAACGCAATATCTTGTGGTTGTCACCTAGCCTTAATCTATTATTCAGTCACAAGGATCCGACTTATCACATACGCATGTGTTATTACAATAATAATTAATAATGTACAATGTATATATAAAAGACCTAGCCTTTGTCTCATATATCTATCACACGCTACTGATCAGTCACATGTCCTCTTCCAGCCATATCAGAGCATACTGTGCAGTATGGATGGACATTGCTTTTGAGAGTAGATGACATTCATAAATTGTTAATATTAGATCATGGATCTCTTCTATACGTAAGTCGCATTTATTTGAGCCTCGTGATTGTTATAACCAATAGTTGGCGACTGAGTGCTATGGCGCAGATGCATCTAGTTTTTGTGATTTATCAAGTCCTGAGATTTGAAATTAATATATATCTTCCCAAGAAACAATGCTTTTTTCTCGAATCATACTCTCCATGTCCAATCTTATTTTTGCTATAACCGATGTTACTACAACTTCATCTTGTAGTGCTAATAGAGTGTAATAACGCGGATCGACTGTTGTGTGTCAGGTTTTCTATGCCGTACATGACTGACCATTATGCCTTTTTGATGTGATATTTTATAAACATGACATATGTCAATGAAAATGTTGTCGGGATTCATCTGTTTTTACGGTTAATTAATTTTTTTATGTGTTCATATAAGCCCTATTTGGTGAACAAGTGAACTGTGAACTTTGGTTGAATTTGTTTAGTTTTTTGTTTCTATTAGATTACTAAATACTATTAAGTAAGTGTCTAATAATTAATAATCTTTCGTCTTTACTTTTATTTTAGAATACTAGTGTCTTATTTCCTGTTTGCCCTCTTGCACTTGCATTTAGTCTACCTATTTTAGTTGCGATCAACTCTCCAGTAAATCTTTATCATCAATCACCCTTTATTTTTCTATTGACATTTGGGATTGTTTTGGCCAAGATTTCTCAACGTTTAGTGGTAAGTGTTGTCTATCAAACGGGGACTTCTTTTTATTATGAATGCATAACCGTAAATTTTGTCCTCCACTGACGATGACAGTAAGGACTTCCATTTAGAGTAACCTTCGCTCTGACGCTTAGTATGAACACTGTACATTAGTTCTAGACAGTCTCCATATAAGTACAAGCGGAGCATATGTTTCAAATCGAGTTTATAAAAATATTTAGAGTAGGTTACCAAATTCTAGAGTACGGTTTTCCAAGAAATGTCAAACATCCGTGGCGAGACTTTCCAACGTCAAGGTAATCTCACTGTTCGATCCCTATCAAAGTGCGAACTTCGTGCACACGGTTTGTAAAAAGGTATATCAGATTTTACATCCGATAACATTACTTAAAAGATTGACAATTCAGTGACTTGTTACTGATTAGACACCATCGAATTTCCAACGAAGCTGAGCTACTGAATAATTTAGAGGATGAAATTAATCTCATTAAACGGAAGTAAACATTTTGGAAGGTTAAAGCAGTATCACAATTTGTTTTTAATCAATATTATCTTACTCTCAATGATGATGTGTATCAATTAAACTGGTTTAAGCGCTGGACATCTGCTTTTAATCCTATCGCTTTCATAAAACACCCATGCCATGTAAAAGCGGTTAGTAGAACTTCTATGGCTGAGCCTATAAACAGGCAAACCTATGTCAACATCGATTACGAACTTTCTATAATTGATCATACCAAGAATATATATATATATATTCTGAGGTGGATGCATACCTTGAGTTAAGTTTGCCAGTCACATAACTTTCAATGACGTTTTCATTACCATTTTTTCTCAAAGCATATTTCCTTCTTTACATTCATGATCTTAGTTACAAATATTTCCAACTATATTATGTGTAGGACGTTTATAGACGGGTAATGAAAGTATTAGTAACCAGTAATTGTATGGTCTATATTTTTGGTAACTTTTACAGTGTTCTGTCATATTCGGTTTCGTTTCATAGAATTTTTGCGTTCAATTTGATTTTATCAACCTTATCGTTGAGAATGTCATCATCTGATGGGACTATTTCTCATGGCTGCTTGTAAGGGCTACTCATTTTAAGGAGTTGCGTAGCTCCACAATAATGACATAAATATCTTATTGTTTCCCTCCCGATTACTTTATTTCTCGTTGGATAACAAAGTTAATTGACCTCCTAGACATCCGATTTTCAAAATTCAAGCCTTGACTACCCATCTACCATCCATTAGACAGGTAGTACTCGTCCTTTTTAAATAACATATATAACCCTTTATTAATGGGAATGTAGGTAGCAACTGATTTATACCTTATGTCGTTTAGAATTTTAGAAATTTTCGTACCTCAGGTCGTATTTCACTTTGTCTTTTGCTGCTATTCATTCGTATTATTCATGCTAGATTGCAGTTCATTTTTTTTATTTCATTAAATTTAATAGATTGCTCATATGACTAAAAGCGCTATCTATCTGTTTGACTCCGTTATGTTTGGAGCCGCTTTATTACTCATAAATCAGTATTTTTCATGTCCAGTATCCGAACTCTTAGTTTTGTGGATATCTTTAGTGAGTTCAATTTATTTTCGTTGTCATTGCTCTTTTGAAAACAAGTAAAACATATAACATTTGAGTGTGTTTTGTAGTTGTGCTTACTCCGAATTTCCTTTTGTTTAAAATCTCGCAGATACAGTTTGAAGTTTTATATCCTGCTTGTTGACTAGTGCTAAGACTAGAAGCGTGCGTAACGTATCTGCTGGCTAAAAGGAATAATGAATCATCTGTGTATTAGTGTACCAACTAACGTAAGATATTAGAATATATTATTGTGATCAGTCTTCTTACGTTCTGTTCTAAAATGCTGCCATCTGATATAAGAAAGCCATATTTAGAATGCATTTCATTAAATTATATTATCAAAATATGTTAATATTATAAACCGACAAATTGGCAAAATATATATATATATATATATATATATATATATATATATATTGCTGCTCAATACTTACTGGCATGTAGTAAAGAAAGTAACTTAATTTATCAAGTGCTCAATGACTTATTGTTTGAGAAGTTATTTTGTGCATAATCAATTTGTCTCATCTGATACAGTCTTCTTCATAAATATGTAACCGACTGTCGACCAATTCACTGTGTTTTATTCAAGGTTTAACAACGATTCATCCACTTATAATGAAGAAACTGAGATAATCTCTAGTGAAATATGCATTTTAGCTCCCAGCGCTATCACATATATATATATATATATATATATATATATATATATATATATATATATATATATATATATATATATATATATATATATATATATATATATATATATATATATATATATATATATATATATATATATATATATATATATATATATATATATATATATATATATATATATATATATATATATATATATATATATATATATATATATATATATATATATATATATATATATATATATATATATATATATATATATATATATATATATATATATATATATATATATATATATATATATATATATATATATATATATATATATATATATATATATATATATATATATATATATATATATATATATATATATATATATATATATATATATATATATATATATATATATATATATATATATATATATATATATATATATATATATATATATATATATATATATATATATATATATATATATATATATATATATATATATATATATATATATATATATATATATATATATATATATATATATATATATATATATATATATATATATATATATATATATATATATATATATATATATATATATATATATATATATATATATATATATATATATATATATATATATATATATATATATATATATATATATATATATATATATATATATATATATATATATATATATATATAATATATATATATATATATATATATATATATATATATATATATATATATATAGATATATATATATAGATATATATATATAGATATATATATATAGATATATATATATATATAATATATATATATAGATATATATATATAGATATATATATATATTATATATATATATCTATATATATATATCTATATATATATATCTATATATATATATATATAGATATATATATATATCTATATATATATATATATAGATATATATATATAGATATATATATATATAATATATATATATAGATATATATATTGTCGAAAACTAATATTAGCACGGACAAGTCCAAAATCAGTTCATTTATTTGATGAATATGGTTCTTGCTTCTATCATTATCATATTGTCACTCAGGGGTTTCAAGAGGATGCTATGTATCTCAATCTAATATGACTGTATCTTGTATGTTATCAAGACCAATCAATGAACATTCTGCTAGAGACAAATCCCTCGAAAGTTATTAAAATTATTACTTTCACTAACATATCTATGGCAGGAGAGTTAACGTCTCCCTGAGTAGTTAAATCCACTTGTTCTATGTTATGAAAATTACCTTGCGTCAGGAAAGATAAAACTACAGCAAAAATATGTTACAATTTGTTTATTATTTACTACTTATAGATATTCGGAGCTATGAATATCATAGTATACGATGCAGATGTATGTATACAGTTGGCTAACTTTCTGAATATTTATGTATTTCGAATTGGTCGACTATCGTCTGCGCGTAACAGTACTAAAAATACACCTGTGAATTCGTCGATTCAGGGCATCACGCACAAAAATTCGCATCGTATTCGAAACAGTTCGCATAATCGATAATATACAACACTTTAAGTACTTTGTATTTTCACTTCTTTTATAAATGATTAATGGTACACATAAATACATACATCACAGAATTAACAACTTACTAAAACTATCGCTGAGTTTTTACCCAATTATATATATATATATATATATATATATATATATATATATATATACCTATTGTAAATGTATATTATGTACAAACGTGAATCTCTTATTCCCCTCGATATATATATATATATATATATATATATATATATATATATATAGTGGATAGTTTTTTGTAACCTGTAGTTTCCAAGGCTCAGTTTATGTTTGAATATTTAAAATTTCTGTACTACATGACTGTATAATTTTCGTCATCTATTTTCTCTTCGCATTCACGCCTGACATTTTTTTACTGTTTTTCCTTTGATACTATTTCTCTTGTTTGTGCACCATTTGTACCTAATTGATTACTTTCTTTATTTTCACATTAGCCAATTGATTGATTGATTTCTTTTATAGTAAGAATCTGTGTTTACAAATATTGATCATCCGTGTTTTCCTTTTGGTTTACAATTGTGTCATATATGTGAATACATTAAACTCATTCTGTTTTCCTTTTAATATAAAAGATGATATACACCTGACTTTCATACGTACCCGGTATCAAAATACATAGTTTCAGTCCTGAGTCTTTGTGTATATTTGCTGGTGCTACTGACTATTACCCCTTTTTATTTTTTGCCCATCTGAGGATTTGTTTCACTCTTCTTTCAAGTTTATCCTCTTGAAATTATATTAAATTGACATTTCATGCATATGTTGCAAAATGACACGTGATTGAATACTCGTTCTTAACAAGTAGGTTCCATTCTACATTTCTAAACAGCTAAATAATGCAGGTTAATCGAGTTTAGCTTATTACCAGCTAATCCAAACATATTGAATATAAAGTGAAAGGAATTCTTATTAAAATTAGTACTATATAAAATGTTATAATTTAACATCCGTGATCTTAACTACTTATTTCAGTTTTAGACTAAGCATTTTGCGTTTAATAGACGTACATTCACAGACTCCTCAATTGCAGTCTGATGTTGTAAATGGTTCGATTTCCTTTTCTTCAACTTGGGATATGTATAAAATTGTACATCTAAATCTTGAAAGTATTTGGATTACTAAAATAGATTGTGAATAGTGAGATACAAGTGTAAAACATACGAATATTCGCCGAAAAACTGGTGTAGTGAGGATCGAGTTTACCGAAAGTAGCACCGATAAAAAGAGTTGATAGTGTAGTTGCCACATAATTTCTAGTATGCAATTACGTTTTATTCACTGTCTACGTAGCGTTTCTTATGATTACTGATTCCAATCTGTGATCGTTTTCTGCTGACAAAATGTGAAGACTATAGATACCATCGTAAAAAATTCACAGAGTGACATTATCCAGAAATGTCTTCGTCTAACCATATTTCATTATCTTGGTTGTTATGACATTATCGGCTAGTTTTGCTATTAATGAAGTAGCGATATGCTGTTGCAGTTAGTTTTATGATTAGTATACCCAATTTTTAGTAGCTCGGTAGTGTAAGCGAAACTTGATGACTACTCACTGTCAGATCTAAAAGCATTCTGATATATCCTGTCTCCCGATAGATTCATATATTCGAATGCATTTTGTGGAAAGGTACGTTCTTACAATAAGTAAACAATAAATTTACTTTTCTTTTATACGTATCTGACCTTAAAAATCAGATAATTTTTAGTTGGTACATCAGTCAGTGTTGCTTAACTTGCCAAATTCACTGCTTCCTTTTTTGTGATTTATGCTTATGGTATAATTTTCGTCCTATAGTTTAATTATTTTGGTTCAGGATATGTATGTACGCGTATTTATATAGGGCAGTGAAGATCCGAATGAAAATACAAATGTTTATTTCGTCAACATTTAAATGCATTTCCCTTGTGTACATAAAATTTTATTATTTTGAGTGGTTGTTTTATTTCTTATACCAAAAATCGTAAAACTTTTAGGACTACTTTACCGAGGATAATTCTTTGTTCTGATTTGGTACTTATTAAATATAGATTTTACGTTATTTTAATATAGTGTTAATTGTAAGCCATTAACCTTGCATCATTCACGAACTACGTTGAATTAACTACATACTTATTTTCCTTTTTCTATACTGATGTACTGATGTTATTTTCTTATATATACCGCTGTGCACTTGTATTGTATTACTGTAACAGCTCAAGATAAAGCTGACTGACTTGAATTTGGTACATTAGTTTTTATCTTTTGAATGGAGATAAAAAGAATTAAGGTAAACTAACAATCGTTAAGCTTATCCAGTTATTGCTTGCAGGTTGCTGTAACAATCAACCACATGCACTATCGGATAAGTAAGGCCATTATCGTTATCGACTACCACCTGGCATAACAGAGACTTTTAGTGATTTTATTTAATGACCGGTATTCGTGTTGCAATAAAAATGGTTGGTGAAATGCAGTGTATGAGATCTTTTCATCCTACAAATGCTGTTTTGAATAGATTGGTAGCACAAACAAGTACATCCCTATCTACACTGCTTCTATTCAGTTATCCTTTACTTGTATTAAACATAAAAGTATTAAGCTTTAATTTCATAGTATTTCAATTCAACTGGAAAATCATTAATAAGCGTTAGTACCCTGTTTGATGATGTACATTTATCATGAAGTAACTGTGCTTAATTCACAGTATTATACACATTTTAATTCTTTTTACTAACAAAACCAACATTATATGGAGTTGTTTTTGGATGCAGAAAAAGTGCATAACGTAACAAGTCGATTTACATTAAATTGAAAAAAAAACAATTGTTTAAATTCCTATTGAATCATATGATCTATCAGTAAATTGTTATCTAAAACTAATGGCAACAAAATTTAATCAATGTCATTTAAATTGTTTGACAAGCAATATTGGTGTTGTTAATTAAGAAAAAAGAAGTAACCATCTATAGATAAATTGGAAGCAAACCAAGAATTAACTACTATACTGAAGTAAAAATATGTGCTATGTAGTAGATATGTTTCAGTACGGCTATATAATTGTATTTTCGAATACAGAGACTACTGTTTCAATAAAGCTTTTGGTTAACTCAGTTATTCAGAAACGAAAACATTAGTTCTAGACCTCTTGGAAAATGCATATTCCCTGCACCAACAGCTTACTTCAAATGAACCTAGAATTAACTTATGAATCTGCTACCGGGATCTCGAAATGATTTTGAATTCTTTCTCTAGAATATTTCTTGTCTTAATCCGGTTTTCAGCTGACTTTGTATAAGTATAAAAATCGCATTCATACCATTATCTCCATGCGTGATCCAGTTCAGCTCTTTCTTTTGATTCACGTTTATTAATTCCTCAATGGACTATCCCAAAGTTCCCAAGTACTTTATTCTTCACGGTAGCTAATAAGCAGTAGTAGAAGGATAGGAAACACTTTCTCGACTTTGGTCATTCGGTCACTACAGACAGCATTTGAAGTTATCTGTACGGTGAAAAACTATACGCGTATCAGAAGCTTATTTAGCTTCTACTAAAATCCAAAACTCAAGACTGACGGTTCATCTCTTTCGTTTTGCTAACTTTTTGTTTCAAATACATCTATGTTCTGTTTTAATGGCTAGTTCTGACTTCAGTTTATTTCACACTAATTCACTTTACGTCGTGTAACATATTCTTGGTAATCATTAATCTTTATCTTGTTTCTGCAACAGCTTTGGTTAGTTTTCGAGTTCAGTAATAGAATTTTTTGAATCACTAAGTGGAGGGATAATATTGCACTTTTATGTAGTATCATCTTCAAGAAATTGTTAATAATAAAGATGATATTTACAAAAGATTGTATATAAATGGATATTGTTGGGCTTCAATAACGAATCCAGGAACTTGGGGTCTTACGGTGAGTGTTTACCACCTAAAGCATTAGGTTTGAATCTAACAATCTGTACTTGAAACTTCAACCGATTCCCGTTTGTTTCTGTTTTATTATCTTGTAAGTGGCGGTTATTCAGGTATTTGCCTATTCATATGAACTAACCGCTCACTTACTTGACCTGGTTACAAGAAATATCACAAGTATATCTTGTCGACTAATTAGTTTGTAAGCCGCGTGTTCAGAGTTTTAATACTCAACTTTCAGCAGTTGGAAATATTGATTGATACCTGTTTTAACTTACTTTAGTGTAGGCGACTGACCAATAGTTTCGATCCTCTTGCACAGCACCGCTTATCTCCCTTTTCTTTAGTTTCATCATAGATGTCCTCCTAGAAGTCTTATTTCCTTCATTTAACTTTCAGGATTTGATCTCCTTCCAAAAATCCACTCCTAGACTTAGTGTACTCAGATAATATAGTCCTACCCGAAGAAGACACTGATAATATGCTGTCTCTTGAAGACTTTGAGTAACTGCAAGTGCACTTCTCTCCACACAAATGCAAAGTCTCATTCAAGGACTTGATTGCATCATTGTCTGGATTAGTCATACAGGGTGTAGTAGTTGGACGCGTTGACCGCTTTACCTAATTCGGAGGTCTCATCAGCTCTAGGGAGGGTCGGTGTCTGGCGAAATTTCAGCACGGATTGAGAAAGCTCATTTGGTCTCTGTTATACTTCCTTGCTACAAAGACCCAACTACTCCTATTGCTTGGTATTCTCAGACACCGAACACTCGACAAGATACCAAATTAGAATACGTTGAACAGGAACGAAATTATATTCCAAATAACAAGAGTAGACAGAAGTAGGAATCGTTAGTTAGAGAAACGTTAATGCATTTATAGTATTTACATAAGAAGCTTCTAGAATCTCCAACAATCCGCTAGAGCCGATTGGTTTAGAAACAGCCAATCAGAGTGCGCCATCACGATCAAGCACTGAGCATGCTTTAATCCGGTCTATATCCCCCCTAACATTCTCCACTAACTTACGTCACTTGTGGAGTAGACGAAATATTCAACTCAGCGAAAGGCTGAGTGTACTAAGCAGCATTTCTCTCAGTATTAGCCTACCAATGATAAGCGAAGGACATAGAAGTAGAAGATATAAGATAGAAATCTTAGTTATATCCCCCCATATATCATGTAATTAACGAATAAGTAATATTGATGTTAGACACAGAGTACTAGGAAAATATGACAAGCCAGTCGAAGAGGCTGTAAACCTTCATCGACTGAGATGGCTAGAACATGTACTGGGTATGCCTGATTACCATCTGCCTCGTTGCGCGATGTTGGTTGAGGTAAGAGTTGGATATAAGAAGGGTAGGGGCGGCTAGACCAAAGCATAACATCAGTCGATGAAGTATTTGACTGCTAGTCTGAGTCATGCTGGCTGGTACAGACTACCTAGTTCGGGTCAGCGTGATTATCAAGATCAGTGGATAGAGATACTTGGTGATATGTTTCAGAATCCGTCACAGTGGCGTAGGTGTATTTTCTCTCTATCTATATCCAAATCTTCAGTTTCATCTTTCTTCCATACGTACCTTTACTTTATTCTTCCCTACAGTAAATGTGATCTCGTCATAATAATGTGGTAAGCCAACTTGAACCTATTAGCATATATGCCATGTTCTACGTTGTTAATTACTGACTGACTGGCAGCACTGTAGACTAAAAGAATGGTAGAGAAATGCGCACACAGTTGCTAAATTATAATATTTCTTAATAGGCCTGTTTATTATCACTATCGTTTTCTCTTTGATCATTGATAGAACTCCATCACTATTGAAAAGAGCTCATGTGTTGTTTTTCAACTAAGTATAGATGCTAAGTGCTTAATGTGATAGGCAAAAGTTAATGGATTAACGTAATTGGAATATTTTATATTCAATATACATAGCAGATAATTTCTCACTAGTCTAAAGTGTATTTGATTCGTCAAATGATACGTAAACAACTATCTGTAAACACTGAACTCCATTTATGCATTATCTTCTAATTGTATGGAGAGTAATTAGAGTGAGAAAAACGTAAATGAAATAAGTATACATTATTGTTAGTAAACGATACTGATAAACATAACAATATTTTCAATATGTACAGTTTATTCTAATTAATTTAAGAAATATTTAAAATACTAATTTGAGTACAAAAGTAAAAATAAATCAATTTAATGTATATGTGCATAGTATGATTGGAAGATTTTAAATATGTGCGAATTATGCACTTAAGTTTATTTTGGCGCTAACAGAATTATTCTAATGAAAACTAACAATTAAAGTCAAATTCTGAATTGTATATTAGTTAAACAGATAAGCTCGAGTTTATAACCATTTCAATTGAAAACTAAAGAGTTTACTAATATTCTAGAATTATATATAAACTGAGTTTGGGTGAGTGGGTGGGGGGAGTGTATTTCGAAAATCTCAGAGATATTTTGTTGATATTTCGCTTTTCCTAACATCGATATTGAATGATTAGTTGATAATTCATATTCTTATTCAATATTAGCCAATAAAAGTTCAAATCTTCACTTTTAGTAAATTCATGTAACTTCGAAAGCACTGGTTTATTGAAAGACTACTTTGAAGATTGGTCTACTGTGGTTAATTTGTTAAATGATACTAAGCGGTCACAATTAGTGACAGTTATGCTTTGTTTGTTTGTGATTTACGGTTGCAGATAAAAATCTATCAACCACATAGTTATCACTTTCCTCATGGAATATAAATGTTATGCAATCGAATGAGTCAACATTTTGGATGTTAAACAGTAGTTCAGTTTTCTATCATCACCGACCTTACAGTAGTCCTATAGTTTATATCAACTTCCGATGTAAAATGTTTAAAATTTAAATAGCATCACTGTAATTAGCATCATTATTTGACCTCTACAAGTCATGTCACTAACTGGGTCAATTAGATCAAATGCTGTGAAAGAAACTGGTGATTTAAAACTTTAAGTAATTCATACTTATTTGTGCATGTCCATGTTTCTGTATGTTTATACAAAACGAAAAAATACTGTTTTCGTCTACTAATTCTAAAAAACTAGGTCATGTACCGACTAAATAACAATGAGAAAGTATCTACGACGTGGTAGTGCATCTACTGTATGGTTTTGTTCACTACATTTTGCAGTTGCTCATTTGTAAAGTACATACTGTTGTTTTTGATAACAAATGTGAGGGCTCGTGATACTATCCGGTTTTTGAAGCTGAAGTAGAGAGGAGCTTGAATTTGTAATTTAATAACTGTCCACCTTAGCCACTGACCTATATATATATATATATATATATATATATATATATATATATATATATATATATATATATATATATATATATATATATATATATATATATATAGCGTAATCTATAATGGACCTAAGATTGCTGCCAGGTCTAGGCCTGGACAAAGGAGGAGGGTTAGATATGGGCTAACAACAACCTTGCTAAAAATACTCTTAGCAGAAAGGAACATTTAACCTATTTTAACTCGACCGTAAGAGTTATGACGCTATGTAGTGAAAGTCTAGTTTCTTAGGTAGTCACGAGGTTGACGCCCCTTCTGACAACCAGAGCAACAATTAATATAGGTACATGGAATGTTTGCACAATGTGGGAGACAAGAAGAAGTATCCAAATAGCAGAGGAAATGAAAAGATACAACCTGGAGATACTTGGGATAAGCAAAACGCATTGGTTACAAGCTGAACAGCAAAGATTATCCTCAGGAGAACTGATTTTATACTCCAGTCACGAAGAAAATTCCTTGCACACACAAGGAGTACCACTAATATTGTCCCAAGGAGCACAGAAAGCACTTATAAGATGGGAACCCCATAGACCTAGGATAATCAAAGCATCCTTCAAGATGAAGAAGGGAGGAATTACAATGAATGCCATCAAGTGCTATGTTCCCACTAACGATAGCCACGGAGACAACAAGGACCAGTTCTATGGGAGGCTGCAGTCAATCATCGAGAAGTTCTCAAACAGGGACCTTACCATTCTTATAGGAGACCTAAACTCCAAGTTTGGAATGGATTACACTTGATATGAATATATCATGGAAAGACATGGACTGACAGAAAGAAAAGAAATGGTGAGAGGTTCGCAAACCTATTCACCATCAACAAAATGATTATAGGTGGCACGATATTCTCGCACAAACGCATAGACAAGGCTACTTCGGTTTTCACCAGAACGAGAACCAAATCAGTCACATTTGCATCAAAAAGAAGTTGGGAAGGCGACGTGAGAACAAAGAGAAGAGCTGATATAGCTTTAGATTACCACCTGCTTGTAGCCAAAATGAAGCTGAAGCTAAAAAGCACTGGACAACTGGAGTGATAATATTACAAACGTTTAATACAACCTTTCTTCGGATTACTAACAAACTCAAAGAATTTAAAATAATTCTCAACAATAAGTTCCAAGTCTTTTAAGATCTACTGGAAGAAAATAAAACTATTATAGAGAACAACTGGAAATGGATTAAGGAAGCAAACACTTGAATATATCAAGAGGTTATCGGCGGCAATAATCACCACCATTAAGAATGTATCTCTATTGGTACTCTGAATAAGATCCAAGAAAGGAGTAACAAGAAGCTAGAGATCGAAAACAACTGGGTGTGAACAGAGAAAGCCAAGGTAATGGCCGATTACACGAGAGCCAAACAGGAAGTGAAGAGGAGCATTAGAGGTGATAAACGGAAGTATGTGAAAAACTTAACAATGACAGCGGAAAAAGCTGCAAGAGAAGGAAACATGAAACACACATAATACAACGAAGCAAGCTGGAAAATACAGTAAACCGGAACGACTAATCAAAAACAAGGATGGGAAACTAGTCACTGACACTCAAGAAAAGCGAAATAGGTGACTAGAGCACTGAAAAACTCTTGAATAGACTAGCCCAAGTGAATTCACCAGTCATCGAAGTAGCATCTATAATCCTTCTTTAATTGATGACCTATCAACAATAAAAGAAATCAACATGGTTATCAGAAAAGTTAAGAGTGGCAAATCAGATAGGCCAGACAACATACCAGCTGAGACAATTAAGTCAGATATTGAAGTAACAGCAAAGGTGCTCCACATTCTCTTCAGAATGATTTGGGAAGAAAAACAAATACCGACAGACTATAAAGTAGGGTACCTCATCAACATACCAAAGAAGGATGATCTTAGCAAGTGCGCAAACTACAAAGGCTTTGCTCTACTTTCAATACCAGGAAAGGTCTCCAACAGAGTGTTATTGAACTGAATGGAATTTCAATGGACGCCCAAGTCGAAGTTAACAGACCAAACTCCACAAGGGTTAATCGTGTACCGATTAAATCCCGAAGCTAAGTATCATTATCAAGCAATCAGTGGAATGCAACTCGTCACTTTACATCAATTTCTTTGACTATGAGATAGCATTTGACAGCAAGGACAGGAGAACATTATGGAGCCGTCTTCGATACTGGTGTACGAGAGATAGTGGATAATTAATATCATACGAAATTCTTTCACCGGACTACACTACAAAAAACGTGCATGGAGGTCTGCTCACTGATTCATTCGAAATGGAGACCGGTATCAGATTGGGCTGCTTACTCTCGCCCTTCTCTCTCTCTCTCTCTCTTCTAGTGGTTAGCTGGATTATGAAAACTGCAGCATCTCAAGGCAAGCAAAGAATATAGTGGACAACCTGGATACAACTAGACAACTTGGAATTTGCAGATTATCTAGCTATTCTGTACCACACACAGTAGCAAATGCAGGTGAAGACGAACAGTGTGGCATCAAGCTTCAACATGCACAAAGGTGGAAGCAAGACCCTTAGATACAAAACAACGAACACCAACCCAGTTACACTTGACGAAGAAATTCTGGAAGATGTGATAATCATAACATAACTGGGCAGTGTCATTGATAAATAAGAAGGATCTGATGCAGATATGAAGGCACGGATTGGCAAGAGAAAGCAAAACATGGTCAGCATTTCTACAATTGCAGAACATTTGGAACTCAAATCAGCTGTCAGCTAATATCAAAGTCAGTATTTCAATACAAACGCCAAGACAGTTCTCCTGTATAGAGCTGAAACTTGGAGAACAACGAAAGCATCCTTCAAAAGATACAAGTGTTTATAAACAGCTCTTTGTATCAGATACTTCGAATCCGTTAACCAGACACTATCAGCAACAAATTACTGTGGCAGAGAATAAATCAAATTCCAGCCATGGAAGAAATCAGAAAAATATACTGGAGGTTGGTAGGACATACGTTGAGGAAACCACCAAACTGTTTCACAAGACAAGCACTGACTTTGGATGCTGAGGTCCAAAGGAAAAGCCTAGTACCATGAAATACATTGAGCCGAGAATAGGTAGCACATATGGAACTAATGAATAACACTTGGGAGCTTAGAACAGAGTTGATCGGAGAATGCTTATCATCTGCCTATACTCCACAAGGCGTAACAGGCATTGATTGAATAACAGGTGTGCCTAGCTGATAATGCGCGACTGACCTAAGCCCACTTATCCCCTAGGTCTAAAATGGAAGAACCAGAATTGGGAACCGAAAAACAGAGAACTTAAAACGGAAAACTGAGAACGTATTGTATTTTAATCATGCCTTTATATATACATAAAATCAGACCACACGGTAAACCAATCACAAATCTAACATTAATACAGAACAAAGGAAAGAGTGGCAGTGAGTGGGTACAACCTGTAAACAATTAAGTAAGCGTAGTTCATAGGAATGAGCAATATACTAAGAGTAAATATACTTAACGAGAGAAACCGGCAAGGCGAACATAACAGTCTTAGAAATGAAATGTTTACACTGTCCACAGTTATCATAACTGAAATTAATGTCTAAAAACACACAAACAGAATGACGATGCGATCATAGATAATCGTGGACTTGTTTTTTAAAAAACCCTATATATCTACAAGGACTAAGCAGTATGCACCTGTTTATTTAATTTCTGTTAAAAAACCCTATATATCTACAAGGACTAAGCAGTATGCACCTGTTTATTTAATTTCTGAAAATCTTAAACTCCTGTTGTATTCACACTGACTAGGTAGGGTATAGACCTCAGGTGATATGTCTTAAAATCTGTCATACTACAGTAAGATTGTTGACAATTTATCTTCTACTAACAGTTGGTATTTAGTATTATCTTATATTTTTCAGATTTTTGACGTCATTTGTTTCTTTTGACATGCATTTTCAATCGTTATTCGTTATTCAACCATTCTGTTTTTAAACTGCGTTATTTTTCACTATCGAAGTACGAATATGAAGTATGGAAACTTCGGAATGATATTTTATTAGTGATATATCATATATCGTTTATATTTTACTGATTAAGGAAAAAATACTGAAATTTCATTTTTCAACTAAAGCATATACCGAATACTTATTATGGTATTCAGTTCTAAAAGCCGTAAGTTATATTTCTGTTATGACGTCAGAAAGAGAGGGTTTCGGTTGGTAGACGCGAACGCCAATAAGGTGTGCCTAGCTGATAATGCGCGACTGACCTAAGCCCACTTATCCCCTAGGTCTAAAATGGAAGAACCAGAATTGGGAACCGAAAAACAGAGAACTTAAAACGGAAAACTGAGAACGTATTGTATTTTAATCATGCCTTTATATATACATAAAATCAGACCACACGGTAAACCAATCACAAATCTAACATTAATACAGAACAAAGGAAAGAGTGGCAGTGAGTGGGTACAACCTGTAAACAATTAAGTAAGCGTAGTTCATAGGAATGAGCAATATACTAAGAGTAAATATACTTAACGAGAGAACCGGGCAAGGCGAACATAACAGTCTTAGAAATGAAATGTTTACACTGTCCACAGTTATAATAATTGAAATAATGTCCTAAAACACAGTTCTCGAAGATAATCAATCTTCATTATGTGGCTGGCATATCAATTTCATATAGGACCCTTTTAGAACCAAGCAAATGTTTAACAGGGAAAACAAAATTAATTAGACGTTATGCTATGGTGGGAATTTTGATCGATTGCCTGATGTGACCTCGTACGACCAAATTAAAACAACCAATGATAAATGCCACATTATAGTCGATGCCGTAACATCTGGCCAGATGCCCACTCAGTCCCAGGTCGGAACAGGAAGAAAACAAGATCGACACATCAACCTGACAAACAAAATCATATTTCAATCACTCCTTTATATATACATCAAGCATGACCATACAGTCAGTCAATTAGAAAATCAGCATCGATACATGATAGGGACGTCAGTGATAGGAACTGGAGTAACGTATACACAATTAATTAACTATAGTTCGTAAATAGAAAATTGTATGTCTACAGTCAATAGGTCAAACAGGAAGATAAGGCAAGAGGGCTGTAATAACAGGAGAAATAAAATGTATTACTTAGCACACAACTAAAATAATTGTAACAGTCTTCTAAAATACTGTTCCGAACGTTAGTTGTTCTTCCTGAATTGCATAATATAACATGTTGATGTGCGGATACTGTTCTAGTAGGTAGTCACGGAAATAGGTAAATAATAGCGAACTGATTAGTAGGTTTTACAAGAATGGTTATTGTGTAATTCCAAAGATGAAGTTGGTCGAAACTTGAAATCGAATCCTGTGTTGTGAACTATCGATGTCTACACTCTCAGTTTTGTGTTTTACTATCTGAAATAGGAAACGACAGAGTACGAGACTGGTAATTATGGTTCCTGTTACGACGATTATTGAGTATATTTGTGTCTGAATATGATATAATCTTTAATTATTGAATCTGTTTATTATATAATCCTAAACGACAGTGAGAAATAAATGAACTTATCTTTCGTTTCTGTTATGTTCATCTGGAGTATTTCGTCGGTGATCCAGATTGAAAATTTCATTTGTGAACAAGTTGTAAAATTATCAGATTCATTACTCACAGAATCGAGGTAATTCATAAAATCTTAAGTTGTTTTTATTGTTTATTATGCATATTACAGATAATCTGAGTTGGTGCAAGAATTCTTTACTAATTAAGTAACTGATTAGATTAGTTTAGCTTTGAGATAGTTCTCATAAACCAACTGTCTTCAAGCATTCGAGAACAAATAATTATGAGTCTAAACAAAATTTCTCCTCTTCCATCATGAGTTATCCTAGATTCATATCTACACTTAGTATTAATCTCGTAGTATGTAGCTAGAATGAAGTAATACAAAATGACACTAGTACTCGAAAAATCTTAAACACCGGGTTAATTCGTGCGTTCGTTGCTTGTATTCGTCACAAAATGGTTTCGGTTGGGCACAATTCAGAACATGGAAGCCCTGGGCATCTGTTTCTTCGTAATATGGAATGCCAAAGAGGAACACACCAACAAACCTGCAAAGGAATCAAACCAAGGGCCTTTCAAGTCTCCCAACGAATGCTTAACTATCAACCTCAATAGGCTGGTGTCCAGTGGTAGAGTAACTACTTCAACCAATTTTTAAAACAGCACAGCAATCATGAAATTCCATTAGTGATAATTGTTTTATTCCTAACATGTCTGAACTCCATTAGCTACAACTTCTCAGTAGAACTTCTGGAACACTTTGAAGTTAGTCAACAGACTGTAGTTATCAAGTATAGTTATGAAATCTCTGATTTATTAATACAGATATCAGGTAAACAAAATATATGATTTCTTAAAGCTATTGGTGTTGATGAAGCGATTATTAAAGGTAGGCTTTTGTGTTCTATTCGGTAGAACTAATTAGTCACTTTCATGCATCTGCATTTACATATAATGAAAATAATTTATCATAAAATTTACGGTGTAATTAGATGCTTTATACGAAGTTTGGTGTAAATGAATGGAATTTTCCGTCCTATTCTTAAAATAAAAAAAAACATCAAAAATAGTAGATATACATGTAGATAAAATTAAAATCACATGCCTATTTTAATGTTTCTACTTTGTACAATACACTGTTTGTTATAGTCTATTTAACTAATTTATGTACATTCACATGAATTGAATCGGTTAATTCTGAACCATTTCCTACATAACTATGCATATTAATAGTATATATATATATATATATATATATATATATATATATATATATATATATATATATATATATATATATATATATATATATATGCATTTTCACAATTATGTTAGATGACATTAGAGTAATATTAATTTTATTTGTATATATTTCTTGATAATATATCACTAATTAATCCTTTTAATAACTTAAACGTGTGATAAAAGCGATATACATATTGTTAATTCTCAGAAAATGCGGGATCTACAGAGTTGCGAAACCATGTTTCAAAGTAGATTTTCATCATGATCTACACGAAATTAACAGTTTTACTAATGCAGACTGCTTTAATTGTTGTTATTTATTCTATATTTTGGTGATAGATTATGAATTAGGGAATTTAAAGTGATTATTATTGTGAAGTTTTAAATCTAACACTGGGTGGTATTGTTACATATATTGTCACAGTTCAACCTTAGTTTTTATTTTAAATCTCAATGATAGCATTATACAATATAAGGTGTTCGATTTTCTAAACAACGAAGCTGACATCTCCATTCGTAAACCACATATGCCATTGACCAGCTATCTAACAAACAGTAGCACTTATTAGTATCAATTTACGATAGTCAGTCATTCCTATTCTTTTACTTTATGAATGGATCATAAACTTTGATGAATCAATTATCAGTGACATGCATTAAAGTACTATTTGTACTACAGCGTTTTATCTTACTATCGTATTTAATAGTTGTGAATAAAATGTGTTATACTGTTCAATATGAAATAGACCATTTTCAGTCGATAATGCACAACTATGAATTCCATGAGTGTACATATTTGGTCACAGTGTACCTAACCTTATTTAGTTCATTTGGGATGGTTATTTTTGTGGAGATCGTTATTTTATTTGATTGAATATATCACAGATTGATGTTGGCAGGGTACCATTCACAACAAGGGAGCACTGGACAACTATTTCGTTCTAGTGGGAAACTCCTCAGCAGTGCGTACCCCAGATTCCGCAACAGGGGCTTCAGGTTGACGCGAACGCCTAACCATCTGCACCACTGGGTCGGCATCCAATGGTAGAATTCCCACTTCCATCAATTTGTGATATGTAGCGCGACGATCATCCATTGTCATTGGTGATAACTGTCTCACTCCCGACAAGTCTGAACTCCACCAGTCACGACTACTCACTAGAGCTTCAGGAACATCCTGGAGTTGGTCACTAATGAGCTCATTATTATAGTTCAATTGGGATGGTTATTTTTGTGGAGATTGGTTATTTTATTCGAGGAGTTCCACACTAGAACGAAATAGCTATCCAATGCTCCCTTGTTGTCAATGGTACCCTGCCAACATCAATCTGTGATATATTCAATCAAATAAAATAACCTTATTTAATTTATCGAGTGAAGTTAAAGATGGTCTGGTATCCGAAGCCTTCTTGTTCAAACAACAATTCACTAATTTGTACCACATTTTAACAAACTAATTTTTAGCAATCATACTTCATTTCGTTTTCAGTTTATTCGTGGTATCTAGTTTGTTAAATTTATCAACCTATAGATTACAATGTAAAAGACAAACAGATTTTAACTGTTAATCATATTAAAGTTGTGTAAATCCAACAATCTGTAAATACTATTTGAGCTATATTTTAGTGTTCAATGCACAATGTACAATTATTTCCAGTGATTTCACTCGCAATGATCTACAAATGTGCCATTACAATAGTCTCAAAGCTAAGAAGTCAGTCAGTTACAACGTAGAACTTGGTATATGCATGCTTCCGTTCAGGTTGCAATCACTTAATTAGCAGATGGAGATTAAATTGTCGGAACGAATCCTAGAGTAGGGGAGGTAGTAACAGAGTCAGTATTAATGGAAAGGAATAGAGATCGGAGATAACATTTAAGAAAATGCGATTCAGTAAAAAGAAAAGTGTGATAAGTTCAGAAACTTAGAATTTGAAGGAAGACAAGGAGTGGATGCACCTGTGCCTTAGCCAACGATTTTGAGTCATATCACCCAGTCTCTAATCATTTGCGAAGATCATCATGTAGACCTCAACCAGGCAGCCTGCACCTCTTAACATAGCTCAGCCTAACTGTCAATGACTTCATGGATTAGTGCCATGTTTTCGATTGGCCGCCCCTAGCTTTCTTCCAACCTACTCCCACACTAGACAGCAATGATCGTCGAGGTAGGCGGTGGTCAGGCATACGTAGCACATGTCCTAATCACCTCAGCTGATGAAGATTTACTACTTCATCAACAGACTTACAGTATTTACCTAGTACTCTATCCCTAACCCACCTGTTGCTTACTCGGTGGTCCCAGCAAACACGAGCAATGCTACGATGACACCAATGATCGAATACTAGGAGCCTACGAATATCCTCTATCCTTAATGACCATGTTTCGAATCCATAAAGTAAAACGGATCGAAATGCTGCGCAGTAAACGCATCCTTTGTTCAGTAGACTGATGTCTTGCCTACGCCATAAGTGACGCAAACTGGCGAAAACCAGTCGGGCCTTATGTATACGAGCCGAGATTTCAGCAGACACCAGACCGTCAGGAGCGATGAAGCTTCCAAGACAAGTAGGGCTGTTAACACATTCAGCTGCCTCGCTCCCAGTCACTAACTTCGGTGTCGAATCAAGCCAATCCTGAAGTAACATTTTGCATTTGGGTGGGTGCATTTATCAATATCACCACCCAATAGAACTATATAATCTGCATACTATGAGTCAACTGGAATATCACCTGGAAGGAGGCCAACCCCGGGGAAATCAGACGATGATAATGTTAACTCAAAAAGCACGTTGATGATAAAATTAATTAAAAATGGTGAAAGCGAACTACCTTGAAGAACACAAATTCAAGCAATCGGTTTGGACGATAATCCGCCATATGCGCTGACTCGATATGTGGTGTTCGAGTAGAGACCTTGTATAAGGTTAATGCACTTCTCTGGTACGCGTTACAATGACAGACATTGCCAAACAACCCTAAAATCGATAGAGTCAAACGTAGTCTTAAGATAAAGGAATACAGCTATTGTTGGGTGTCTGAAAGTGTGCCTATGTTGCAGAACCTGCCGAAGTGTGAATATTTGGTCTACACAACCACGTCCAGGTCTGAAACCACCTTGGTTTTCTCGAGTTTGCTCTTCACGAGCTTTAGTTAGACGTCGAAGTATTATTGAAGCCAGTTTATTTTTGACACTATGTTCGCCAAACTGATTCCTCGGTAACTGCCACAAGAGGACTTCTGTCATTTCTTATAGACAAGGACGGTTGGTATTCGAGATCAGTCAGATGGGATTATGTCCAATACACAGATTCTAGCCAAGATCCCAGTTATTCTCGCTGCGAAAACTGGACTACTATCCCTAAATATCTCAGGGGTTAATCCATCACATCCTGCTGGTTTTCTTCGCTTTGGATTCCTTATAGCCCTTTCAACCTTACTAAGACTTCAGGGAGCAATATTAATTTGCTACTCAGATTGTTTAGGAATGGTGGGCAACCAAGATGAGGCTGTGGACCAAATGGACTGTTCCCTTATGTATTTTGCTCATCGATCCAACCTTCTGGGTTGACAGTGAATAATGGTCCCATCTTTCTCTAAGACAGTTTTACTTACAATCGGATTTCTGGAACTCGTTTGCTTAATAAATCTGGACAGTTGCCTACTGTTAACTATTGCCACTAACTTTTCCATCTCTTTAGCTTTCACCACCCACCACTGCTCACGATCATTCCGAAAGCTTTTAATCAGCTTGTGTTTAAGTTGTCTTCGCTCCTCATCGTGTCCAGAACCAGACGGAATGTGTTGCCGAGCATCTATCAATTTAGTAGATGCAGCTGAAATCCACTGAATTTCTTAAATCTTTGGTTCAGTTTACCAAGTAGACATTACTGCTGTTTCGGCAGCTTTTTGGATATCATTCCAAGCTGACTTAGGATGGGTACAGCTTACGTAGTTGACTAATTGGTTTTATAGTTGTTCCTGAAATGTATTCTTGATTTGCGGTACCTGGAAAGGTAACTGAGTTCGTATTAGTCATAGTGATCTGAGAGAGCCCAAGAAGCAATTGCTTGATCACGCACGACTTTGTTACGGGAAGTTTTCGAAGTGTTAGCTCCATTCTTTAGAAAGCCTTACTGCCGGAGATGAAAATCCGTGGAGTAAGGTCAGGTGTGACATTTTTAAGTTCGACTTTTTCTAACCTCTTCCTCCCGTTAAGAAGGCAGAATCGCTGCAGATGCTGGTTATCCGAAGGAATCACCTTACTGCTGTCACACCCCGCTGCAGTCAGCAGTGCGACTTAGTCCTCAGATCTTACGTTGCTGCCTTTAGTCTTATCGCTCTCCAAAAGACCTGCTTGGCATGGTAGGAACTAAGGTACACATGTTTCAGCCAATATAGCTCAGTTTGGCTATCACCATAAGCAAGCCTTACCACCACGTCAAGGTAGCAGCTACGGTCAGGCAAAGCTACGAATGTAGGTAATTTACTAACTAATTTACATTTGAAATAGATGTACAGTTCTACACACGTTACTCCGTTTTTACTAGACTGACGTACTTTCGTAGAATAAATAACTGATTCAAGAATAAGTACTATTT
Organism: Schistosoma mekongi; assembly: GCA_034768735.1. Taxonomy (NCBI): domain Eukaryota; kingdom Metazoa; phylum Platyhelminthes; class Trematoda; order Strigeidida; family Schistosomatidae; genus Schistosoma; species Schistosoma mekongi. Next base: position 30,077,460 of record CM068306.1, read on the forward strand.
GTTATGACCGTGGATAAATACAAGATCAATCGTAATATACTTATATGTTCGCCATTATGGCCTTTACTGTTATTCGCTGACTAATACAATTCTTATCAACTAAATACACATCTGATTATGCAATAGTGTTTTGAAAAACTGATCAGTTTATGATAGTAAATGGTAGAATTCATTTCACAATCTTTTAGTAGCGAGTGCAACATTACTCTACACTTAAAACTTTATCCAATAGTGAAGATATTCGTTTTCTAGATCTACAGAACCACTTCAATCGATCAGTCAACCCAATACTGTTTTGCACAAATATGAATTTAGGACTACGACCACGAGACAGATAATAGTACTTTAAGGCCTCATGGCAAATGTGATACATATACGTAATAGAGTTATAAACCAATAATAAATTCTTAAAATACTAGTATAATGAAAGATGAGTCGATGGTATGTACCTGATTTGGTTGATAGTTGTTAAATGTGAGCCAGACCGATGTAAGTATGAGAAGAATCCACAGTTTTCACTAGTAATATGAATCTTGATTACATAACTATTGATTATTCCAAAATTTTATTTGTAATGACTTAAGTTTATGTTTGTTATAAAATAATAGACTATGCATATTCTTTCCACTGGTCATTGAATACAGAATATCTATCCAACATAAATATGGAAAAGACTGATCAAATTAACTATATATTACTGAAATCATTACATTCAATAATGTTTCACTGAACCACAAATATAAAGGAATGTATATAGATAAAAATCAAACACAGTTAGTTTGAATATCGCCTACTTGCATTACGATTTATCACGACAAAATACACAGGATCATGAACACTAACCATAATTATGCATTATGTACAATTGTTATTTATTTATCAAGTAAAATTCTAGTTTAAGTATTAAAGCAATGTGAAAATACATAACACTGGGATGAAATTAATAGTAGCTCATTATCATTCGGTATAAATATACTTTACGGAAGTACAATGAGATGAGTTTGTTAAAAAAAAGAAGAGGTAGTAACACTTTGATAATATTATACAATGATATACACACATTTATTTGTGAACCAGCTTTAAATGCCTTTTTAAATTACATAACTGACGAAAACTGGCATTACACTTTGAACATGTATAAGGTTTTTCACCAATATGTATTAATTCATGACTAGTTAAACTGAAACTTTGAGTAAAACTAATACCACAAAAACGACAAACAAATGGTTTAATCATATTGTGAATCATTTCATGTCTAGTTAAAGATGAATTTTTAGTGAATGTCTTATGACATGTTGAACAATTGAATAAACGCTGAAACTTTTTATTATACATATTGGTTTTAGATTTTATTATTGCTGACTTGATTGTAGACTGTGTGCTTAAATTATTTTCATCATCATGAATATGGCTACTTATAATGACATTATCAGTAGTAATGGTATTAAGCTGCTGGATGTTATCCGTGGGTTCATTTCTGAAATCAGCATTAAAGTATTCAGAATTATCATGTGGAGCATCGCTAGAACAAATATCTGTGTGTGGTACGAAGTCAAATGTATCATTATTTGAATACAAAACAACTGGAATAGTATTGGTGCTGATATTATGATCACTACTACCGTGGATATTAGTCATATCGTCTAAGTCACTGGTGACTGGAACAAAGTGTTGATTAAATTCAGTCATATCACAAGTTGGATCTAAGAGATATTGGCACTGTTGCCCATTTGGGGCATCAAAAGTATTTGTAATATTTTGACTTACAAAGGGTTGCTCAGCAACGACAGGATTATTATTGTTATCAATGTTTTGGTTTGTAATATCTAGGTAGACGACTGGCATATTGACTTGTTCACAACCTAAATCATTTATATTATTATGTACATCTATGACTTGGTCGTTAAGCTCGTCACTATTCGTCATTTCCTCCGAGAATAATAATATATCCAAATATAAAGTACACTTACTACAATGTTCAGAACTGTCGTTAGTACAGATACAAGTTTTGTTTTCTTCACAACTGCTTTTCTCCTCAATATGATGTATGCTAGTAACATGAAGGGAAGAAATCCCATTGTTTAAATCAGATGGAGGATTAGTAGATTGGGTTAATTCATTGCCAGCTTTACGTTTCACCTTACATTTGAGTAAATGACGCTTTCTAACACTAGGATTATGAAAAACAGAATTACAATACGGACAACCATAATTTCGAGTACCAGTATGTAATCTTACATGTAAGCGTAAACTGCTTCTAGATGAGAATCCAGAATTGCATAAATGACAGATAAGTGCATGCTTATTTACTGTTTTCCTTTTAGATGTTACAACTGTTTTAGGTATATTTAGTTCGTGTACTTTAAACTTATGTTGACGAAGTTGAGAGTGTTTCATAAATCGTCGATAACACTTGTCACATTCGTATGGTCGAATACCAAAATGTACATTGAGATGATATCTAAGATCTGATTTCTTTGTAAACTTTGCATTACATATATTACAAACATTCCCACTGACAGTAATGCTAGATTTATGGTGCATTAGATGTGAATCTATGCGTGCTTTCGGAAAACTGATGGTGTTCTCAACGCGTTCTCTAGCAGCCTAATTAAAAAGATAAACAGTTAGAAATTAAGCACATTAATCCAAATACTACAAATTAACACAAAAATTATGATTACAGAGACAATTTATTTTGAGGTATCATAATAGTGACTTATGTTACTAGAGTTTTAGAACATAATGATCAAAGTAGCTATGGAAGAAGTATAATACATACCAATCGTTAACATCACTTGGTTTATTCTTCAAAAGCCTAAGTTACTTAACTATTATATCTCGTACTTGATAATTTGACTAGCCGCAAAGTTATCTTAGCACTTGAACACCTTGAACCCTCCTGATCGCAAAATCAGAAGACAGAAGACGTGAAGACAGGAAACTTTATTCCAGTAAAATGGGAAGTGAGTCATATACAAAATATTCGTATATTTATAGTTTTCTGAAACAAATAAATCAGTATTATGATCCATCCAATCTGAATTAAGAAGTCTCAACTGCTACCCAATCGGAACGCCCCACGTCGAGATTCTAGAAGATTCTATCGATCAGTGATTGGACGGAATGTCTCCGGCTCCTTCAAGGGTTCTGGAGGCTTCGTTGAAGTTACTGAGAGCCATCCCAACATTAACATATTTTCTGACTGAGATGAAATTCTGTATACTTTAGGTGTCGTCTGCATTTTAAACAGATTACGAAGGATTGTGACTGGCAAGTGGAATCCAGGATGCGCGTTTCGTCCTATTTGGGACTCATCGGCTGGATGTACCTGCATCCCGATGTTGATGTTCACACTGGGATTCGAACTCAGTGACTGACCAGCTTCAGTCTATAACAAATCAACGGGAATATACAAGTTTATCCTAAGATTAGGAAGGATCTAGAACGCTGCAGAACTAAAATAAGCGTACTGAACTCCTATGTTAATGGATTAATAAGATAGCGAACAACTACAAATATCCTGAATTACTGGGAAGAGGAAGTATGTGTAAACTACTCTTTACAGGAAGACGCGTCCGTATGTTGAAGCTATCCTGATATTATTAATACTCCTTACATGAAACATCTAATGTGCGACACACCTCTTGAACTGATTTATCTGTGATCCAGTATTCCTATTTGTTTATTACAAGCTGAATAACAGTAAACGGGATACGATACATTTAAATAATGAAAAAAGTAATAGTTGAAATTTTGATGTCAAACTGGACTTACTTTAATTAGATATTTTTCCGATAGGGATAAATGATCAGATGGCTGTAACTTCGCTATTTCACCAACCAAATTGGAAGATAAACTTGAAACATTATTAGTATTTCTATTAGAATTGAACACATTCACTTTTTTTGCGTTTTTAATATTCTGAAGGTCATTGTCACTTCCTTGATGTTCAAATGATAAGCTAGATAGACACGTATCAACACCACTCAAAATATTATTCACATGAGATTTTAGGCTACGAAGCATCATGAATCGCATACCACAGTTTGAGCACATAAACGGTTCTGAAAGGGGCAATGGATGGCAAAAAATAATATGACGACTAAGAGCAGACTGTTTAGTGAATACAGTCATGGGACACAAAGGACAGTTCAGCACGCCATCATATCCTGAACTATGAGTACGAGAATGGCTAAGAAGAAGAGTTGGATTTGTAAAACTACGTGGGCATTTAGAACACGAAAACGATTTGGATATGTTGTTGTGAGATATGCGATTATGCTGAAGTAAATTTTCCGCACTTTCATAAACCAGACTGCATAGCCCGCACCCATATAGTTGTTTAGAAGATAACTTTAAAACTGTATTCGAATCAATGACACTGGATGCTTCTTTTTCAGCTAAACATGTCCTATCAGAAAGTTGAGTAGCTTCATGCACAGGGTTAATAGCATTAACCTGGTTAGGACCCCTCAGTCTTGAAACAGTTGCACTTATGTTGGCGGTTGTATGTGTACTTGAAGCATAGTAAGTATTAGTATTCATCTGATTGCGTTCTAACGGCTCAATAGTAGGCATTAAAGACTGTGCATTAAATAAGGGATCTATATTAAGATTTAAAGCGAATTTTGAGGAATTTACATTATTTACAACCGGCAGATCAGGTTCTCGGTAAACATCAATTGAACCTTCAATGGGTACTTCTGTTGAGTTAAATGTTTGAGATGCTTCAATAACCAAAACATCGAGAGTTTGGTTTACTGCGTTATTTAATGGAATATTCGAAATACAGTGAGAATGATTTTCATCCGGGGAATCATTCCGTAGACATGTCTGGTGTTGCGAAAACTGATTATAAGGTTTAGTAGCAACATTAATATCTTCTGAGTCTACGAAGTTAGTTATGTCACCACTAAAACTATTTGCAGCAGTAAAATTGAAAATTGTCTTATCGGAATTTGATTTTGGTTGTGAAACAAAAATATTTCTTGGATTAGCCGAGGGTGATTCAACATGAACTAGGACCGATATATCATCTTGTTGACAGGTATTAAGCTCAGTATTATTGTATAACGAACACTTTTCAACTGAATTCATCAAATCGCTTACGACGTTAGGATCGGAGTACGAGGTTTTATCTTTTGATTTAGACGAAGCATCTATTACAGAAGTTGGCAAGAAAGAATATTTAGGAATTTTTACAAGATCAGTTGTACACGGTCCTGACAATCTGTGCGCGTTATACACTAGCGTTTTGTTACTTTTAGTGATGGAATGGTTAAGCACATGCTTACGACAAGAATGAAGGAACTGAAACCTTTTGTGACATATATAGCAGCTGAATAGTCGTTCACTAGAGTGTGTATCCATATGCTGTTTTAGAGCCGACAAACTCAAAAACAACGTTTGACATATAGGGCAGACAATGTTGCTTTTAACATAGCGATGACGCAAATTCATATGCCTTTTTAAACCGAGGTTGGAGATAAATCGACGGGGACACTTACGACACATAAATATAGTACACTTTCCATGGTGGGTCTTGTAAATGTGCAATTTTAAGCGATTTACGGATCGAAAAACCTTGAAGCAATGAATACACCGACTAAATCTATGTAGTAGTTTTCTTGAATGTGATTTCTTAGATTTGTTATACGACTTGATAGTAGACTTGTTTCCTACATGTTTTTGCGGCAATGAATTTCGAGAATTTGATAACCGTTTATATTTTTTAGCACCAAATACAGAATGGCGTAACAGGTGCACTGCCAAACTTCTAGATAGTTGAAATGTTTTACAGCACACTGGACAATTAAACAATTCGGGACAAGGATATTCCACATCAAGATTTGAGCTAGAAACCTTGGAGATAAGATTGTCGACAGTACTAATCCCAAGCAAATTACCTTCTGATGCATGACACTGAGGAATACATGGCTGTAACACGACGGAATCATGCGAAAAAGATGTGCTGTTTAAAGTGCTTTTACGATTGGGAAAAGTAAGAATTTGAATACCAGAGTTTACAGGAAGTGCTACATAGGAATCTAAACCAGACAATTTGTTCGTACAACTATTCTGCAACTCATTATTAATTGGTAATAAAGAAATCGACGACTCTAAGTGATTTTCTGTGGGATGATAACTCGAATGATGATTTAGTGAGCCAATATGAAGAAGTATATGTGTTTTAGCAGAAGATTTTTGAGTGAATCTAGCATGACACAATGCACACTCGTATGATTTATCTTTCGTATGTATTATCATATGACGCTTAAGTAAAGATGGTTTGATGAACTTTTTATGACATACTGGACACGAATAAGGAGCTTTTTGCCTTTTATGTTTCGATTTCGGTGTGTGAGTATTGTCTATAATAACTGGCTGTTCAGCAGAAATTTGATAAATAAGCTGATCAAATATCGAAAGTGAATTCTTACTTTGACGTCGACTACCTTTTATCATAGTTGAAAGATATTCAGCAGCACGCAATTTACTACTTCTAATATTTCCAGGATTAATACCAGCCGATGGCTCAAAACTAATTCCTGTAATTACCGCAGAATTCTCGACAGATTGTGAATGATAACAAGGATGCCTGCGACGATAATGTTGTTTAATTTTACCAACGGAGGATAAGAGCATTCCACAGGCACGACATCGATATTGAGACGGAGCTTTACTAATTTTAATGGAATTTGTGCATGTGTGCAAGTGCTTTTCATACAGTGTGACCGATTCGAACGACTGTTCGCAAACTGAACAAATAAAATTTTCGTCAGTTTGATGCAGCAACAAGTGTGATTTATATGCAGTAAAACGAAGGAATTGTTTATCACATAAGCAACAACTATAATTACTTTGATTTTCACATAATGTGTGATATAAGGAAATATGAACGTACAAGTTTTCAGCCTGATTAAATGAAGCATTACAATGAGAACAAACGTACGGTTTGCCAGTGCTGTGAATATTCAAGTGTCTAGACATCTGATTGTAAGAATCAAAAAAGTGGTGACATATAGGGCAACACAACCCAATATATGTAGCTGAAAGCCCATCCGATAAACTCTTTTGATTACCAACTTGACTGACCACCTGAGGTGATGCAAAATTGTCATGATCAATTATGGCTTTATCACGTGTGCAAACATGATTTGAAGCAGATGAAAAATTGGTGTAACTTAAATCAGCTGACTGCATGTTGTGAACTTCTGTATTACAGGGTGAGTGCGGGCAAATCATAACAGACACATCTGTAAAATAAAAAAGGAAACGAGAAGCAAAAGAAAGAAAAATTTATCTTACTTATATTCTTTGGCAAACAACATCAGGTTATTAAACCGAAAATTTCGTGAAACGAAATTGGTAAGTGGTAAAATTCATTTACCCTTTACATATACACATTAAAGAACCTAGCGGTAGAATTCATTATTCTAGGTTACCTAGTTTTTTTACATTAGTACAACTAGAGGACATTAAGAATTTAAACAAACGATAGGGAGTAATAATACACATACTATTAGTATGCTAGACATATAACATAATTCAAGAGAAAGTGGGATATGGAAATGAAAGGTACGAATAGTCCTTACTTCAAGGTTTCATAAAAGACGGGGTTTATCCTATACATGAGTGTTCCGTAAGGTAAGAAACCAAAAAATATGTTAAGTGAAGGAAACAATGTATGGATAAATAGAAAAAGGAGTAAAAACAACGGTAGTAATAAGGACGTCAAAGAATAGAGTCAAAATAAAGGCATAACAGTAAGTTACAGTAAAAACGTCAATCAATTAACCAAAGACTTTTAATCCACGTGGAGTATAAACTGCCGACTAGCACTTTCCAACTTATTCTGTCCTGGATTCTCCTTTCCAGTTGCTTCAAGTCCGTCCTTCTCTATCCCCGGTGTCGTGTGTTGGGATTAGGTTGATTTGTTCTCTGCTACAGTAATTTGTTGCTGATAGTGTCTGGTTAACGGATTCGAAGTATCTGATACAAAGAGCTGTTTATAAACACTTGTATCTTTTGAAGGATGCTTTCGTTGTTCTCCAAGTTTCAGCTCTATACAGGAGAACTGTCTTGGCGTTTGTATTGAAATACTGACTTTGATATTAGCTGACAGCTGATTTGAGTTCCAAATGTTCTGCAATTGTAGAAATGCTGACCATGTTTTGCTTTCTCTTGCCAATCCGTGCCTTCATATCTGCATCAGATCCTTCTTATTTATCAATGACACTGCCCAGTTATGTTATGATTATCACATCTTCCAGAATTTCTTCGTCAAGTGTAACTGGGTTGGTGTTCGTTGTTTTGTATTTAAGGGTCTTGCTTCCACCTTTTTGCATGTTGAAGCTTGATGCCACACTGTTCGTCTTCACCTGCATTTGCTACTGTGTGTGGTACAGAATAGCTAGATAATCTGCAAATTCCAAGTTGTCTAGTTGTATCCAGGTTGTCCACTATATTCTTTGCTTGCCTTGAGATGCTGCAGTTTTCATAATCCAGCTAACCACTAGAAGAGAGAGAGAGAGAGAGAAGGGCGAGAGTAAGCAGCCCAATCTGATACCGGTCTCCATTTCGAATGAATCAGTGAGCAGACCTCCATGCACGTTTTTTGTAGTGTAGTCCGGTGAAAGAATTTCGTATGATATTAATTATCCACTATCTCTCGTACACCAGTATCGAAGACGGCTCCATAATGTTCTCCTGTCCTTGCTGTCAAATGCTATCTCATAGTCAAAGAAATTGATGTAAAGTGACGAGTTGCATTCCACTGATTGCTTGATAATGATACTTAGCTTCGGGATTTAATCGGTACACGATTAACCCTTGTGGAGTTTGGTCTGTTATCCTCGGATTTGGGCGTCCATTGAAATTCCATTCAGTTCAATAACACTCTGTTGGAGACCTTTCCTGGTATTGAAAGTAGAGCAAAGCCTTTGTAGTTTGCGCACTTGCTAAGATCTTCCTTCTTTGGTATCTTGATGAGGTATCCTTCACAATGAGGTGCCATAACTCTTCAAAATAAAGACCTTGTAACTCCCAGGACAGAGTTAAAATGGTTCGTTTCTAGTCGAAGTTCTTAAGCAAGGTTGTTTTTTTACAGAACACGGTTGCTAACCCCATGCCAACACCCGCCTCCTTTATCCTGGCTTGAGACCAGCAGTAACCTCAGGGGGACTTCATGCGGAGTTGGTTTGTATTCTGGTCCATGTGCGATGGCATGTTAAGTCAAGATTGTGATGAAAAATCTAAGACTTTATTTGGCAAAGTGTGAAGAATGAGCGAATATTGACCGGATAAAAATATCATCCATATTGTATTAAGACGAAATAATAATGCCCATCTATACGTTACTCACTTAGACTAGACGTTGACAAATAAAAGGAGCCGCTATGATATACGTACCCAGCCTATTAAGCCGGCTTTTTGAGAGAACGATATATATAACATGATAATTTTAAATTTTACAAAATATATGATGTCAGATTTCTGAATTATTTCGACAGTGTTATCAAAAACAACCATTCTGTCAGAGGAAACGATGAGAAAAAACCAATACGTAGAACATCTTAAGATACATTAGACTTTAAATATACAAAACAAAACTGAAGCGCTGTATATCTACCTTTACAAATATTATAAAGTCCCGACAGAGTGACACACCTAGATTAGCCAAACATTGGATATAGATAAGTTGAGACCTCTTGTTACGAATGCATCAGTATTTACGAGTACCAAGAAATTTGTCTCTTACTCGTCTTCAAGAAGCAGTGTATACTTCAACGCTGTGAAGTAAACATGGTCATTGGCACTGGTCATTAGATGAATATGTTGAGGCCTAGTAGTACACATGCGGTTTTTGATTAGGAAACAAGGTAAGTTGCATGCTTGTTTCACTTAATTAAGTTTTGAGTCCCAAATTTATCTCGTACTTATAGTTACGTAATTTTACCCAGTCCTTTCGGACTGTATTCTGGACTAACTATATGCTACTAAAGAAACTATTTTTTGTTAACTTGCTTATTACAGTAAATTTGAGTGTGGCAACTCTGGGTTAAAAGGTGCTTATGAATAAATGGCACCTACGTAGTTACGGTTTAGGTATCCACCCACAATATTCCTTTACGAATTTTTTTAAGAACCATAAGAATAACGAAAACTATCTAACTTAACTATCAGTTTAAAATAGCAGAAGCAAGGGTGAGTTCCCTTGGTAAGTATTTGCAAAGCATTTAGTGTTAGTGAACTCAAATATGTTCTGTTTAACGAGGTATTTAAAGAAGGATTCAGCTGTCGTCCCATTAAAAATAATCAATTTACAACAATATAGGCTTCAAGATAGAACTTCTCTAGGTTAGATCCACAGATGTTTACTATACTTTACAAGGCCCTAGTTAGGTTTATACTAGAACAGTGTGCAAGATGCAAGCCCCTGTTTAAGTGGAGACACTAATCTCCCAGAAACATTACAAAGGTCCGATCACAGGAGTGAGTACTTGAGATGTAAAGACAGAACCATAAACATCGACCACCTTGGTGGAACCCAACCAACTTCAGTTAGTGGTATGCATCTATGTATCTATAAGTAGTGTCCCACGACTATTAACAAGCATACTGCGGCATTTGCCCTTGCTTGGAAATGTTATTTTGTTCAAGGTTAAAAAACGTACAGCTACAACTACAATACTGAAGCGACTTTTATTCCATGAGTACTAACCTTGACATTCGAGACCCGCGGGAACTTCAGTTAGCTAGTCCGGCACTCAGATTTATTGAAAATAGGTCAGTTGTTTTACCTTACCTTTGTTTAACGTTACTGTCCAGTTTCTTTTTGACATTTACTGCGAACACTATTCCATGTTTGAAATGCCTCTGTCGTTAACAATTGTATAAGAAGTTGACATCTGAAAACGAATTAATTCGGTAGAGGATTTCGAAAACTTACAGGCGTCCGAGATGACAAATAAAATTTGTGAGCAAACACGACAAGACATTTTATCGCGGGATTTAGATTACAATTCTTTAGTGCCCAACAATGTAGTATTGGATGTAGGTTTCACTATCTCTATCACTCCTAATATGAGAGGTAGGAAATTTCACCTACCAAAATAGCTCTCTACTTCCAAGGCTTCCTACCGTTAATTTTAAATAGTGCAGAATTTTTTAAATGGAAGTTTCTGCTGTGCTGTGAATGCTGGAGTATTTGACTTGGATGGTTTCTAAGCTTCAATCCATTTTTATATTATATCGGATAATCAGAAAGTAATAATCGAGCGATTTTCCTCCTAAATGTGAGCATGAATGTTTGCTTATTATATAAAGCATTTATAAGTCTCGTATGGTTAACGAAAGTTAATAAGCTATAATTAGCTAGTGAAAATTATCATCTACACTACACCGAATGGTACCTATTTTGTGGTATTTCCAACTATCAGTTATTGAAATTTATTGTATTACTTATGACTAGATAACAGGCAAAATAAATCAAAATGTTAAGAACATAATGTGTGGGGAAGAAAGATTGAATGAATAAGGATACAGAGGATCTAAATGCATCTCAGGCTTAGCAACTTCAGGTCGTATATTTCACTTATTACGCTGTAATGGTAATGCCTTATCATGACCTCTGTGCCATTGCTATTCCAGTATTGTCCTGATTCCTAGTCAAAATCTTGTATACATACAAACAATCTTTGACAAGTGTCAGTATACGTCAATTACAATCGATGTAGATTGTAGGCAGATAGCCAGTAATTATACAGTGGCACATTGTTATTGTATGCCATAGGAGCGTTGCCAAGCGACTCACGATTATAATGCATTGAAGCTTGAGGAAGATTTATAAATGGTGTGTAAGAACTCTATGTGACGCTAGGGTTTCTGACGGGAAATGCAGGGCTATTGATATAGGTGTAATAAGCCCACTGAGGTAAGTATCTTGTGGGTTTGCCCCACTCGGTCATTATGTTGATTTTTATTGATTAGTGGTGTGACTTTCGAGTACATGTGGTTGGGATTCAAAGAATATGAGGACTGTACCATTTTAAGCACATGAAGCATGTCCTGACGAGTTGTTAGGGGATTGGGAATGTGTCCTGCCCTGTCCACGTGGTTTAACTGTTTGGCTTATTTCCGAGTTATCTTGCACATCTCTCACTTCGTTATATTATTTGTAGTACTCCAGCAGTATTACCTAACTTTACATACAAGCTTGTAGTATCTTAATATCTAGATATAACAAAATGGCACGAGTTAAGGCAAAACGTTCAAAGCCTAATACTAGTTCTCCTAAACCGAGCGACATTTCCTCTACCAGTTTTTCTCTTCCTAATCCGTCAGACACACAAACAAATTGTAGCAAAACTAAAAGACCAATATTTAATAGCCCTTTCCCTGCACACTCTGAAGCATCTGTTAACGAAGCACTTATCACCAATCAGCAACTGGCTGACAGTTGCATACCACTTGTTAGGGTAGTCAACATTGCCGATCAGAATACTGATATTGCTTCTTATAAAATGGAAGTGGACGACATTAAGTCGACACTAACCAAGTTGCAGAATGTCCTACAAGATCTAGCCCCAATATCATACCTATTTGGTAAACATAATAACACTGACATAGAAAAAGTTAATCAAGCTGAAATTTTCCTAGATTTCATTTCGACCGAAGTTGTGAAGCGTATTAGTTCGCTCCATAAGGCAATAGTCTACAACATCCCTGAGGACTCTCCTCTAAATAAGGTAAAGACAACTCTCTTAAAGGCTTCAGGCATGTCCCAAGTGCTTTGTGAGTGCAAAAGACTAAGAAAAAAAGACTGGCAAAGTAGCTGCCCAATTCTTTTTTACTTTAAATACACACAGGATTGTGAGAAATTTATCAAGTCAATGAGCCGTATAAGAACTGGCAGTGAGTACAAGAATGTACTAATATCTGCTGATAAAACACCACTACAACGCAGAACTCGTAGCAGGCATAACGCTACAGCTCATAATCTAAACGAACCTAAACATGAACTAGCAAATCAGAACAATCCTAGCAAAGCTAGTCCTACAGTAACCTGTGGTGAACGTAATATGCCATCGGAACTTTCAACCACACCGACTAAACTTAAAACTGAAGGGGCACATGATTTAAATGAACTAACCAGCTCGCCCTGTGTAAACCACAATACTATGGTATTAGCAACGGAAATAGCTGCCGACCTTATCGATTTAGACATTACTCCCATGAAGAATACGATCGATCCTCATGCTAAAGTGCTGTGCGAGGAAACGTTATACACTGCAAAGCATCGCTGCACTGCAAAGACAATAAAGGAACTCAAACATTGGCATAACGATAGTAATGAGTACCTACGCACTGGGAATAGATTCTCTCTCTTAGAATCAGGCAACAAACCTCAAACCAACAGCACTAAAAAGACCCAAAATACTCGGAACCTTAATAGGTTAGATAATAAAATTAACGACAAACCCCAAAATATTAGGCAAACTAAGCCTCTGCCATCTAAAATAAAAACTAATACTCAGTGTGGTAGTAAACGATTTCTCTCCTCCCATCCTTACGCTAAACCAAATAAATACTCAGAAAAAATCGGAGTGACACACTCTACAATGCCAGAGTACCAAATACTATTGGCCCAAGACACTACTACACAAAGAAGCCACCCATTACCACTTATTCCATCTCAGTTCCAAATGAACAGTAGCATGGCTCACCACAACCATGGAAAATATCCGCACTACCAATATAAGTGGCCACATAGATATGAAAATCTACAACCGAGACAATTCCCTAGAGCATATTCCCTAAATCCCAACCAAATGTACTCGAATTTCATACCACTAAACAACAGAAACCAACATAAGAACCCCATGGGATCCGCCTACAAGATACCTACAAACCTTGCTCAACAGGCTTATTACACCTACACTAATAGTCCAGCACTTTCCTTTGGCGGCCCAACGGTCACACCGAGATCGTACAAATCACTAATAAATCCCCCTCAGACTTCAGTGTATCATGACCACGGGTTGCTTCGTTATGCCTCTATGGCATACAATAATAATGTGCCAACGTATAATTGCTTGCTGCCCACATACAATCCACCAGAATTTTTTCATATGAATCGCTATCCACAGTATTCTCTTCCCCAATAGACTCAAATAGAACCTCGAATCGTAACTTCGCACCTTTTACAAACAATGAATCCCTTAAGTCTACCTTCTCACTATCCCGCCATACTCGCCTCACTTCCTCCCCTGTTCAGTCCTCACTTATTCCACATCGTCATATAGATAGTACTCTGCCAAGTGACAAAGTACCCTCTCCCAACCCCCTAGTGGCTAATGTCTCGCTGCTATCACTCCCCTATGCTCCATTTTCTTCTTCCATTTCAAACAGAGTTCATAGGGATTCTCCACTAACTCAGGTAACCCGTGACCTATCCAATTTGATTAGTCCCATACAGTTCTCCACTATTCTATTTAACTCCCGTTCCCTCTTCAATAAAATCACTCATCTTAAATCCCTAATGTACTCAGTTAACCCATGCTGTGTCCTAATAACTGAAACTTGGTGTACTCCCGATATCTCAGACCTTACACTTCAAGTTGATAATTATGTCATATACCGCAAAGATAGGAATTCAGGAAAAGGCGGAGGATGTATAATATATGTTCGATCCGATTTTTCATCATCTCTTATCTCCCCAAAAGGTAGTGAACTTTTAGATGACGCTATATTTGTCAGTATTGACAACTGTTCCCATTATCAATTCCTGATAGGTTGTATTTATAGACCACCTAATGCTACCCATACTTTTACCCAATAATTAGGTCATTTATTCGCATCATTATCATTGCTTCCTATGACCAAGTTGATAGGAGGAGATTTCAATATGCCTTCTGTTACTTGGAACCCCTTGCATGGACCTCCACACCTTGATAAATTCTTTGGAATACTTGAAAGTAATGCATGGACTCAAGTAGTACGTAAAGCTACACGAAAGTCCAACTTATTAGACTTAATCTTCTTACAAAATGCCCCAAACTACTCAGTCAGTACTAGTCTTGAATTTCCTGGCAGCGACCACAAAGTTGTCATTTGCCAGTTAATTGTCAATGAATGTTCATGTACTAAGAGTAAAACAAACGATCCTCTTGATTCTCGTAGAAACTATGCTCAAATTAACTGGTCTAATACCGAGAAATTACTACATGATCTTAATTGGGATATATTTTTCTCCTCTTACGAAGTTAATAGCTCACTAGATGCTTTTTACCATAATATAAATTTATGTCTTGACAGTGTTGCACCTTTTAAAGTGATTAAACCGCACATCCCAAATAGTGAATACATCCCTGTTAAATTTAAAAACAAACTAAGGAAGTTACGAAAGAGATTATTCGTTCAGCATGACTTTTCCGTAATTTCCAGTATCCATTCAGTATTCACAAATATTGCAAACTACAGAAAAACGAGAGAACTAGAAGCCGAAAAAATGCTTCTGAAATTACCTGACAAAATAGCCTATTTAGCAGCCACCCTCAGAAAGAAACTTTATGCCCAGTCCAGTCTTTCTACTACTCTCAAAATCAAAAATAAAATAACTAGTAACCCTATGGAGATCTGCGAAGCGTTTAGTGAATCATTTGCACACTCTTTTACTAAAAACAGTCCACTTATAGGGATGATCAGCAACTTTAACCAGCATAAATTAACTGGCATGAAGTTTACAGTTACTAATGTTAGAAATGCTATAAGATCACTAAAACCTTCATTTAATAGCGGGTAGGATGGAATACCGGTTAATTTGATTAAATATGGTAGCTCAGCCTTCCCAATACTGCTCACAAAAATATTTAATCTCTCCTTGGAAGATGGAATTTTTCCTAGTTCCTGGAAAACCACGTATATAATCCCTCACTTCAAAAAAGGCACCAGACTTAGCATTGAAAATTACCGTCCAATTAATCACTCTTCCGTTTTATCTAGAGTCATGGAGAAAGTTATAAAAGAGGAGATTTACACTCACATCGTTAAGCACAAGCTAATTAAATCTTCCCAGCACGGCTTCGTGTCTAAGAAATCCTGCATATCTTGCCACCTAGAATACTTCAACTATATAATAAACAATAGAGATGATGGAAAATTAATTGTTACCCTATACTTTGACTTCACTAAAGCGTTTGACAAAGTACATCACTCATCTCTCTTATATAAATTACAAGCTTTCGGGATAACGGGCAAATTGCATGATTGGTTAGCTTCGTTTTTGAAAGATCGCATTCAATTAGTGAAACTAGGCCGATATCTCTCACGTCCTCAAAATATCACCAGTGGTGTCTTCCAGGGTTCAGTCATTGGACCATTGTTATTTATTATGTATGTTAATGACATATGCCACTGTTTTCAAGAGGGTAAGACCTTTATGTTTGCGGATGACCTCAAAGTTGTCTATACATTCAACCCAGATGAAGGTCGAAATATTAACGACATAATACAGAGAGATCTCAATAAACTAAGCAAATGGTGTGATAAATGGTTTCTTCCCCTTAACACACAAAAGTCAGGGTACCTATGTTTCGGAGAATCTAACCGCGAGATTAACCTACACCTTAACGAACATGAATTTCGTCATCTAAATGACGTCCGTGATTTAGGAGTAAGGTATTCAAAAAGTCTATCCTTTACCGAGCATGCTTCATCACAGGTCTCTAAAGCCCGTAGACTTATTGGTTTTATTCATCGTAACTATCGTCTTAGCGAATCTAAAGTTATTCTTTATAAAACTTGTGTTAGACCTCTACTTGAGTACTGCCCAATTATATATAGTTGCATGCCTTCACTAGATCGGCAAAAAATAGAGAAAGTTCAACGGCATCTTACTAGACTATTAACCCCTGGCCGACCCTATGATGCTAGATGCTGTGCTTGGAAGTTAGACCCTTTATGGGTCAGAAGGATTAAACTTAATCTTACTATACTCTATAAAATTCTTCATAAAGATATTATAACAGATTGTACTGCCTTGACATTTGCTGGAAAACATAAGTATGACTTGCGGAACCAAAACTCTCTGGTAACAGTGCAGAGAGCCACTAGTAAGCTAAAATCCTCCTTCTTTGTTGCACGTTATGCTAACCTTTGGAACCGGTTACCAGAAAGCATACGACAATCTAACTCATTGTCACAGTTTAGATTGGCAATAAACCTACACTTGGACAATGCCGGCATCTGTAACTTACTTAACACAACTTATATAGACTATGGTACATTTATCAACGGACCTCCTGGCATTTAATTCTACTTATAACTCGACTAAACAATAAAAAGCACTTGTAGACTTTAAAAACTTTTTAATTATTCACCTACAGGCAATAGAACGTTTTTCTACCTAGAAGAGAGTGCTTAGGAAACTCGTAATGTCTATGCACTTCTTAGAGGTGATGTAGTATGTCTTTATTCCCCCATACTTTATCTTATAGGATAAAGTAGATCTGAAATTTACCATAGTTATCTCTAGTATCAGTTGACGTTTCCCAGAATAAAAAAGTTGAGTAACAAATGAGATTTAGTTAATCCAATATGTACACTTTAGGTCTCACTATAATCAGATGTACTTAACTGATTCTGTGCCCTCTCGCGTTTTCGCTTGTTCCTTTTCTTTATCTTTTCAGTTCCCAACTATCGTGGCACGCTGAAAATATAACCCAAAGTCCACGCTAAAAAGGAAATTGCATCTTAGTGATCTGCTCATGATGCTTTAATGTGTTACCTCCAATCTCCATCGTCCACCTACAAGGTGCCGTCCCACACAAGGACATGTTCGTACTTGACGCCACAATAGACTATTTCAAACAACTGTGTGGTATCTAAATCTTCCTTGTGTCGCGTCTTTGACACTACTTTTTTGAATTGATTACATATATTAATAAGTGTTCTCTACTAATACATTCCTGAAAACTCAAGAATGAAATGTATCTTCCAGCTTGTCTTGTAAATGGTATTATTAGTCAAGCATTCATTTCGCAAAAACTTTGTGTTCTATTGTAAAAGAGTTAAACTTTCTGTATCATAATGACCATGCCTGTAAACTGGCGTGATTTCTGTAATAAATAAATAAATAGATAAATGTATAGTCCTTAAATTTACCATGGTTGTCTTTGGTAGTACTCCAATGCACAGGGGGTTGGTATGCAACGAAATACGTCTCCCATTTATTTGACACGAAGTGCAATAAGTCCAATTTCTTGAGATACCTCTGCCGCCTTGTTATCCGGCTTGGTTTAACAGGTTTTTTGTGATTTCTGTATTTGCTAGTATCTGTGGGAGTGTGCGGATTATCCGTTGACGCCTGGGTTGTTGACATGTCCAGATCGACACATTTCCGTCCCTAGGTTTGGTTACCTTTCTTTAGGGTGAAGAATTTTGTCCGATTGAGTACAGCTGAAACTAAGACACGATGAAGGGCGTGGTATGGTTGGATAAGATCGGAAGCTTGAGTCATACTTCTGTTCAAGCCTAATTACGTCGTTATGCATAGTAATATGACTAGCCGTTCTTCGTTGCGAAGTCATTTTATCTGCAACTATCTTTATATACTTGGTGCCAATAACAGATCTAATGTTGCCTACGTAAACAATAAAACACTTAGCGTCTAAAGTTGACGTGAAGTGGAACAAGACTGGACAACTAATTTGCCAGCCTTCTTTCCTTAATCCTCTACAATCGCATGTGACATGCAACATATTATAAGCTTTCAAAATGATCAACGTTGCTTCACGTAGAGGGAATTTATCAGGTATATTATAAACAATAGTGTAATGGTCGGATCTTAGCCTATTTACAACTTAGTCGGCTATTAAGTTAATGAAGGCCTCCACTTGCTTAAGTTTTTCAACGTCTAGGTCGTCTTTTTTAAGTAGTAGATAGGATATGGGTTCTAAGTCTGACAGAATACTGTTGGTTCGGCTGAGAGTAGACTTCACATCCAGTACCGTCATATAATTTGTGTCGTTATTCATGTTTTTCACGATGTCCACAGCTCTAACAAGTGGTGATAGCTGTTGTGTCACTGCACAATCAGGAATCATTAACAATAGGCATATCACTTGGTTTTGGTGAACCCGTATTAAGTTCAGAGCGCTTAGCCCTACTGCGTACTATTTGAGTATTAAAACGCACGATGTAGTTATTAGTAGAGAGCAATGATAGTGTTTCAAGTTGAGATATGAACAGAACTCAACTAAATACAAAAATGGCAGACCACGCCAAAAAATCACAACCTTCAAAGTTAGCGCTCGAGTGTCCGGCACATATTTAACACCACTGCGACTAGACATAAACAGTTCTTGTAGCCAAGCAACTTAAACGGACCTAATTAGGATAAGGACTAATCGCGCATCAAAAATTAAATACTTATACGTACCTAGGCACTGTCTTAAGCATTTCAACTAATTATATTAATGAAATGAGCATTAATATCCAAGTATTTGCCAATTCAGACAGTCATAGTTTACCGACTGCTTGAATAATCAGACAAGTATAGCTATCATAATGCTAATGCACCGTTCTGCTGTTTGTTTTTCTTCTTTCCATTCGGCACCTCGAGGTTGCCTTATATTAAGCAAATGGTTGAACATCTACATTTTCCGTCAAAATGTAACCCCTCGTAATGGTTGCATTAATCCACCCTGCCAGCCTCCTGCATCACAAGGTAGTCTCGAGGCTATGTTTGTAATGAATAAATGCCAATTTAAAACGACGTTTATTATTCCACTACCTCCCTGCATCATAGCATAATAAGTTCGCATAACAATTCAGCACATTTCACTACGTGATATGTTACTGTTTAGCTTGCCTGTAAAAATGGCTTGCTCTTGATATGAGAAAACAAATTATTACTATTGTTATAAGTGTGATTGGATTTCAGTATTTGACGTTGGATTAGTAAAGCATTTGGTTGTGGTTTTTTCTGAACCCGATGTTTAGATAGTCCCCGGTCTCTCTGTGATTCCCTAAATAAAACAGACCCATATAACTCAGCAACTATCTTTAACCAACATTTGGGTACTCCGCCAGGTTCGATGTGTAATATACTGGGCGAAAAATTCATTGATAAGAGATGATTTATTTCAGCATGCTGAAATCAGTCAAACAAAGGTGTGAAAAGTCAGATTAACGAAAGTCCAATTAATTAATTGTACTGTAACTGGCACACCAAAATAATAATAACAATAATTCATTTCCTGATACCAGGTAAGATGAAGAAAAACATCTCAGACCACAAGAGAGTTGAATTGTTGCACAAGCTGGAAATTCTGTAATAAAGAACCTTCCGGATTTAAAGTGTGTAGTAGTGTAGCGAGGCATCCAGGCGTGTGGATGACCAGAAATGGGTAGGCTTATATACATGTGTATAGTAATTGAACATAACACAATTTAAAATTCCAACCCCTTATGAGCTACAAAATTGTGCACACGGCGTGCAATATTCCCGAACAGAGATATAACGATGAATAAATTTAGATTGTTTGAAAGTTGGTGAACAATGATTGGCCGACTCATCTTTTGCGAAATCAGCCTTGTCCAGAGATTTGTGAATGAGATCAGTTTTCTGTACAGCTCCATGTGCGATGTGGGTTTCCGTTCCATTCACTTGCCACTTATGCATTTGGAAATAATCGGATAATAAACGTTGCTTTTAATGTGTGCTTATGTTAGTATCCAATACCTTGGATAATTTCGTGATATCAAAGAACAGCAGGTTAGATCCAAGTCACCATTACGAGGGGTTACACTATGTCAGAGGATGTTGATATTCAACGTCATGCGTAGTATGAAGCGACCTCTAATTGCTGAAAAAGAAGAAAAACAAATAGCAGAAAGAAACAGCAGTACTGTGACAGCTACACTTTCTTGATTATTATTTCAGTAATCAGAAACATATAACTGTTTAAGTTGAAGATTTGGGTGTTATAATTCATTAGGTAAGGGTAAGTTTGTTATCTTTGATAGGTTGACTATCATTAGACGTTACAATAGTTGTGTTTACACCTGGCCTTAATAATCCTAATTTATTAAGTATCGACATCATAATCTGTGGCATAGATGTCTGGTTTTTATTTCTGTCATAGTAAACCGAAAGTTAAGGCGCCATATGCCGATGATACGAATTAACACGTCTTCAAATAAGTTAAAATTCAGCCAAAACCAAGAGAAAGTGAAGTCCAAATAATATATTTATCAACCTGCTAAGTAAATATTGTTCTGTGCAATAAATTATAAATGTATCATTAGGAACCTTTAATATTGTAACTACCCAAACTAGAACAAGTTTTTAAACAGCATAAAAATAGCTAAAGTAAAGATAAACAAACCAAACACAAAAGTGAATATAACACGTGGGTCAATTCAGTTTGAAGTGAGTTTGATAAGAACACTCCACAAACTTATACAATTCCTAAGTTTATCGATTAGATTATTATTATTCTGAAATTTAGTACAGAATTCACGTTAGTTTACAGTCATGATCGTTATGACACGGAAAGGTTGACCCCTACATAACGGAACATAAAGTTTTTCAGAAATAAGTGCTTGAATGACAACAACATTTACAAGACACTAGATTCGTGTACAGCGAGATTAAATGTAAGCAAGAAAACCGTCAACCATCAACTAGAAGGTAATTTGTAATCCTGGGCGTTCAAGGATACGTTAGTAGAGAAAACATATATATATGCAATCAGTTAAATTAAAAAAGTGTCATAAACGTGACACTGGGAGGGTTTAGATACTAGTTGGTTGTTTGAAATAGTCAATTGTAGTGTCGAATACGAACGTGACTTTGTGCTAAGGATAGAGATCGCATGTATCACATTAATGTATCATAAATAGACGCATTTCTTCTTTCAGCGTAGATTCTAGGTAATAAATTCAACACGATACATCAGTTGGGAACTAAAAAGTAAGGGAAAAGAACAAGCGGCAGGGCGAGATGACACAAATAACCAATTAAGTACATCTGTTTGCAGTGGAACCTAAAGTGTACCTGTTGCATTAAATGAAGCGTATTTATTCTGAAAAACGTCGACTAATACTAGAGATAACTATGATAGATTTTAGATCCACTTTAGGTTAAAGAGCTCGGGGAAGAATTATACAGGGATTTAAAAGATGTACTTCATCACTTCTAAGAAATGCATAAACATTACAAAATTTCGGAGCACTATCTGCCAGGATTGAAAACGTTTCATTGCTTGAAGGTGAATAGACATTAAGTTTCTAAGACCTGCAGGTAACTATCTTTTGGAAGTGCAATAAAAAACTAAATGCCAGGAGGTCTGTTGATAAATGTACCCCATTCTATATGAGTTGTATTAAGTAAGCTGCAGATACCGGCATTGTCTAAGTCGAGGTTTATTGCCAGTCTATACTATGACAAGGAGCAAGACTGTCATTTGCGTCCTGGTAACTGGTTCCAGAGGTTTGCGTAGGGTGCAACAAAGAAGGAGCATTTTAATTTACTAGTGGTTTTCTGCTCTCTTACCAGAGAATTCTGGTCCCGCAAGTCATTTTTACGGTTTCGGGCATATGTCAAAGCAGTACAACCTGTTATAATTTCTTTATAAAGAATTTTATAGAGTATCGTATGATTAATTTTAATCCTTCTGACCCATAAATGGTCTAATTTTTAAACACAGCACCTGGCATTATAGGGTCGGCCAGGAGTTAGTGTCCAAGAAAGATGCCATTGAACCTGCTCCATTTTCTGCAAATCTAGTGAACGCATGAAACTATATATAATTGGGGAACATTCAAGCAGAAGTCTAACACAGGTTTATGCAGAATTAATTTAGGTTCGTTGAGACGATAGCTACGATGAATAAAACGAATAAGCCTGCGAGCTTTAGAGACATGTGATAAAGCATGCTCGATTGAGGACAAACTTTTTGAATACCTTACTCCTAAATCACAGATACTACTTACTTGGCGGCATTCGCATTCGTTAAGGTGTTGGCTGATCTTAGGGTTAGATTCTCCGAAATATAGGTACCCTGACTTTTGTATGTTACGAGAAAAACACCATTTATTACACCATTCAGCTAGTTTATCTCAAAAATTGCAGTGGGATTTCCTGATAGATAGGTAAACCCAGTTAGACTTTATATGTATATATATAGCATATATATATGTAGCGTATATTGTAGCATTTCAAGAATCACTATTGAGTGCTTGCATTTGTCACAACCGTAGTACTCAGCCGTAAAAATTAAAAAGGTTCCACCCAACAGACAAGGAGAGTTTGAAGTTATCTTCCACACCGTCATGTCGGCTGGCCGAAAACTCCACCTATAATAAGTGAGACACGATGTCCAAGATTATCAAATTTAAGGGTGCAAAATAAATTGGTAGAATTACGCTTCAACAGCCAGCAATTATAATAAAAATACATTATCTGGACATACAACTGCATCCAGACGAGGTAAAAGTAGTAACACGAAATCCAAGATGAAATAGGTTGTATAGAGTGTTGCTAAGAATGCGTCAACAACTCTTGGTGACAATTGGACAGGCTGTACTTGTAGAAAAATAACAAATTAAAGTTTTCTCACATTTTGCAACCGTTTTCGTTTGGAGATTGAGCGTTGTTGTGCATAATCTGTGATGGAGATTGCTATCTATATTTTGGGGTCGAGTTAGATTAACGAGGTCGATTTATTCGAACATGACACAAGGAATGTATTAGTGATAAGACGTCGGCGACTACATTATTAACTCTAGATATATATTATATGTCAGTAGAAAACTGGGAAATGTAGTCTAGATGGCGAGAGTACTTATCTAATGATAACTTCATAAAAAAACATCAGTGGTTTGTGTTTGGTGAATATAGTAAATTCTTGGCCTTCGATGAAATATTGAAAGTGTCGTACAGCACAGTACATGGCTAATAGCTCACATTTAAAAGTGCAGTATTTCCAGAAAACCATGTTCGACGTCTGCTGTGAAAACCACACACATTTGATCGTAGTTGTAATAGGCTCAGCTGGATATGAATCCTACGTACATGAATTTCTCTCATATTGATTGACTCCACGCATATATACGATTGGGCCGATGTACGTAAATAAAGGAGTCTTTAAAGAGAACCAGGTAAGAATGTATTTTGGGACCTAAATATTTTAACAAGCTCCCAAGTTTCAAACAGACCGGAAGGAGAGAGGTTAATCACAACTTGAACATACACACACAAAGAGATGCTCAACTTGAAAGTTGATATGTTCAGGGGATAAACTGGATCTCTAAAAATATAACATAATAAAAGCTGAAGACTAAAATATTAACGTAAGACGAAGTCAAATTAATATATGGAGTGATAACAATCCTCATACACTTTGAGTCTCCATAATTTACCTAGTAAAGTAAAATATAATCTAGGGAGGGTAAGAACAAAGAATTGGACAGAATATGGTAAGTTTTATTTTGTTTCAGTAGGTTTTCATCAGCTGAGTACAGCCTATAATATTTCACAAAAATTTAACTGTTTCAACAGTAAAACGAACTTGTAAATAGAAGTTGATTGACAATCCTGCTTATAGTGAACTAAGACCTCGTGGGTTTTGTCTATCATGTATATATGATTTACCAAAAATACATAAACAAGAGACCCACTAAGACTTCCTTTATCGATGACGAATTAACTATGCTACAAAGTTACTCTCTGGCTTACAAAGAAGGTAGATCCGATTCTTTAACGACTTTCCAATTACACGTTGAAAGATTCTTTTCAATTCACAGAGCACTTGAATCATATTAACATTCGGGGTAAATTACTGGTTTTATGTGACGTAGCATCTCCACTTACAAAAATAGGATTACTTGAAATTATAAACTTAATCTGCCATCACTTTGAACTCTTGGCAATAGCAGAATCAGATTCAAGACGTTTACTGCTTGTATATACGAAGGATGTTCACTTTCAGTTTGATAACACCATATACCGACAAACTGGTAGCGTAGCGATGGGAAGTCCACTGGATCTTGTTCCCGCAGATATCTTTGTGGTATATCTCGAGTAGACGAAATCTAAAGAAATGATAACCGAAATAAACTGTTATTCAAGGTATGTTAGTGACACTTTTGTCCTGTGTGATAATCAGCAACACGAAGCCAAACTTCTGAAAGTTTTGAGCATGGAGCAAAAGAATATGAAGTACATTATAAAGCAAAAAAAAGTGACAAATTCCACCTTCCTGATGTCGCATTACAACGAAGAAAAGATAGGATAATTCAGAGTTCAGTTTCTTGTTAAGTAACATGGATTGGAATTGCCTGAGTTTTAACAACTTCTGTAGCACCCGTTATAAAAAAGCGTTAGCCAAGACATTTTTTCATTAAGTAGGGAGAATTTGTACAATTGATAAGCTTGAAGAAGACCTAATGAATGTTAAAAGATACCTAAGAAGTAATGAAAATTCTCAGATATTTATCGATAAATACTGTAAAAGCCAAGATAAAGAATAAACTAGCATACGTAGATCTATCTTTATTCTGCTGCAATTCGAAGGTGATAACGCATCAAGAATAATCAATAGTGGACTAAGATTTTCACTAAGCAGGACATATTTTATCGTCAAACCCTTTATCTTGTGCAAAACAACATACTCTTTAATACAGTCAATGATCGTAGATTCTCCTTTTTCGTTACCACCAATTTGTATACATAAATTTACTTGTGCCTATCAAAATAGTTAGGTTGGTAGAAGTGGAAGAATCGCCAACGTCCGTTTTTAGTAGCATATCCCCAAATGTCTGAGATCAAACGTATTAAAAAGCTTAAACAATGCTATTGTGAGATTTTTATTTGGGTGGCACGAAATATACAGCCGAAATCTTGAAAGCTTACCGGACGACAAGACGAAAGTCTTCTTAAATTCACCGAAGCAGTAGCAATCAAGCGTTTTAAACTATGCATGCAAAAGGAAATAATCATAGATCTCACTTTAGCATGGTAATGTATTAATTACTTTACCGCATCATTGTTTTCAGTCATCCTCATGTTTTAATCTTTATTTCTTATTTTGTTATGGTCTTGCCTAATGTCATACACTAGATGTTTTTTTCATGATTACATCACTTTAGTTCTTCCAATTGTCAAATGTTCGTAATTCACTTTACTCAGTGTTTTCGCTCAGTTGTATAGTTCCTTAACTGTATGATTTTACGTTAATAACACAAAGTTTCTAGACTTTTCACTTATACAATATATTTATACACACCATTTCTCTAAGCCATATTAGCAGTAGTATTTGAAAAGCATGTTAATCTTTTATCCAAATAAAACTCTTTTTAAATATTATAAGTTGTATGCAGCTGGTGAGAACCTGACGAACTAAAATTAATTTATCATATTCTGCCCAATTCTTTGTTCTTGCTCTACCCAAATTAATAAAGGGAACTATCAAATAGTCGTTGGAGTAAACAAATTTAGTGAGGTACAGTAAGAGAAGATATCAACAGTGTATCGTAGAAATAATGAGACTGAATCGATTTCACTAATAAATTGTAGTAAACTGTTCCTGATTCTAGAATAATTATTTGCAAAGTTAATTATTTAGACAGTGGATATAGAATTAAAAATATTTTTTGCTTCTAAGTCCAACTTAAGAGGGCACTAACTTGACGAATCTGCAAACTGAATTGCAGTAGTTGATTTAAAATACATTTGTTCATTATTTTTCGGAGAAAATGGATCTCATTTGAACAGTTACTTTAAGATATTTTTAAATATTTGTGCTTTGCAGTAATATTAACAAATATTCAATGATAATGCATTCATTTATAAATGATAAACTTAATTACAATATAACTATTACGTGCATCAGTAAAAAGTTATGCAAATTGGAAAAACTCCAAGGATTACCGACATAAAGGAAACGAATTTCGTCAGTCTCCCTTATTTGAATGACAACATTAAACATGGTAATCAAATACACATTGTCAAATACCAGTGAACATCAAATCCTATTCAGGTATGTCAACATCGTGAACCATTCATAATAATTATAAGCAGTATCAGACCAAAAGTAACAAAGCTATCGGTATGGTATGTAAGACATAATGCACAAGTTTCAAAATCTTCTAGGAAGAGAAATACTTGAAATTACATTATATTTACTTCACACGATCATTAGTAAAAGGTATTGACATAACTTACTTCATATAAATGCGTATATTGAACCTTCAATTGTCATGATGTTTCACAGATTTATTAACACTTTGTTGCATTATATCTTTCTCACTTTCAAATATAAATTCCTATTCCCTATTTTTAGATTTTATATAAGTATTACTCATTTTACTGCTAACGTTTGTACACAACCACAGTACTTATTAAGTATGTTTTAATATTAAGTTAGTGCTGGGACGGCTCGCGGAAACCTCAATGAAGCCTCCAGAACCCTTGGAAGAGCCAGAGACATTCTACTCAGTCACTGATTGACAGAACTTTCCAGAATCTTAACCTGGCACGTTCTGATTGGGCAGTAGTTGAAACTTCTTAGTTCGGATTGAATGAATTATAATACTGATTATTTTGTTTCAAAAAACTATAAATATACAATTATTTTGCACAGAACTGACTCTTCATTCTACTGGAATAAAGTTTCCGGTCTTCTGAATTTACGATTAGGAGAGTTCAAGGCGTTCGACTACTAAAGTTGTTTACGACTAGACAAGATATCAATTACGAGATAAAACACATTGATTTTTAACACTTGTCTCTATGCACTTTGTAATGCTTTCCAACAGAAATTTTTCACTAGGTACCATTTATAAACATTTATTTAACTGTATAAATGTCTGTTATAATTCTTATTTGTTCTTGGTAATATTTAACTTGCTTTTATTAAAATCTCTCTTTAATCATATTACATTGTCTATACATCTGCTTTATTTAATTATTACTAAAATATTTCGAGGTTGTAAACAATTTAAAAACACTGTCCATTGAATAAATTAATCTGTATTTATTCAATAAACAATAATATCATCGTAGAACTTTATATTTACAAATAAAAGAAAAAATAATAATAAAACTACTTAAGGGTTTTTAACTGAAGTTAAATTCTTGAATTTCAATTTGTTCAATAAAAAAAATTAAAGATGATCTAATGAAGAAAAATTTCTCTCTCTGATGATGTCGTCTATTAAAATTGTAAAGGTTATTAAATAAATAAACACTATTGATTATACTGATTTTTAATGATATCAATTATTATAAAGATCAAAAAATGATCACTATTGATCCAAATCACGAAGAAATAATTTTATAGATCAGAAAATTGAGTAATAATTGATTATTATAAATACAATCGTATAGTTTTATTAAATGAAAATATTCTAAAGAAATTTCTCATCAGCAAATTATTATTAATTTTACTTTTTCTTCAATGATGTAACGGACAATTTCATTACATTGATTACATAATATGTAAATTGTATTCATTTTAACAATTGAAATGCAATAAAACATATTCGATTAAAATATTGTTTACGGTATTTTTGTTAAAAATGAAAAATCATCTTAAAATTAAACTTTAGACATAATTTAGTTAATAAATTAGTCAAGTTTTATTAGATTGTTAATGAAGAAAATGACTACTTAAAAATAAATAGCATAATCACTTTAAAACGTAGATTATTATTTATTATGAATTTATCCATGAAATAAAATATCTAAATGTCACTCGTATAAAACAAAGATAAATTAATCAGATATCAAAAAGTTCTATTTTAGTAAACTGTTCATTTATTTATTTTCAATCTTATGTCAACAATACCATCTGTTTAGTAATAGAAATAAAAAAAAATAAATAGAAACTTTGATGATAAGGTAAAAACAAAAAAGAAAACTAGAGAGAAGATGATTATCCTATTTTTATAATGTGACATCAGAACAAAAAAATAATGTAGGCTAAGAAAACGTAAAAAGATCAGCCTAGTTTATTTCTTAAAGTTATATATTTATATTTGAAGTCATGTTGATCTATCTAACTATCTATTTGTAGAAGGAAAGAAAACATGACTAGCAGACCTAATTTATGTTTTTCTCTTCCTTATCATTTTGTACTCCTCAAACTTATTTTGAACTAATGAAATATAAAGACAAAAAACAAATAATAAGTAAACATAGTTTATCAATTAGTTATGGTGTAATTCTCCTTATTTACTGCGTATACAAGTTATTAATGTTTAAATGAATTAATAAAATTTTAATTCTCGTGTAGAAATGATCAGTAACTGATTAATTTTCTAATGATAAACAAATAATTCCATTCAATGAAATATTTGTCTAAAGATTTATTTAACACTGAATTTACTGTTGAACTTTATGATTTTTAGTTGATAATAATAATAACTTAATTCAATAGGATGTTTAGTACAATATGAATTCTCAGGATACATTGTTTCAACAAGTTACTCATTTTACCGTGTACACATACGATTAGATTTACACTAGTTAATGTTCACGAAAGTAGCAACACCACGTTTTCTTGATGATAGAATAATCCTGACGAAATATAGGTTATGCAGCCATGAATTTTGAACAGTGATTAGACTACAGCTACGGTATATGTTAAGACTAAGAAAAAAATGTAGGTAGTCCATTTTTTCAATAAGGGATCTGCAGTTAACACTAAGAATTTCAGCGCCAGACATTTGATGAATATTAATCCTTTTTAAAGTATGTTGCCAGCCACCATAATGTCTTCGAGACATGATTTAGAAATTTAAACAAAACGGAAAGCAAAATGCTAACATGTTGAGATATTTGGTAAAAGGTGGTAGCTTAAGATTTCAAGCAGACCGCTATACAAAAATTAATTGAGTGAATTTATTCAATTCTGAATATTGTAGTATTGATGTAGTATTTAGAATTCATTATAAGTTTCTAAATATTTAATGACCATGATCAACATGTTGAAAATTTTATTAGATTCTTATCATCCTGTATACAATCTGCAGTACATAAAAAAGGTATCATAATTACAAACTGAAATGAAAATTTCATACAGTTTTTTTCCCTCTGTAAGTTGAAAAACAGGAGGATAATATTTCCGGAATACATTCACTTTATTTGGCATTACGTTGCATTCTCTTCAGATATATACAACCAATTAGTTGTGAAACTTGTAAATATCACTCTACATTTAATCGTCATGAACTATGAATCAAGAGATATTCATGAATGGGATAGAAACGAAATAAAGTATTGATCACAAGGTAGTTATGGGCAAAAGGTGATACTTCTGGAAACAATTTAAATCGGACTGATCATTTTATGTGAAAAAAGGCTTATTAATCTGAATTTGATAAGGAGGCAGATAGGACTGATAAATTTCTAAAGTAAAAATAATTTAGTTTCAATATAACTTGCTAAAATATATGTTGCATCTCAAATAAATTGCATATGACATAACATATTACATAACAAATAATAAGGACAAATGGAGTTAAGGACCAAAAGTGAACAGTGATTGGTTCTCATTAATAAATGGCTAAACAATAATAACAGTTTGTATCATAACAGATACCTTTTGGTTACATAGGTCAGCTTTAAACCTTTGTAGTGAGATTAATTCAGCAAGAACCGGTTCTTTTAGGCTTCCCATAACCAAACCATCCGACGAATTGAAAATAAACGCTGTTTCTCATGTGTCATCCGTATGAATATGTTTTCTGAATACTGGTCAGTCTTGTATATCCCTTGATAAACAACTTATGACCTTTATATTTAACTGCCTGTATGTAGCTGAAGAGAATATAGGGAATTACTTAATGATTTTAGTATATTATGGAAATAATGTCCTTTTAGCTAAAGTGAAAAGGCAACATTTGAAGAAATGACTTAACTTGATATAATATGATTTGTTTAGAATTTATGTCATTTTTGGATCTTTTGTTTGATTTCAATGTTTTATTATTTCATTGATGTCATTGTAGTTTAATAATCTTATATATTCAAATTATTGAATGATATTAGTTTTCCTTAAATTGCAATTCCTTTTCAAATAGGACTCCTCAAAGATGTTCACTGATAACCATACATTGTGATCGAACAAAGGGCACTTTAAGTTTCGCGAAGAATGTTTGACCATCAGCATCATTCAGCTTAGGGTATACTGGCAGAATTCCTAATTTACTTAGTTTATGATATAGGGCAACAATCACTTAAATCCGCTGATGATGTCTGTTTCATACTCAATTTGTCCGGACTCTATTAGTGATGATTTTGCACTAGAACTTTAAGCCAACATAAAGGCAGTCATTAATAATGTAAAACTCTAGTTAAATTTATGCGATTTTTTATCATTTGCAGTTGATCTATAGTTTTTCTCATCGTGTGTAGGAAGTTTTAATGAGAACATACGACTGATGAAGTTTATTCGAACTAGGATGGAGAACTTTATCGTCATATATATATATATAATTATTAAAAAAGGAATCCTACTATTCATCTCCAAACCAGAAGTTGTCTAAAGGTTCTCTGAGAAACCCAAAAGGCCCTTTGTCCTATGTTCTTGAGAGGTCATGTATGCGCACATATGAGGAGTCCCACACTAAGACAAAATGGCTGTCCAGTAGTCCCTAGTTTTTAATGACACCTAACCGAGATCGATATCTGACGAATAAGAAGGTAACAACTAACTAAATTACCACATTTATTCATTAACTTGTAGTTTAATATATATATATATATATATATATATATATATGCGATTGTGCAGCTTGATAATGAATTTGTTGAAGAGGAACTCCTTCGATGAACAAATTTACCTCATGATTTAATGGGTACATTTAAACTAGTTATGATAAGTAGAAATTTCAGGTGTAAGACGAAGGCTTATGAGTACATAACTTAAAATAAAACCAATGACATATAGTTTGATCATGTAATGCAATATTTAGTGAATTCCGATGAAGTTTTGAATACACCAACGGACTAATTTCGTTTTTATTGAAGGTACATAACGTTTTACCCTGTTGATTCATTTTTCAAACAACTCACTTTATTCCACACAATATACGTTCATCTTTAGGCGATTCAAACATATTTGTATAAACATATAGTTTCGTATATTAATTAACCCAATACTTCATTATATTTTTACTAAAAATCATTTACAGGTTATATTATTTGTGAATTGCTCTAAATGTCTGTATACATACATGATCACAACATTTCTTTATGTTATTAAAAATTACCCTGTAAAAGATAATTAGTAGAACTACTGATATAAGAAGTAAGAAATAAATCTGACAGTCAAGTTACAGGTTAATTGTTGAATGATGAACGACTTAGAAGAGTTCATTTCTTATAAATAATTTACTGTTTAAGCATACTTGAATCATTCTTACACTTTGTCAAATTCTTTTTATGCAAGTGTTTAATATTGTTTTATGAAATGGCTCACTTTGCTATTTACATATTCAGTGGATTTTACGTCAATAATTCTTATATTTGTGAATGATTACAAATTGGCTACATTAATGGCATCATTCTAGGAGATTACAGACACAATTACACATGCATACACTACTATTAAAATAAATGATGATGATGAGTTATCAAACCTTTTATATTTCAAACTTTTACAATAAACAGATTTTCGCGAAACATTTAAAAATCATCACAGGTCATCATCATTGATAGCACTACTTTTCTTACTAAATTTTTGTTCACATTCAGCTTATTAGTGTTTTATTTGTTTATGTCCTTTATATTCATAATTGCTTCTATAATTTGGATCATCAATCAACAAAAGTAAACTTGTTAATCTTAAGTATACAGTGGCAATTTTCAGACATCTCTAAATAACTTGATTTGAAAGCATAGATTAACCGATAATTACCATGATACTGGCTGACTGTCATTCTGTATCGCTAATTATTGAAGCTGGAAATGTAAACTGTTTGGTCCTTATTTAGTGATGTATAAGTGTCCATATTTAACCTTTTATGAAATTTTGGTTATAAAATGGATATTTAATTCCAGTTAATTTTCAGTGGTTCTGCATCTGATGGTAATCTGCTGAAAAAAGACTGTTCATTGTCTTTCACTTGCAACGATAAAATAATGCTAAAATTGTGACATAAACGTTGAAAACTCGCTTTTATTATATCTCAAACATTACTTCAAATATTTCCTAGTGGTTTCCGTTCAACAGAAAAGTCAGCGAAAACATAAACAAGAGGAAGTATTTCTGCAGAGAAAGATAAATTCATTTTATTTTATTAGGTTCATACTAGCTGCATGTAACTATTAGTAGCAGTTTGGTTGGAATCTTCATTGGGATGGAAATGTCCATAGTGCAAAAATATATTTGAATATTATTTCATTTAGATATGCACCCCATGTAGATTGTAAGCAAACTAACCATTATAAGTTGTACGTAGTGGATAAAAACTAAGCAAAGTAAAGCGAATTCATTTTATCTTGCACAAATAGTTGGTGAACTACGAAAAGTATCATTCAAAAGATACACGTATTTATAAACTGTTGTCTTTACAAGACACTCCAGATCCGTTAGCCAGATAGCACTAGCAACAACCTGCTGCGGCGGAGAACAAACCAACCAAATCCAGCTGAGGAAGAAATTTAGAAAAGATGCAGGAGGTAGATAGGATACAGATTGTGGAAATCATCAATGGGAAAAGTACCAGCTTGTTATCCTCAGAGCCAAAGGAAAAGAATAATTCCAAAGAACACATTACACTAGTAATTGGCATAAAATGCAAAAACAATGAATAATACGTGGGAAGGACTGGAAAGGAAGGCTGATGACAGATTTGGTTGGGGAATGCTGGTTGGCCCTCTATTCTCTACGAGGGGGTGGAATGAATGAAGGATGAAGGCATCTGCCACAAAGTAAAATTAAACACACATATCTTGAATTTTTTGGTTTAACTTTTGTAAGTGATGTCAAAAGATGCATTTAATGCAGAATACTGAAACACTTAACTGATGTCATTTTTTCAACATTGACTTAAATGATACATAGTGTAGATTCCTATTGGTGAATGGCAATCTCATTTTATAGGCATTAAGTGTTTTCACGATTACTATAGCATAATTAAAAGATGAAATTGATTTGATGTCTTTCTTAATTGCTGCAGACAGACGCCTCCTAAGTATATCAGGAGCTTCTAATACATCATCGTTATTCAGTGTTCAAATATTTTTCACTAAATTGTTTTAATTTGAGAAAAGTTGTATATACATAATCCTGTACAACTTGACAATCATCTTGTCGAAAAATGCACTCCTCAAAATTTATGTTTACAGTATTTTAGTAAGGGCCATAGAGGTGTATATGGTGAAGTAAAAATTTGTGTATACTTATGGGTAGAGGAGTAACAAAATTAGGTAACTATTAGTAAACCCTATAAATAATTTTGACTGGGTAAATGGGATCCAGGACGCACGGTTATTCCTGTTTAAGACTCGTCAGTTGAATGTACTTAGATACTAATATTAGTATTCACACTGGAGCTCAAGCTCGATTTGCTTAGTGTCAAACCCACCGCGTTCACCACTAGGCTACTGAGTTTACTCAGTCAACCTAGTCCAATGGATATGCATATATGGCTTAGAGATATTTGTATCTTCCGTTTGGTGTGTTATAAACCAAAGTTAACTAGACTTTGTTATCAGATGTGCATCTTCAGTGACCACGTCTACATACAACGGTAGTTCACAGGTATAAATTATGTTAGAGTCTCAAACAGGACCAAATGCTCATCGCAAATACCATTTGTCAGCCACAATCCAACCTAATTCATATTTGTGAACTACCACTGAATCGAGGCGAATACTCTAAGGATGCATATATGGTATCAGTGACTGATCAACTTCAATACAAAAAGGATCAATCGTGAGATAAAAATAGTACATTTACTAAAGTATAGTAATATAAAAGAAAATAAACTAAGAGAATGTGAATGCAAGCGAAAAAAAATATCCACTGTTTTTTCACCCAGCGAGTACTGAACGTCAAGGAAAGAAATATCAACCGAACAATATTCGTCAGTGAATTCTAATGGGTATTCCTTCGGGATTGTATATCTGGATAGCTTATCTTACACATAATATTTGGTGACGAATTCCAGGCTTATGTTGACTAAGTGATCACTGCGTTCTTAGTGTGATGATATTGTTTTATATGGTGGCACATTCGATAGTGTTCAAGAAAGTGCCAGAAGGATTTTTGGGTTATCATCTGTACACAAATGCCTCCACAAGTACTATTGAAATGATAGTTACACATGAAGGTGATCAGACGTAGAAGCTTATCTCTGGCTTGTATCAGAAATATGCTACTAAAACTGAATATAATACTTAGTGTAAAAATATAAAATGTTAATTTGTAATTTGTCTTAGTTTGGTAATTATCATCTCTGTAATCACGACTTAATAATTTTACGTTTGATATGACAGTTTTAATTTAAAGAGAATATAAATTTTTTTTGTTTTAGTTTACAATCATGTCAATTTAATAAAGTAACTGTTTTATTTTACAAAACGATCATAAGATCATGTTACCCTTCCTTTTTTTTAAAAAAAATTAATTATCATGAAAAGGTATTCATGATTACTAGTGATTATTAGATTAATAGCAGTTGTCATCAAAGTGGAAATATGTAACCACCTCATTATAAATGATTCCTGTCTATATGTGTGTGTTCATGGGTGGGTGTGACATACTTCAGCTATTTTGAGTTAACAAATCGAATTATAATAAAAAAAAGTCATGTGTTTTTTCTTCTCTATATTTCTTAACATTCTGTTTGTTTTTTTCTCATTCTTAGTCCCTTCAGTCACTCACTAATATTAATCTAAACACTATATCCCCTTGTTTAATACTATGACTATAATAATGATAATGATAATAATAATAATAATGACAATAACAATAACATTGCTACTTTTGTTAATGAAACTCTTATTTTGTAAAGATCAGATACTATACAATCTGGGGTTTGAAAATTTCTAAGTTCATTATTTATAGAATTAGCATACTTTAGTAATAAATGGAAGACAGAGTAAGAGAGTGAGTAAGTGAGACAGGAAGACAGAAACAATGAAAACAACTCAATCCTTCCAAAATAGTTTATATGTATCTATGCATATACATATGTGTATACATATGTTTTATAATATAAATAGAATCGTGTAACTAATTCATTTCTTATTTCCAAATTAGCTTGCACAATTCAACTCATGAAATACACTGAATAGA
Organism: Schistosoma mekongi; assembly: GCA_034768735.1. Taxonomy (NCBI): domain Eukaryota; kingdom Metazoa; phylum Platyhelminthes; class Trematoda; order Strigeidida; family Schistosomatidae; genus Schistosoma; species Schistosoma mekongi. The sequence continues at coordinate 30,113,780 of CM068306.1, forward strand.
AAAGAAACTATAATACATTCAATTATAAATTAGGATTGAACAAGAACTCAAATAAATACAATTTACGTTATAATTCAACATTAATTAGACAATATGAAAACATATAAACTCAATGAAAAGAAAGTGTTTATTGAACAATTTTTTTATTTACTACTTGCTTTATTAATTTTCAGTAGTACTGTTAATGCTGTAAGTTAAAATGTGTTAATGTATTTCATAATGTTTCGTAACTTTAGGTAAATTTATATAGTAAATGATTATATTTTCATTAGTTTTCATTAGTTTAACTGTGATACTTCATGTTATGTTATGCTTAAATTGATGTTTAAAAACCTAACTACTTACTTGACAATACTTCATCCAGAAACATCTTTAATTAAAAATATATTCACTTGATAACTCTACTAAAATTAATTGTTGGAATTTGTGTACAAAGTGTGACTGTATATTATTGAAGATATGGATGAATAAACACAATGAATAAATTATGTATCTTTGAATTGATCGTAATTACTACAGTGATTTCAGTAGTATTTTAATAAACGAATTATTTGATATATTCTAATGCTAATTCACTTTAAGCAAAACTTTGATAATATCAGCTTAAAAATTTTAAAAGTAATCACTTTACACCATCATATGTCATGGTTGTTTAAAATGAAATGTTATAAATTTGACACTATTTCCAGTTATGTTTATCGAGTGACGAACAGTTTCAAATTTGGATTTAAATTATTGTCTCCGGAGTTCTTGGGTTTTTAATAATAATAATAATAATAGTAGTTTTATTTAATATTATGTTTAGTACAATATGAATTTTCAACACACAGTATCTCAGCCAGCTACACTTTTACCATGTACACATCTGAAAAATATTACATATATATATATATATATGTATATATATAATGTAAACACTAATATAATAAAGGCAATAAGTGTTTATGTTTAAAATGTAGATTACGAAAACATAAGAAACAGGGGGTCATTGCATTACGTTATAATCCGTATTTTAAAAGCACAGATTTCTAATTAGATTGGCTCTTACAAATTTTTCATCATATAGAACATACGCTTAATACGTAATATGAGAGCATTTATACTTTTCCTTACGTACTTAAATTCTAATGTAGCAGATTCGCGTTCTGCCAGAGGATATACATGATGCAAAGTGTGAATGAGGAGGACGGTTTGCATTAAATAGAATAGCACTATCTAGCTGTCTGTAGAATTTTAAGTGTCTGTCTACAGTCGTATTAATAATGGCGTCGAAGTTCTCCCCACACACTTTACTAACAGTTTTCAGTACTTTACACAACACAACATAGTCTTTTTTCAAGTCCAGGAAAAAATAGTCGGGAACAAAATAAAATAATCGGTAATATACAGTAGCTGACGAATTGCAATAATAAGTGATTGGCAATACAAAAGCTAGGTAGTTGCTTCACGTAATATATTAAACGAAAAGCCCTCTTTGATATTAACACAGACCAAGATAGATTAGAAGTAAAAGTTAAGTAGCATTCGACATAGTTATAATTATAGAATCACCAATTTTACAAACGTCATGCGAGTTCACAAGAAGGTTTAGGTCTTTTCATATCTTAAACTGAAAGTGACTGTTTGACATATGGAGGGATTAAGTTGAAGACCATTCAGACTAGACCATCGTTCAACATTCGCTAAGAAACTACTCATTTCACAGCAGTTTAAAGAAGGGGAGACAGATATACAAATAGTAAGATCATCTGCTCACTTAACAAAAGTGTTCTTCGTAGAAGAGGGCAAGTCATTCAAGAAAAATGAGAAAAGGGAAGAGAACAACACCATGAAGCACACCAACTTCTGTTAATAGATGAGTGGAGCATATTCCTTTGTACACAGTATATTCTTCTCTTCCAGAGAAATAGAAATACAGCCAGTTGATTATCCAGGTTTCTGTGTTCATGTTCTCAAGTTTATTTAGTAATATAGGTCTAGGAAAGGAATCAAAGGCGGAAGCGTAATCGAGAAACGAACTTCGGATATACTTTTCACCCCTTTCTAAGCCAAACATTATATTATAATACAAGACAACTGCCGCGTTCAGTGTACTTCTATTTCGTCTGTATGCTAACTAACATGGGTTAATACTCCCTTTCATTGCTGACTCCAACTAACGTAGTAGAAGTTTTCCATAGTTTTGAGAAAGGTAGAAGTTATAGCTATGGGTCTTAACTTAACATCACCACTAGTAGACGCCTTTCTTAGCATGTGTTATTTTTACCTTCATTTAAGCTTTTAGTAATACGTTTGTAGAGTAAGACTCGTTAAAGATACTAGTCAGTGGCTGATACAAAACATTGGCACATTTCATGAAGAGAAGGTCCGGAATCTCACCAGGTCCTGGACGTCGTGTTGGTTTGAGTGCCTCTAGACATTCTAAAACTTCTGTTTCGGTGAATATGGGACCTCAACATTCATTCAATTAACGGTGGTCAAGGAGCATTTGACCAGACTCATACGGTAGGAAAGACTCATTTAACGAGTAGGCATTTTAATGCATATCTACTATAATCTGTTTAGTGTATGTAAGCTCTTTGAATAGTTTCCAAACATTAGAAGAGATTTTATAGCATTGAAGCTTTTCGGCATATTTAGGCTTCAGACGTTTTATTTCTTGACATATGGGGCTATTTAGCCTTCTATCATCAGTATAATCTTTGTTCTTGTAGTGACTTTTGATTTCTTTCCTCAGTTGTTTAAAATGTAGAGAGATTAGTCAGTCGAATCTAATTAAAACCACAATTATAGTATATGTTTAGACTATGGAGAAATTGTATATAGTAAACTCTTTCAATATGAGATTTGCAGTTAAGACTTAGAATTTCAGGAATAGATATCTGATGAATATTGATCGTTTTTAACGCATGTTGCCAGCAACCATGATGTCTTCGCTTAGATCTAACTGAATTACTCCCGATAAGTTGAAGACTTTTTATAAAGGCACACACAATGCGATTTTGGGGCATTATTAGGCAATTAAAACAAAACATAAAAAGAAAATGTAACTTGTTGAGATGTTTGGTAAAAAGTGGTAGCCTAAGATTTCAATTAGGCCGCAAATTTTTGCTTTTACAGTTATTGATTAAATACCAGACTGTACAATTCTTCCCAAACAAACTGATATTTACCATAACTTAATTAGCTAAGCAACAAGGTAGTATTTAACGGAATTAGACTAGTTTATTAAGATTGAAGGTAATTTATTGATAATTTAAAAAGATTACTAGTTATGAATGATAAATAGCTGCTTTGGAGACTACGATTTAAAGGTTTCAGTTATGTTAAAAAAACTAGTTATATATAATATGAGTTAGAAACAACTGCTATCATTTAAGAAACACATGGATTTCTTTTCATGTAATTCTAAGATCGTTTTAAAGTTCTGCATTATATTTTAATATACTTTGTGTAAATTAACTATAAATAAATAATCTTGTAATCCTTCTTGAGAAAACAATTTACTCACTATATAAAATCTGTAAAAAAAAAATAGTTGTCTATGTTTATTCATATAAATGAATGACAGGAATAATTGAGAATCAAATAAAGAAACAAAAACACAAATCTTTGTAACCATGTTGTGAAGTACAACGAAAATTAATTAATATGTTTTTCAATACTCAGTTTTCATAGTTAACGATACTCATCAAAGAAGTATACTTTGCAATTAGTATAGTTACTAAAAAATTTACAAAAATTTCAAACTAATCCGACTGGATACTGTAACAAATAATAATCTAGCCATAGCTCTATGAAACCATGTATAAGTTCCATCGGCTAATAAACTCAGTTTGATGTCTCAGTACATAAGTATTACTTAGTAATATATTGCTGTCATTATAAATGATACTAGAATAGTACTTTCAATTAGTAAAAGATGACTACAATGGATTTACACTTGATATCTGTAATGTCTGAAGATGTTTTGTAGGCATGAACAACACGTTTTCATTTCCATCATGTCTAATTTGAGTAAGTTGCTTTTAACATATCACTTAAGTCATTTTGTAATAAGTTTGAAAAATACTGTAACTTTTATAGAAACTAACTATTATAATTCAACATTCATATTATGGAAGGAAATATTCAGGAAAGAAATTTAACCGCTTTAAATGTAGCGAATTCTCTAATTTTGCATAGATTGAATATCACAAAATTCATTTATTATTGGTTGAAAATATTCATAGAATCAGTAGTATATCCTGTTTCTGTAAATTCTGCTATATACACCTGCTTGCCTAAGAAAATAAATAAATTATTAAGAAGAATAATATAAACAAATTGAGAATTCTTACTAACCATAACGGTTCATAATAACATTTAATCATTGTAGAAGGACAATGGCCTCATTATTCTTTGTAGTGTATTCTCTTTTATGTATTTGATAAATGTATTTACTTGAATCTGTTTTGAATTCATTGCAATGAAAAATGTAAACCTTTAACTAAATAGATAGAAATTCATAAACTTCTCTATAAATTGTAAGCATAAATTTTGTGACATGTTGTTTTCTGTGTATTTAACAGCATTCATGAAAATGTTACTGTAGCAAGTTCCATACTGTTTGTTATTTATATTACCATAATATGTCTACAGCTTTTAAGTAATCTGTTCCTCCGTCTATTAAGATTTAATTTTATTTATTTATTGCTTAACTTATTGGCAAACAAAAATTACATGTTTTCCAGTAGCTGCTTACAGAATGTTCTCATTTCACTATTGATTACTACAATGTAATTTATTTCAAGAATCCCTATTTGATTATTATTGGCCAAACTTATAAAAATAAGGTAACCTATAGTTCAAATATCTAAACTGCTTAAGTACAGCGTTATAAAATATTACTGTTTCTAACATTTTGCAGCTAGATCACAAAGTGACTAAGAATCGATATAATTTGAATTGTGGCTGATAAGTGGAACTAAGGACGTGTGTTCCGTTCCCTTTAGAACTCGTCGGTTGAAAATGACAGGATCCCAGTGGTGATGTTCACAACGGGACTCGGACTCAGTTCATTCGGAATCGAACGTCATTACATCTACCACCATTTCACCGATTCTTGATAGCCGTACTTATGCAACGGAATGTAAACATCAACACTTGGACTCAGGTGTATCCAACTAATGAGTCCCAAATACTACGATGTACACGTCCCAATCCAAACTAAATCATACATGTAGACTTTAGCTGTATTAAGGCAATCAGGATGGCAACAGAAACTGATCAGTCTCAATTCATATTAAACCAATGAGAAAATTCAAACATACAATTAAAGAATCGACTTAGTTTAATGAATTTTTAGCAAGTCGAACGTATTACTTTTAATTTTAATTTGAATCAATATTATCGAAAATATTGACATATGACCTTAAATTGATTATTGTAATAAACTTGATTGATAGAAATTTTTTAATGATCTATTTAGTGTTTTAGTTTATTTTTTCTTATTTTATTAAAACAACAAATTGATATTAGATCATATAATTGAATATTCTGTTTGATGATTAAATACTCCTAGTTAAATTGTTCACAGAGAACAAGAAAACAAACTAAACATATTTTTAGCTCATTTGGGATGGTTATTTTTGTGTAGATTAGTTATTTATTTGGCTGAATATGTCACAGATTGATGTTAGCAGGGTACCATTAGAAACCAGGAAGCATTGAACAGCTATTTCATTCCAGTGTGGAACTGTTCAACAGTGCACACCCCACATTCCGCACTAGGGGCTTTAGGTTGACGGCGAATGCCTAACCATCTTCACTACTGGGTCGACATCCAATGTTTTTAAATTATTTAAATTGTATTGTTGTTTTTTATCAAATCGTGATAATCCAATGAAATTAGCTAAATGAATCTTTTAATACAATGTTGTATAAATGTATCATTTATACTAAAATATTAACAGAACTGTTAATATACACCAATTTAACTAATTATTTTCATGATGTAAACATCCTATTGAATACAGTCTTCAGGGATTAATAAAGGTTATTAAAAATCGAGATTATGTTTTATGCCTTTTATGATAAATCTATCAAATATTCAATTTTATTTATAATGAGATTAACTTTGTTGTTTAAAATAATAATGCTAAATTATATGGGCATGCAAAATTATAATCACCAATAAATAAGTTGATTCTTAATATAAAGGTATATTCTATACTTTAAAACTACAGTGTAATTAAAGAGTACAAAATGTTTTAAACTAACAACTTGGTATATATTTAAGTTGGATTGTGACTGGCAAGCGGAATAACTTGTGTAATAACGCTATATCGAGGCAATCCGGTCAGGATGCACATATGACAACAGAGACTGACCAGTTTCAGTCCATTACAAATCAACGGGAAGATACAAGCTTATCCTAATTATAACAACTTGATAATTATATTTTGTCATCTGATATCAGTTTATGATGAGTAAAAGCAGAAAAAGCATACAATTTGTTTCATTAATTAATGATATTTGTCAATAGCAGTCAGATACATCTAAATATACAATCAGATAAACAGAATACATCAACCTTATGGAGTAGTTAATAGATACATAGAATCAAATATTTAACTTTTTATGTATTTTATATAATTAGACTGTTAATAATTTTAGAAATGAAATATTAAATTGAACTTTATCAGTCGACTGAGAATCAGACACAGTGTATTTCAAGGTAGCGTTGAGGAATATTCCTTACACCGCTAAGGTGTCATCGAATAGCTGTTATTTCAGACGTCAGTCAATTCACAGTATATTGCACAAATTCATTGAATGTCAATGATGGGTGATGTCTGTATTGCTATATTGACAATATTCATTGGCCAATCTGTGATATCAAGTTCGAATCACACAATCACTACCATAGCGTTAATCGTGTTCGTTCTGTTTTTCACTGGCACCTAACCGAGATCAATCTGTGACAAATACCATCAACAAAGTAAATACTGATCTTCATAAAATCACTATTTATCATTCTCCACAATACCTGATAATACTTACTTTGAACTAACTATTGATAAAATTTACAAAATCACGAAAGTGTGGTATGACTATGAATAATGTTTCCCAGAGTATCACGAACTGAATAAAGAAAGAAGTCCTATACAGCCGATTTAGGCTCGTTAACGTAATGATTAAGTATTTGCTATGAAGAGTGAATATCAGAGGTTTGGTAGAGAGTAAGGATATAAGAAGCACACTTCAAAGAGTTTCCATAATTGATCTATCCGGTATTTTTTTGATGTGTCAGAATGCCTAGTATGTGCTGATTTGTGACCTCAGTCGCAGATACATCATTCTACATAATGCAAAATTCTTATTACTCCTTCAATATAAAACAAAAGACTTCAGCCACTCATCACTAATTTACTGAAGTATATTAAACACTTTGGACAGCAATATGTTTCAATCTTCTACTTAGTTGATAATCATCATTCGAGTTGCTTTTCTAGAATTAGCAAATTGTGTATAAATTGTAAGCTTGATAACACTGGTGTAGTTTACTTCAGAATATGTTTAATATGCAGAAAAGCGTTATATTATGTCTATCGAAACTATTGTTCATAGCATACCAAATATATAATGAATGGTAACACTCATGAGGGACTATAAGAATACTATTCATTCAAATATTGAATGATGTCTTTCTGGATAATTAACTTCATTTCATAAATATGTGTTATTGTGTATCGCCGGTCTTTTCAAATTAATTAGTAATTGGATTACTAATTTCGTTAAAATTATTACACATTTGTTATTATATAACCAATTACCATTTAAAAGCAATTAATTCAAACCTTTAAAATTTACTATAATCATATAGACTTCTATTAACTCCAGATTATGAGGAAAATGAATGATTTCTTCTGAATGTATTGAAAGTTTTCTTAATTAATGAGAAGAAAATCACCTATATATTAACTATGTAATCTAGTAAAAGCTAAAACGAGTGTTTCTGATAAATACTTAAGTTGAAAAATTAGCCCACTGTTCATTATTCCCAAGTTTAGTTTCTCAGTGATTATTGATTAACTTATTTAAGAAAATATTCATATTTGATTGTATCGGAGTAAATTTTTATCACTTCACTTTTAGGTGTTTATTTGTTAAACAATAAGGATTGTGTTAGTTCATAAATAAATTCATGATATTTGTACTATGCAATCTATCTGTCTATTTATGCCATATAATCCTATACTACCCTGTACAAATTATATTTTACTATACAATATGCCTATATAGGTATATTATGTAGTCATACCAAGCCTAATAATATGATTTGTGGATGCCAAATTTTATGAATAAATTAACACTTTATTCTTTATTTGTATTTAACTAGGTACCTGTGCGTGAACCAAATTACGAGAACCATGGTGTTTTGGGTAATAGACTTGGAAAACATTATGAAAGACAGTATTTGATAGAAACAGATTATCCAGATAAACGTTCATATTTTGATCCAATAGCATTTAAACGTACCTACTTCGACCCGATTGCATTTAAACGAAATTTTGATCGTATTTTATTCAAACGTAATTTTGATCCGATTCTATTTAAACGTTCATATTTTGATCCAATATCATTTAAACGTAATGATGATCGTCAATTTGACAAACGTGAATATTTTGATCCTATAATTTACTAATCAAATTGATTAAAGAATAATTTATTTATTAGTAATATAATGTAATCACTAAGAAACATGTTGAGAAACAAATATATCTATTCGAAGATCAAGTTTAAAATGTTTAACTATTTTCATTTATTGATTACCATGATGTTATAATCATGTACGTACATAAGCTCTTTTTTCAAAAAATTTACATCAAGTAAAATTAATCTGACATATAAAAATGTTTTCATTTCGTATCAATTAAAACTACATCCATAAAGCTCCAGTTTATTCGTATGCTAAATGTGATACTATCATGAAGTATCTAGTCAAATTTTAGTTTATAAAAAACAAAACTATCTACTTTGTATTATCCATCGTTGTTAATCAACGTCAGAACTCTAGATCTGTAGATTTCGGTAAAACAAAAAGATTTTAAGACAACGCTTTATTTAGTTAATGTGAACTGTTTACTATAGATTTTTTCATCAACAAGTGTCTGTAACTTCTTATTTCTACTGGAATTCACATTAAGCTAAACCATTAGGAATGATTTCTTGTGATATAAGACAATATAATATATGATATTTCAATGTGTACTAATCAATGAACTCTTATCAATTTACTCTTAGCTTCACTCGATATCAAAAATTGTTCCAAATTACAACCGGTTCACTAATAACTAACTTTCCAAGGTAATTTTAGAGTTCTACTGAGAATAAGAGACCAGTAGAGTTTAACCTTGTCATGTGTGAGGCAGTTATCCACTGATGGTAATGGATGAGGTAACACAAACGTGTCACTAATTGACCGAGTTAGAAATATCAAGCGATAGGAGCCAACTTAGTGGTCTAATGGTAAAGCGCATGCAGAGAAACCAGAGGGTCCTGGATTCGACTCATGATAGGGTTGTGGGTGCTAACTGCCGAAGAGTCCCGAATTAGGACGAAACAACTATCCAGTGCTTCCTGAATATCAGCAATTGTCTAATTCAAACAAGTTCGTGACATCACAGTAACATTCTATAATCTCTAAAACACCCAATTACTCTTAGATTATTGAGAGTGTTGAGCGACTGATTAATAGTTCCTAAATCTTGTCTATTCACATGAAGAGTTAAATTCATGTAGCCGATATAAATTCCACAGTCGCTTTCACAAAATAAATCTCTCATTAGGCATTTATTTGAAATGATTTTATATATTCAGTTATAGTTATCAAAGAACAATTTTAATCTATATCATCTTTAACAAATTTAAACATGATGGTTGATGACACTATGAATATAATCAATCAACGTAATGTATACCGTAACACGCACCATTTTAGAATGATCTCTTGTTTACTTCAATGACACTCAGCGATCATATAATTAATTTTGTGTATTTGTAAATTTATTTTGAAAGTAAAACAACTAATCCTTATTAATCCCGTAGCAGTCATATTAATAAACGGATAATACAAAAACATTCTTTTGGATATAGCACTTTTAGGGACGTTATATGGTGGCTTATGGACAATTTTTGAAGAATTTTCATAACAATTATGAAAACTATCAAAAATGAAAAAATTCTAAGCAACCAAAATACGGCTTTGTTAACGTTGAAATCTAACTTATGATGAATCGCGTTTAGCTCAGTTTCGGACTAGCAAGCTGAATGCACCGAAATCTAAGCGTTTGTTTTCTCAGTGATATTCTAACATCGCATCTTTTGATTTAGATGTTAACACATTTTCCGATAAGTTTAGGATGTATTTATGTCAATGAGGACCGACCACTTGTAGTGCATGACAATAAGAAAGCTTTAAAATATATATTAAGCACTATTATAAAGATAGCATCCAGGAGAGTTTAATTCATGATTATTAAAGTATGTGAAATATGCTTTTGTTAAAGACGAATCCTGTGTGTGTACACGTCATTTATTTAATAAAAAATTCGATCATTCATAGTATAGTAATTATAAAGTGTACCACTTATCCTTCAGCTATATCCAGCCAACTACAAAGTTTATGGCTCTAGTATTTCATACAAGAATCAGCATACAACACTACCCAGATCTATATTAACCAAATACTTACTATTACGATGTTGCATATGCAAAATTACTAAGAAATGCTGTTAGGAAGCTATCATTCTCTGAAACAAGATATAAGTTTGACTAGCTGTAAAACATCACAAGTTACTTACAAAATAGGATTTTACAAAAAACGATTTATCAAAGTCATTTCCACATTTTTTTAAAAACCTGGGACGTTTTCACTGAAGTTAATTATAAGCACTTGAAAACTCACAGAAACTAAGATATTATTAGATGTCAACTCATTATATAGCAATGATGTGTGATATCTATTAATTATTACTCATGACTTCATAACAATGAAGTTAATGCAGTTAGATTAATCTCTTCGAGAGTTGTTCAAACCACAGGTTTTTGGTTTCGATTCAAGTAGCCTTATCAATTAAAAAAAGACGTCCAGTTTACCTGTTTGAAGAACTTTTAATTGTGTTATTGTTTGCATCTGTTAATTATATTAATAATTCATATCTTAGATGGTGCTATATTATGTGATATTGTGGTACCAGTATTTAATTATTTAAGGAGTAATCGCCATAAAATATTCTATTAAAGTAGACTGCTATTATGAAGGGTGTGATTTCTTCTTGATAAACTAATTTTTATAGCTGAAAATTCTTGAACAAATAGTGAAGAGCTTCATCACAGCCTTCATTGAATTTACTGCTGACTTTTTGAGCAATTAGCAAGATTTGTAGCTTAAATAGCATTCTACAGAATATTCTTTGAGTTAAAGTAAGCAGTAACGATGTTAGCCAGAATGATGCTAAGTCATTTTCTATGATAAATATTGGAGAAAGTAACCAAAACGAACATTCTGAGCACGTTGACTGTTATTTACATCATTTTAATAGGTGAATTAATTTGTGAGATGGAACTAACTTTGAATAAGTCTTTTGAATCATAATGTATTTATATTAAAACTTATTGGACTAGTAGCATATCTTCAGAAGAATGAATTCATGAATACGTTGATTTTAGAGTAAGGAACATCTAATTTATATAAGTGCATTCAACAGTCGAACACATATACATGTAGGTGTATTTAGCTTAAAACAAGGTATCATTAACCATGAAGCTGGTGGAAATTCAGTATCTCCTATTATCAAGATTCTTCGTAAAACCCCTTTATCCGTTACCAAAATATAAATGTTCATCTAGTTTCTCGCCTGTTGATAATGCTCTCTGTTGAGAAAATGGTTATTTTGTTGAACAACATAATATGAAGTGCGTCTAGAAACGATAAGTGTTCAAAAGAAATAGAGTGTCAATAAAATATGCCAATATGATTCACAGAGAAGTGATTATTTTTAGCTATATACTTATGAATAAAATGTTAAGTGTCTATAAAGTTTTAAATTAATTACCAGCCAGTTGTCACATTTTGTTAGGTAACAGTAACACGAGTTATTAAAACGAATTTTATGATAACTACACAGATGCAACTAGATGACTCGAACTTTACAGATAACATAGCTATTCTATCCCACATACAACAACAAATTTAGGTGAAGACGAAGAGTGAAGCAGCATCCTCTACTGCCAGAAATAGTTCTCAATGTACACAAAGGGAAAAGCAAGAGCCTTAGATACAGAACAACGAACATCAACCAAATTACACTGAACAGGAAAGTTCTAGAAGATGTGGTAACTTCCGCATACCATGGTAGTGTCATCAGTAAACGAGGAGGACATGACACAGATACAAAGTCACGGATTAACAAGAAAAAGGAGTATAAGGGAAGTATTTCTACAATTTCAGAACATCTGGAACTCAAATCAGATGTCAGTATTTTAGCACAAACATCAAGATAATTTTACTGTATATAGCTGGAACTTGGGGAATTAAGAAAAACATCCTTCAAAAGACACAAGTATTTATAAACAGCAAGATACGTTGGATCCGTTGACCAGACATCATCAACAATCTTCTGTGGCAGAGAACAAACCAACCAAAATCCAACCGAGGAAGAAATTAGGAAGGTGGATAGGACACACATTAGCGAAGTCACATGGCAAGCAGTAACTTGGAATTGTCAAGGCCTCAAGGAAAAGAGAAAGATTACATTGAGCTGAGAATAGGGGACAGACATAAAAGATAATGAATGGCACTTGGGCAGAACTGGAAAGGAGAGCTCAGAACAGAGTTGGTTGAAGAATGCTTGTCGGCGGCCTATATTCCATATGGGGCAACAGGTATTAATTGGTCGCTTGAACACACCAATATTTATGGCGAGAATTCGGGAAATATTAAATAATAAGCAGTTGATAAAATTTGACTACAAAATAATGTAAGTAGCAATCTAGTAAAACGTTTTGCATTCTTCAGTCCACAGTCGTGAAATGAAATATCAATTACATAATTTTCTTTCCCTTTGAGATCCATAGGTTTTGCTTAAATATTACGTCTGATGTTTTGCTTATGTGAATATTTCTTATTTTTATATTTTTAAGTTACACAATCAAAAAATATTATTAAATTTGATAACCCAGTTTGAAAGAAACTAAATGATTTCAACTAACTATAGAGTCTGTAATGAAATTCTTCATAGTTGTTCGTTTACTTGTTACTAACTGAAGTAAATTATTTTCATATATACATTTTGTATTATCTTTAAATTTGGTGCCGCTGATTGCAAAACAATTCACTTGGGAATAATTCAGTTTAAGAACCACTGTTTGTATTGATTCTTTCGATATATATTATACATTTTTAATACAATCACTGTAAAACGTACTTCATATTATAACAGGATCAATTATTTTGTACTCTGAAATTAACTGGTTTCAGGTACATTCTATTATATCTAACTGGAAAGTGACGAATATCTTCAGTTTTAATTTATCCAATGATAAAAAATACATTATCTATGACTAGTAAATAGAAAAACAAAGATCTCATTTAACCAAAGTGAATTGATTTTTGATCATGTTAAATGTTTGATAAAATTTCAGGTATCATTGTAAACATAACTAAAAAACATTTGGATTATAAATATTGTAGTACAGTGATTACATCATTTTGTGATCAATTACATTTTATTAGTTTATGCTTGAAACAATTCATAATTTGTAAATAATTAGAATATGAACTTATATAAATTACTATGATTTTCCATAGTTTCACTTTGCTAGTAACAAATCAATCAATCAATCAATGCCTGTTACTCCAAGTGGAGCATAAACCGCCCACTACCATTCTCCAACCAACTCTGTCCTGGGATTTCCTTTCCAGCTCTTCCCAAGTGCTCTTCATTCTCTTTATGTCTGTCTCTAATTCCCGATGGAATGTGTTCCTGGGTATTCCTCTGTTTCTTTGGCCTTTAGGATTCCAAGTTAGTGCTTGTCTTGTGACACAGTTTGATGCTTTCCTCAATGTGTGTCCAATCCACCTCCAGCGTCTTTTCTTAATTTCCTCCTTGACTGGAAGTTAATTAGTTCTCTCCCAAAGAAGGTTGTTGTTGATAGTATCTGGCCAACAAATCCGAACAATCTTACGCAGGCAGTTGTTTATAAATACTTGAATCTTATGAAGAATGCTTCTCGTAGTTCTCCAAGTTTCAGCTGCATACAACAGAACTGTCTTCACATTTGTATTGAAAATTTTGACTCATATATTGACTGACATTTAGTTTGAGTTGCAGATGTTTTCCACTTGTAGAAATGCTGCCCTTGCGTTAATAACAAAAATATTATAATAAACGTATTTCATTTACATAACTGTTTGATTCCATGTTTTGTTTTAATTTATCCATGAAATAATTTGTTCAAGATATTAATTAATCCAAAATTATATGTTATGACCTATTCTAAATGATGTATTTCATAGTGAATCAAACCTGATCGTATAGTTGATATAGCAGCAATAATAACTATTTGTCTATTTTCTCTATCAAGTGAAATTATTTTTGTTTTCAATGGATATTTATTAAAGTGATGGATATTTTGATTACTATTAGTGAATGTTATTGTGTAGGTGACTATGCTGATAGTGACGGCATCTAACTGATAAATTCAATTTGGAAACTGATACAAGGTGAGGTCTTAATCAATTAGCTTTCAAATATTAATTTATCAAAGTGAATTGGCAATTTAATCTTTTAGAACATCCTAATCAAGAAATATTTTCACCTCATCACTCTTTATATTATTACATCACCATGGAAAAACAGATTATGAGCCAGTACAGAAACTATGAGGGTTTTGAAATGATTTTTGCAACTTATGAATAGTTCTTCATTTGCATATGATAGAGTAGAGTGATTTGTGCAAAATTTGTTCAGTGCTTATTTTCTATATATAAAGAAAATTCTAACTCAATCTTCTATCTAATCAAGAGTGATATTGCTATTTATAAGGTGGTTAGAAAAAATTGATAGTGACCGTTAAACCTTGATTACATGTTGAAGTTCACCTACCAGTAAGGAATATAAATAGTCATAAGAAAGATACCTCCCTGACTCCAATTTGACAAAAAATATTACTAATAAGCTAATCGTCTTACTGGTGACAACTAATCTAACCGAGATGTTCAGGCCGACAGATGACTGATTAATAGTCAATGGGGTATTTGTCAATTGTGATGATTACCTATCAACAGATATGCCTCATCACCTGACCGATTTTCAACATATAAAAAGAAGATCAATCCTTCTTACAGTCAATGAGTAATCTATACAAACTATCAGCTGGACGATAGTTCCAAATAAAACCTGCAAAAGCAATTAGTCACAGACACGATCATCAGGCTGAATCTATTTAATGTGTGGACTGCACCTTAATTAAGAGCTTATCTATCAAACAATATATCTTTTATTGTTTATCCCTTCGAAAATAATTAGTCTCCTCCATAAATTTGATGATGTGATAAGAAGACGTAGTTTATCAGAGCTATTTAATATATTTGTGCAATGCATTTTGAACAGTCTGATCATACAAACTCGTTAAGACACTTAAATATAAGAAACTAGACAAATTAGAAGACAAGAAAACCAAGGTAATAGGAGAAAACACTTTACTCTGGACATAAAATCAATAATATCAGAATAGGCTTAATATATATATATATGTATTTTGGGTTGGGGTGAACTTGAATATAGTCAGAGCTTCAACAAACCATAGTATGAACCCCCAAATTACCTATACAACACAATAGATAATTTGATATCAATTTCGTGGCCTGTTCAAACTGAATGTTTGAAAATGAAGAATGGTAGCTGTCTAATATGTACTCCTATGTGATTATTAGCGGTCATTTGTTTTTATCAGAATGTTCAAAATGTATTACGTAAATATATTATATAACTCGAATAAACGTTATCTTATTACTGTATTATTAAACTTTGTCATCTTTATTATTATTTTAGATTTTTTCATTTAAATCCATTTTTATCAATCCATTTGTTGCATGCTCCTTGTAATTACAGTGCCTAATTGGAAACAAACTTATTCCATTCATACTGTAGTTGATTGTTTATGTAAATGTTTCTGTACTCATTTATAATTACAAACATCCTGTGAGAAATACAACTGCTTTAGTTATAAATCCTAGAAAATATATCGCTATTTTTGTTTATTATATTATCATTTGTATTACAATTATACATGTATTGTTCTATTCATGTATAAAGATGCAATTTGTCAACAAACCTTTGTGCTAGACAATATCCTTCTAGCCAAATTACAAAAAAACATTATGCTGTACAATCATATACTACTACGATGTAAAATTTTACGTAACATATATTTGGTTATTTCTTGTTTTCTTAATCGGAAATACTATAGATACTGATTATTGAAAAAAAAAGTTAATAAACAGTATGTAAGTTTTGTTTTAATGCTAAATCTACCAAATTATATCTTATGAAATAATAACATATTAAAACCAACATCATTCATTGAGTTGAAATGGTTTCCTGAAGATTGGTATTTCATTTCATTGTTTATACTTTGTAAAGATTGATTACTTAGTAGTCCCATGTGTGTTGTTCAATGCTCCTCAGTTTTTAATGGTATCTTACTGTGATCAATCTGAGATGGATACAAGTAATAACATGTTTTGTATTTTTCAAAAACTAATCGATTCCATCACTTTTGGGTAGTGATCTTGATAAATACCCAAACATCAATGAGAAAATAATGTCCACACTTATTAATTGTTAATAGATTCAAGTAGTAAATATTTATTAGGTAATTGCAAATAGCATGAATGATGTGTAGGTAAGATAATTAATTTTAATACTGTTAAGTTGTAAAGGCAGGGTGGTTTATTTTTGTAACAACTATTGCCATTCTATTCAACTTCTTTTAGAGTAATGTCATTCCCTGAGATAATAACATGGATAGAATTCTCTAGAAATTCAGACTTATATCGCTTTTTAAGTAATATTTCTAGGTCTTCTATCTAAAAACCACAAATACGACCTACTTGCCTACATGATGATAGGAACCATTATTCATCTACTCAGATTATATGATGTATTTTTATGTACATGGATTCTCATTCTTCATTATCCAGAAATTTCTAGAAACTAGTAAAAGACAAAATATATTAGGAACTTACATTATCCGCGAATTAAATTTCTTACACTATAGGTATCTAGATGTAGTCGCCTGAAAACACTGAACGTAGGTTCCCATTCGACATTCGTCAGCAAACCTTACTCTCAATCTTATTGGATGCTTAGTAATACGTTAGATTTCGAGTTATTCAAAATTCTCCACTGATTGTTTAAGACCACTACTCGCCTACAGTAGGAATGAGAATATTTGTGTTAATTTTTTACTAAGCAATGACCAATATTATAGTAGTTCTTAGAGATGATTTTCAGAATTCGACATCCATTACTATATAAATGTAACATCAATTACAATTTGTGAAATTTTATATGAAGTAGTTATCAAACTGAATATTCACTACATCAGTAACTCGAAAATCTATTTATCAACTATTTATTATTTTAATGAGGACACGTGATCTGTATACAGTTAAGTCAAGATATCAAGAACAATTTTACTTCACTCTATCAATACAAACATATAATTCACGTACACATATTTCTGATCATTTAGTTGAATTCAAATGACAAACTAAACATATAGACAATGAATTGTTTGCAATATCAATGAGAATTTGATTGTTTAAGGTAGAAATAAATAGGAACAATATTTTATGAGTGAAGTACCAAAAATTCTAAAAAAATTTCTAGCCTATCACGCAAATAATTAAATTTAGTCTAATAATGACGTATGAAAGGAGTTGATATCACTTACTTAATTCTACTACTAACGTAAAATTCTGCAAATATGTATGCATTTTTTTTTCTTTTAGTATTAATATAACTGAGAACATTGTCAGATTTTTGCAAAAACTAGGTTTAGTAGATAATCATTTTGGAAAAATCTTTCCATTGTCTTTGTTACCTATGGCGACTTTGACGATAACTGTTGACAAACAGATGAATTGATCTAAACTTTAAGTTAATAGACTTAAAGAAATTTATTAGTTTTCATATATTATTTCTTTTAAAGTAATGCATTTTAGTTTGTTTAGTAACGTAATGAATTAATCAAATCTATGCACATATTCATATGATGAAAAATTAAAGTAAAGTAAACGTTAATATATAACTTGCAAGTATTTCAATCATAGAATTCATTAATAAATAGAATCATGGTTACTTTGTTAGTAAGGTGTGTTAACAAGTTCTATACTAAGATGAAACAGTCATCCGATACTGTTGGTTTTCAACGATCTTTCAAGTGATATCTGATATAACGGTGGGAAAGGACTGAACTGTATATAACATACTGATAGATCATTTGGTTGAATTGGTTGTAATTGAGTGTTAATTATTTATAAATCTGACGGATAAAAGTAAACGTTCCTTCAGATCCCCCGCCCATCGAATGGGTAGTATAAAATGGAATAACCGGTCATGAAATATGGGTCATTCTTCATCACATCAGTACATTTACTTAGATACAAACATTTTGACATAAACTGATAGGATTAAGGTTTGTTTAAAACATTAGTGATTATTAACTATCGTTTTTGTAGGTCATTGATGAACCAAGCTTACCTTTTACATGACAAATTGATATCTTAGCATGAAAAATACTGCTTCAAAAATGTAAAGATACTTCTTATGAAGAAAGAAAAGTATAATGCATTAAATAAGTTAACTCATGAAAATCTCCTATTTAGTACACCCATATAAAAAAAATAATTATGATGAATTTGGGTGGCATATTTTAAGTGTTGATGAGATTGTGTAAAATCTAAGTCAACTAATAAGTGGCTGATATTAGACCTGTAAATAAACTGCTTAAGTACATAGAATAGCCGAAGTCAATTTGCTGAAATTTTGCAGACACCTCCCTGCGCATGCAAATTTTCTCAAATAAAGTTTGATCATTTATTATTTCAAGATGTTTCTGGCAAACGTTTTACTCCTTGAATTACCAAAGGAAGCAATGAGCTGACAAGTAAATAGATAGTTTAATGATAACTATTTATACGAAATGAAAAACTCAACAGACTAATGTAATTGTCTATATGAAGAATATGAAGTGTTGAACAATTAAAATAAAAAATATAATTAGTATATAATCAGTAATATTATTAGCATATAATTTTTATTTTAAGACCAACGTGAAATGAAAGCAAAGGCATACTATTTTTAAACTCATAGACCAAGTTTTGGAACGATGGCTTATTAAAATTTTTCTGTAAGAAAAACTGTGATCTGTACACATTTTATCCCAGACTGTCTAATGTTATTGATGTTAAGAGTTATTTATATTGTGGATAACATAACCAGAAATGAATTATCGTTTTTTCTTCCTTACTGATCACATATTTGAATTTTTCGAAATTTCTATTAGGGTATCGCCTCTGAATTCAACATTCACAAACACGTGTTCTTTTCACTAGTTGTTTAGGATCAAGATCCCCAGGATTGTTTTCAGTTTATTATTGGTTTTGTCCTCAATGTGAATTCGTCTGACTCTGGCTCAATAACACTCGGTTTTAGTAATTTATTTATTGTCCATCCCAATTCAACTTCCTATATACTGATTTTTTAAAACAAACTGTTATATCTTAAAAATACGCAGCTAGATGTATTCTGTTGAAAACAGTAACCATGATAGTACCAATCAGTGTGTTCACACATCTACTCTATGATTTGCATTCCCCAAAACCAGAATAAAGGATAACATGATACATTAATCAACCATCAGACAGTTTATATTTCATTAATCCATTTATATACATATAAAACCTGACCACGCAACGCACAAATAGGGGGAAATAATATTTATAAAAAATGGAAATAATAATGACTAGGGACTGGGTGGGTGCATATATATAGTTAATTGATCGTAGTTCCCGAATGACATATGATATGATAATATATGTAAAAATGTGTAATATATATTTGTAATATTCAAATGAGTAAAAATTAAAATTTCTGACGTTCCGCAACTTACTACAAGCCACTTCATCAGAGAATAAATAAATTATCGAATTGGATCAACACATGATTAAATAATACACAATAAAGCAAGTCATAAGCAAAACAAGTTAGTACAATCAAAATGCAAGTCTGATTGTGTCACGTCGAGTCATTTGGGTCATGATTTAAGCTCAGATAAACTTGTGTGTGTGATGTGAATGAGTGTGAAAATTATGTGAAATGAGGATCAAACTGCATGTGGATCATATTTAATGATTGATTCCAAAAATCATACAACGAAATCAGAGACGGGTCAACGTTTAACATGACTGAAATCGTTTCTTTATGGTTTACTTTATATCCTAAATCATGTGCAACCTCTCGTTTCAATGGTTTACCAAAAACTCCTAAATCTAGTATTCCACTGAGACTAATAATTGATTTCACTTATACTCCAACTTATGTGCTTTCTAGATATCCAAACAATATTTTGAAATTATTGCAACAAAATCTACACAGTATTGTCAAGTATATATATAGTTTTAAATCAAAGAAATCGGAATTAGGAGTTGATGATAATGAAACCATGGTAAGTTATATGTTGTATCTTTATGTACAAGTATTCAAATTGATACTTGCCTAGAGTTTATCAATGGCATACTGCTAAATGACCTTACATTATCCAACCGTTCTCCATTAAGCATCAGTTTAATCATGAAGTTCAACTGTATTCACTTTCAAAGAAATCCTTTACAGATAAATTTATTGATTGGGTTTCCTGTTCTCACTAATCATAGTAAATCCTTTCATGGCCCACATTACATCTCATATTTTTACTAATAGAGCACGAGTTTGGCTCAGATATGTAAATGACACTTTTATCATTATTAAAAAGACGTTCTTGAGAAGTTTCTCAAAACAAATCAACATTTTTTCTCAGCAAATCATATTCATCTTAGAAATTGTAGATGAACATAATAAGTCACCATTTTTAGACTGCCTAGTCAAAAGAAATTTGAATGGAACTCTTAATCTGAGTACTTGCCATAAACCTACACACTCAAATCAATTTCAATTCAGCACATCCTTTTAGTGTTAAAATATCCCTAGCTCTAAACTTATTCAGAAGAGCCAACAAACACATAACATCAGAAGATGATAAGTGGACTGAGTACAAGAATTTAGTTGGGAACTTATCATTTAGTAATTTTCCGAGGAGTATTATTAACAATATACAAAAACGAAACGATTTATTATTGAATAATAATATGTCAAGTGAAGTATCATGAATTGATACTGTCGATCTAACTTATCAATATGACACAACAGAGGAACTTCAAAGAATCCTAAAACAACATGTGATTCAAGAATTCTACAAAAGTACAAACACTCTTCTTAGTGCATTAGTTGAAACAAAGGACAAGATCCCTTTCACCTCTACACAGAATTGTGTGTACGAGTTAGGGTGTATTGATTATAATTCTTTCTACGTTGGAGAGTGTTTTCGGGAAAACATAATTCGTACTGAAGAACATGAAAGCTAGGCTAGACGGCCTCCTATTAATCATGTTGAACTCGAAAAATCACAATATTGAAATTATCCATAAAAAGGTCTTTACCAATTATAAAAACGACCAATAGCTGAAGCGCTTCACATATTTTTAAATCCAACTGCACCGAACAAAAAGGAAGGTGTTGCTATCCATCCAACTTGAACTTTATATCTAAGCGACCACAAAGTAAATCAAGTTTCATTCATGTGAACACATACAACTCTGTCTTCATTTCACATAATTTTCACACTCATTCACATCACACACACAAGTTTATCTGAGCTTAAATCATGACCCAAATGACTCGACGTGACACAATCAGACTTGCATTTTGATTGTACTAACTCGTTTTGCTTATGATTTGTTTTATTGTGTATTATTTAATCATGTGTTGATTCAATTCGATAATTTATTTATTCTCTGATGAAGTGGCTTGTAGTAAGTTGCGGAACGTCAGAAATTTTAAATTTTACTCATTTGAATATTACAAATATATATTACACATTTTTTTAAATAACGTACCCAGTGCTCATTTTCTTTTAAATTATCAAGTCTAACCTTGGTAGTTATATGTGTACAAACTGTTATGTTAACAGTTTATAATTTTAATGGGAGGTTAGGGTGATTGGAACACGACAATAATATAAATAAAACGATCGGCTTACATGTACTCTATATAAATGAAACAGTTTTCTGTAATACGTTCTGAAAAGTTAATTACTCTACTTAAATCTCCCAATATAACACAGATTTTTCATCACGGAAATGCAACTCTATGTCCTTCTCTTACCCTAGTGTGAAATTGATTAGAGTGTAACATTTATTAAATTACTGAAGGATCTTTTTTTTTGTTCTGTATTTATCACAGATTATAAAATTATCTTATTGTATTGATGAATCTTGTCGATTGCAAGTTAAAAAGAGAACATTTCTTTGTATGACCACTTCCAATGCATTTTGTTTGTTTTCACTTCCATTTTGCACATTATACACTTTATTGATGCTCTAAATAACTCATTTAATTTATTGTATGATATAACGAAAAATCTTTACAGTTAATTAAATAGACTAAAATGAATGAGTACATTTCTTATTTAAGTAATATTATATAATCATCTATAAACATACTATTCATTGTGATTACATTGTAGATAAACAATCCTATTGATATGATAAACAACGAATAGACATAACAATGACAACAAAGCATTAAAAAAAATGCCGTAAAATAAATCATTCATGTAAACAAAAGAAAATGTTTTTTTTAAAAAAAAAATTAAAAAAAAGAAAATAAGTTTTCATTCAAAATGAAATGTGACAAGACACTACTTTATGATTCTTTTATTTTTGTTTTTCTATTCAAAATAGACATACATTAATCGAATTGAAAACAAAATTAATAATAAATAATCAAACTGTATGTAATGAAATTTCTGTTTGTTTAAAAAAAGTTCCTGAAGTATACAGTACCGGAATTGTAAGTAGTAAGTATGTACTTTAAGAAAAAAAACAGTAAATAATTTTTTTTTCATCAATTAATAATCAGTCATTTTAATCTAACTAATCACTCTGCATATTATTTGTTTATCTAATGAATTATTTTTATTTCAAGTAATAATAATAGCTTTAATCAGTAGTATGTTTAGTACAACATGAATTTTCAGCATACAGTGTTACAACAAGTTACTGTGTTACCTTGTACACATACGATTTTATTTGCATCAGTACGTGTTCATGAAAGTAGCAAAACCATCACCACGCTTTTACTTGAAGACAAAACGATCCTGACAAAAAGTAAGTTATGTAGCCAAGATTATTGAACTGTGATTAGACCATAGTTACGGTATATGTTATGACTAAGGGGAAATTGCAGGTAGTCCATTTTTCCAATGAGAAATCTACAGTTAAAATTAAGAATTTTAGGAGAAGACGTTTGATGAGTATTGATTCTTTTTAACGTATGTTGCCAGCCACCATATTGTCTACGTTTAGATCTAACATAATTACTCATGATAGGTCGTAAACATTTAATAAAGGCGCGTGAGTATACAATGCGATTACGGAATATAATTCATCAGTTAAAACACAACGAAAAAGTAACTGTTTAAGATATTTAGTAAAAAGTGGTAGCCCAAGATTTCAAGCAGGCTTCCATGTAAACATCTTTTGTAACTTCATGTGAATGTCTTCTTTTTTTCTTGTTTATCTATTATAATATAAATTTGAATAAAATAAAATGAATTGATGAATCGTTAACTGTAATGAACTATGACTACTTTTCATTTGTTTTCATCACAGATGACAAATTCGATTTGATAAAGAAAAACAATAGTACCTCATGAATAATTAATGTATATGCACATTATGTATGTCTATAGAAAGTGATTATGAATGCGTTGTTACATTTACAAGCATAAATAATACAGTATTTCAATGAATTATGAAGTATTATTACATTGTTTATAATCACGTGATATACCGTTTTCTTTTTTGTAGTTTGTATTTATTTTCTTTTTGCGGGGAGGGGGAAAATGATTTAAGCATTCTCACATGACTAGCTATTACAACTCGTTATATTCATAGTTTAACTCTTCAGACATATAGAAGTAAAAATTGCAGTAATCAACAAAAAAAAAGTTAATTGATATCATTTGATTATTAATAGATTTTGTTTGATAAACTAGATATTGATTGAATTTAACTGAATTTGTATTACACAATTGTAAAATTATTTTTCCTAAAATACTTACAACTTTGGTGAATAAAATTTCAAAAGGATCCATGTTATACAGATGATAAAAAAAAGTGTTTCTTCGAAGTTAAATTAGAAGTAGACAATACAGAATAGTCTGTATGATAATATTAACTTTTATGAGTAGAAAGAATCATTGAATATTATAAGACAGAATAAACGTGTTTGGAAATCATGTAAATAATAAAACTAGATTATTTGCATATTTCAAGTATATAATAAAGATTAAGTAATATAAAATATAGTACAAACCATTCAATGTAAAATACTTTGTGGGGTACTCAAATCCTTTACACTATAACTGGATTAGGTCCAGTGACATTTTTCCAGCGAAGTTCGATTGAGGCAATGAAAATATTGGTGATTTAGTGTCAGAATTAAATTAATAAGCTCAAAATCAACAACAAAAATATAAAGTATTGATCAGTGAAACTTGTATTATCTTTTTATGTTTTCCGAAAATGATGAAAACTTATTATCTCAAACAAAAATATACCCTTCAAATCACCATGAATTTTTCCGCACTCCTAATAAACTTTTGGTGTATTGAGATTCAACTTAGTATTTCTAGCCGATATGTTAATATTCCTTTTAAACAATCGGCCTCCAAATTAAGCTATTTATCTAGACTAACGTTTTAACACAGTCACAATTTCATTTATAAAGCTCGACAAGTTGGTTATATTTATTGTTTATTGATAGTCACGGTAACCATAAATGACATGTATGTTTAGGTGGATCCATCTGAGATTTTTGGTCAATTTAATTTTATATTTGCGTCACATTTTCTTATATTATTATAATTTTCAGACTTTATTAATTAAGTCATTGGAAAAACCAAATGTTTAACCAACGTTATAATTAGAAGTGTCTATCTAAAAATATATCTAATGCATATGCAAGTAAGGAAGATGATACATACTTCTGCTTAAATTTTTTGATAAACTACTAGTGTTAGCTATAACTTCTTATTCGTGTAAATATCGTGTAGCTGACAGTTTTCATATAATGGACGCACAGTGATCAGAAATGAAACTTTACAACTGATTATTCACTTTACAGAAACCTCGATGAAAAAATGTCTAGATTTAATATCAATAAATATCCCCAGATAGAAAAACATTGGAAAGCAGGAAGCACTGAAAAGCTGCTTCACCTTACAATAAAACTGTTCAGCAATAATCACCTCATCGGCGAAGAAGGTTGAGTCAGGATGCATAATAATTGAAATTTAACCATGTCTGGCAAAAGGAATTTATCAACCAATGACAGTGGATGAGATTATTCAATATATCGTCACTAAACTGAACCTAAGAATATCAACCATTGGATGCCAGCTCAACAGTCTAAGGATTAAACGTATACAACCTACCCAATAGATTCTAAGCTGATGGAATCACATACTAGGATGTAATATATGTCGACTTCTATCTGATTTTCAGTGATTGTCTAACCCAACTAGTGACCTTAAATTTGGATCCAACAGTTTTCACAACATCCAATTAAATAGTTGTTTCTTTTAATGTCCTCTTTGACATTTTTATGCGCGACTCTTTGTTCAAAAGGATCACAGTTTTTAATTAAGAGATAATTATTTAAAGCGTTACTATTCTTTTGTATACTTTGACTTCCGTCGTTACTAAAAATAATGCAAATGCAAATTACTTTCCAAAGCATTATTGGTTCAATTTCAATAAAACATCATAAGAAAAGGACCTAGTAAAATAATTATGTAACTTAATCGACAAAACAAATGTAAACCAGTGTATTTTAATTCATCGTAATTTACTACTTGCAAAAGATAGTAGCAAAATATTTGTTAAGATATTTTTAAAATTATAGTAGTGAAATTTTAATTTTTGGAATAACAGATATTTGGATTGTGACTGGCGGGCGGAATCCAGGACGCCCGTTTCGTCCCATTAGGGACTCTTCGACTGAATTACCTGGATCCTTGCGTTAATTTTCATATCGGGACTCAAACTTAGTTCGTTTAATGCCAAACGCCACCGCGTTCAACACGAGGCCACTGAGTCTAGGCATCCACACTTGTGTCAGGGGTACGTAAGTATAATTAGAATCTGTTTGTGTTAGGGATTCGAAATCCCTAGAAATGCAATTGTTCATTTTATCAAGTTGTATTGACTTTTTGTCAACATGATTTGTAAACTTTCATCACTTGTATGTGAAGACATTTGACAACATTTAATTGTATTATTAAAAATGTTGATAATTTCATTTGATGAATAAATCACTATGATTATTTTGTATATATAAGCGAATGTGTAAAATAGAATCGGATTCCGAATCTGATTCCGATCTGTCTGGTTGGTCTATTGTCTTATTCTTCTATCTCCAGCTTGGGACCGAGTGGGCTTAGGCTAGTCGCCCATTATCAACTAGGCACACTTCAATAAGCGGCCACGCACAACAGATCAATTTTCTTCGCGTCATCATCTAATTCACATTCATATCATCTAAGGTCTTTTTGTGACTGCATTTGTGTAAACTTTAAATCCACCATCTTCATCTTTAATCACTTTTGTATAATTCAAATGATCTTAACGAAATATTTATATCGATTTCTGGATCGATTTAGTTTCAGATATGTCGATGAGAGTAGGATGATTCAAAAGTCGTTGATTTTGATGGATATGATTGCTACTAAAAGTTTTTCTTAAATTGTCTAGGATGTTGTCATTTGTCCATACACACTGTGATATATATATATATATATATGGAAGAGGAAAATTCAGGTAACTTATTTTTAGTTTGGGGGAACACGACTGGTCAAGTAGAAAATAAAAAGAAAAGTCTAGTTGCGCAAAATGTTCTTTTCACTGCCCTCATTATTTTATTTCGAAGAATATTGCTAGCGGCATTTCCGTTAAATTATAATTTTATGAATAGAGGTTTCTTACGGACGATCCATGTTACTGACTTTTGCTTCTTACATTCACATGTTCCTGTATAAGTGTTTTCAAATATCCTAGTTCGATTAAAGTATTATTCGTGAATTGTAGTTCCTGATTTATGCCACCCTCTAAAAAGACCATCATTTCTCAGTTAGTTAGGTATCAGACAAGATTTCTTGTGTGTCGTGGGAGTGAAGCTATAAAAATGAATGTATTGGCTTACGCTACAGTTCACTTTGTATACACTCCTGCTTACTGATTCATCTTTCGATTTGTTTAACGAGATGTCAAGGAAATGGAACTTGTTATCTCACACATTCTCATAAGTAAAAGTGATTGCTACGTACTCATTGTTAAACTGTGTTAATAAATCTTCTCTGGATACATCCCGTTTGACGATAATAAAAGTACCATCGATGTAACGACAGTGAAAATGCAATTTATCAATAGCTTCCTTTAGGCAATCCCTGTTCCATGAATTTGTCTATAGTACGTGTTATTGAAGATAAAATGAACGGTCAGTGTACATCTTAACAGTGATTCTCTGAGGATAACCTCCGAGATTGTAGTATTTATTTAATTTTTTTATTTACTTTTAAGAAGTATTTTTATGTTTTTCATTGTTTTACTAAAATTAAGTAATAGAATGATTTAAAGTTAGTACTAAATGATTTTGATTAGAATGGATGGGGGGGTGGTAAATTTTCTTTTAAAACTACTGTAAATTATTTTAGTAGGAATGAACTCAAAAATATTCAACTGAAGTGGTAATGTGAAGATAGACAAATGGAACCCCTAGAGGAATCAAGGTTGCGTACTACCAAAGAGTCTCATACTGAGTTGAAACAGCTAACTATTGCTGCCTGGTTTTCACTGGTACCCAAGCAACATCAATCTGTCATGAATCCAAACAAGTGAAAATAAAAATGATTATTAAGATCAAGGTAAAATCAAGGATTGAACATCCCCCTTTTGAACATATAGATCACGAGTGAATTGCCGAATTGACAAAGCCTTGGTTATACATAAATTCCTGATATGAACTCCCTATGAGCCAGCTTTTCCAACAATCAAAATAATTTTGAAGGCTGATTCACGACTCAACGCATGGCTTTAACTGATTAAATGCTCAAGAACCGATTTATTGACCTATTTGCAACACTCTTTAGATAAACGTAAAGGATGATAATTGGATATCCGTTTGAGAAGTGCGTGCTTCGTGAAGCTAATATAATTTGTTGAACAAAAACAAGTGAACTGATACATGCACGCCGAATTGGAACTAAGCAGCACAGTATTTTCTACACTTCATAAGATGTGGTTCCGGTTGGAAAATAGAATTTGATTTATTATAATAAATCCCTTGACAGAATCTAAAACTTTTATATACCCAGATACGCCAATTAATCTTTATATAATACTAAGATATAAAACTCAAGCCAAACGATCAGTCAGTTTTATGTCTAGTCTTTTTGTGATTAAGTGGATTATTCATCTATCTAAGGCATCACATATTTGCTCTAATTTTTCAACATATCTTTTTTCAGTAACGTGTTGTCTTCATGTTTCTTTAGTTTAACTGAATAATGTGAACCTTAATACTGGGGACTGGAGATCCTAAAAAATGTAATTGTTCATAAAATCTAGCGAAAGTAGTTGTATTGATATTTTGCAAGCTTGATTTATAAACTTTCAGTGTGGGTTATGCTCACACAGCATATTTGAGAATATTTGATTGTATTAATAAAATGTTTATAATCTTAATTTGACGAAAAGTAACCATAAATATACTAATATTTTGTACATAACTGACTCTCTCTATTTTACTGGAATAAAGATTCATGTCTACTGGTCTTTCGTCGTCGGAATTTTCGAGTAGTAGGGTTCGAGGCGTTAGGATGTTAAAATTGTCTACGGCTAGTTAAGCTATCAAGCTCGAGACATAACACTTAATAATCACTAAATCGAACCAAAATAAGTGAAAAATGTGGTGTTTTCATAAAATTGTCTTTTAAATCTATATGAAAATAAGCTGATAATTAATGTATTCTAGAAAGAATAGTGGGAAACTCGAGATGAATATGATCGTTTATGCATCAAATTTTTGCAATTTATCAAGGTGTTCATTATGTCAGTCAACAAATTTCTGGTCCAGCAGGTCATTAAATTACCGTCACCATTATTTTAACCAGCGTTATTTCGTGAATTTAATGAAAGAAAACCCGAAAATATGCTTTGTTTACTCACTGATAGAGTTACGTAACATAAGGCTAGGGATTTTGACAACTATTCAATAGATTGCATACGACACAGATTAATGTTGGCAAAATACCATTGAAAATCAGGTAGAACAGGACAGCTGTTTCGTTCTAGTGTGGGGCTCATCAGCAGTGCAAAACCTAGATTCCGCCCTAGGGGCTTCAGGTTGGCGAACACTTAATCTTCCGCACCACTGAGCGGGCATTCAATGGTAGAATTTACACTACCATCAAGTTGTGATATACAGCCCGACAATCATCAATTGTCACTGGCGATAACTGTTTCACTCCCAACATTTCTGAACTCTACCGGTCACGAATGCTTACTAGGGCTTCAGGGATATCCTGTAGTCAACAAATTAAGATAGTGAATTATTTCTAGTATAATACAGTGATAATTCATAAACTCTAGTAAACGTTTTTGATATTTAGAATTTATTTCCAGTTGAAAAAGGAATTTGTATACGATGAATTTTTGTTTTAAATAAAGTTCAGCTTCTTAATTGATGGATTAAGGTTTCGTAAATGATTATGTTGCTAACATGGATACACACTTATGAGTCTATTTACTAAAATCCTTACATTTTTGTACTAATCGCCTTTGACACCTATTAAACAGTCAGTCGAAAGTTAATCTTATTCCTCAACGTAACGTAACTATATTACATTGAGTTTTCTTTTACGTTAACTATTAGTATTGTGGAGTTTATATTACTTCGTAAGTTGCGTTAAATATTTTCTTGTGAATTATAAAAATAAATTTTATCATAAAGAAGATATCTTAACATACATGACAGATGGATAGAATTATCGCAATTAGTCTTTTCTGACTATTTACACTGATCTTTTGTTAAACGGAACAGACGGTTCTTGTTGATTAGAGCAAATAGATCATACAAAAATGGAACACTATGTAAAATTTAATTTGTGTTACCTAAAGCTAAGATTAACAACCATAAGAAAATAATAATAACAATAACAATGACAACGGATAGTTGTAAAGGAAAATAACGGGAAGATACTCCTCACCTTTCATCTGTATTTTTATTTTAGCTGGAATCGTTTACTAAGTCCCTATTATTCACATTTTTAGACTTCGATTTCAGTTACTACTATTATAACTATTATTGCTACAGTAGTAATTACTACGACTACTACTACTGTGATGAATGCAACTCACAAGGTTGTTTATAAGCAGTAGGTAATTGGATGTAGAGCAAACGTGGGAATAATAGACAGCCTATGAGGTGAGTTATGAGGCCGCAAGTAGTGAGGTGAGACCACAATACGTAGGAGATATAATGACAACCAAAGAAAGTAAGTCTAGGTCGATGAATTCAAATGAGGTGTTGATAGATAATTGAGAGTAATGTATGTATTATGTATGATCTTCTGTTTCCACCAAATAAAATATTATTTAGGCCAAGCGTTGTTCTCACTATACTACTACTGTTGCATGTATGAAATTTTGGTAGCCTTATGTTGTCAAGGATGATATGGGAACGTTAATTGTTGGTAAGGAAACTTTTTAACAGCGTCCTTTTACAAGACTTTTGTTAATACGCTTTTTGATATGTGCATTATCAGTTTTATTATAGTACATCAGTAATGTCATTGTGCATTTGGAATCTTACTGCTGCTCTATCTACCTTTCATTTCACTTCCTCTGATGCTACTCAAATATCCACTTCTACAACAGCATTCATCCTGAGTAGCGTCTGCTCCATTATTGTTACGAATAAATAACTGATTTCTATTAAAGCATCAATTCAAGGTGCAGCTCTATGTGTAAATATTAGTAGCCCGCTGAGCATTCTATTTTACGTAACAGATTTCTTTATATTATCATTCTGGTTTTGGTTGACCTATTAACGGATGACATAATGCAGTATAGCTTTTAGTAGAGCAGCTTTACTACAGTTGACATTATGATTGCATATAAGACATACCTGATCTATTTTAGGCTACATGTTCGGTTAACCGTTCTTATATGAGTATTTTATGCTTATTAACACTGGACTACGAAAGCACTATGGTCAAAAATAATATAATTCCAAGTTATCCGTAGACCACCGTATATTCACTTGACTTAGACACACTGACGAATAATTAGATAAGTGTATGTATCAAAAGCCAGTAACGATGAATTTATTAGAATTATATTTGGGTACAACTCCTAGGGTTACTGCCGGTCCCAAGCCCGGGTAAAGGAGGAGGGTTAGAAATGGGGCTAGCACCCCATCCCGTAAAACCCAAGCTTGCTAAAAATACGCAAACCAGATTAAACAAGTTTTAAGTAAGTAACAATGTGAATCAAACAAGCACAGAATTGAGACAAGCGCCGAAGGAAAGTAACCTTCAAACTGGGTTCAGTCACTCATCGAGCATACATGCAACAGCGTAAAGTACAATCTGTAATGTATTATGTCCAGAGATACATCGGTTGCAACAAGTTTCGAAACATAACCTTCTGATTCTTGTTTGCTGCTTCTAACAACACAAATGATCACCATTTGCGCTTTACTTACTATCAAATATATCTTCTCCATCCATCACTTCCTGTGCATCTGTTCTGATTTGTACGTGTGAATTTAATCGTCAGAAGCTATTCCGGTTTAACGACAAGAGTTACGTGGTGCACTTTACTGGTGAATCCGACGTGATCTGAGCGCAATGAAACTTCTTACAGTCTTCTTTTGGCCCATCTATCACCACCTATACAACAATTCACAATTTGTTTGACACTTTGATTTTCGACTACTTTGGGTTTATTAGTTGTCTAATAAATCTATTTACACTGACATTATGCCATAATTACTTGTTGAACTCCAGAATTTTGTTTATAATTTACTTACCTAGTGTCGTATATATATATATATATATATATATATATATATACTACTTTACACTAGCGTTTTATTCTGAATATTGTTGCGCTATGCTAACCAATTTTAATTATTGTGTATTTTCACCAAAGCTATACACTTATAAATATATAAGTTTACAATAGGTTTAAAATCATTACCAAATAATTAGTCCCTTCTTAATGCATAAATAGGAACTTTTCATAATTGTATATTTATGCTCACTTGATGAAACCCAAAACGGTCTCTTCACAGGGCTTATTGTTAATAAGTTACTTACATACTCACGCCCCTTACCCCTCACAGAGGAGCATAAGCCGATCACCAATATTCTCCATTAAACTCTGTCCTGAGCAATCCTTTCACGCTGTTTTCAGTTGCTGTTCTTCCTTTTATTATCACGACGCAATGTGTTCGTTGGTTTCCCTCTTTCCCGTCTGCCAACAGGATTCCAAGTTAATGCTTGCCTCGTGATGCAGTCTGATAGTTTCTGCAATGTATGTCCTATCCATTTCCAACGTCTTGTCTTAATTTCCTCTTCGTCTGTAAGTTGGTTTGTTCTCTCCCATAGTAAGCTGCTGCTGATGGTTTCTAGCCAACGGATATTCAGTATCTTGCGTGGGCAGTTGTTTATAAATACTAGTACCCATTATGAGGTTATTTGGATTAGTTCCTCACGTTTTAGCTCCATACAGCAGAACTGTCTTGACGCTCGAACTGAAGAGTCTGACTTTGAGGTTGGTTGACGGTTGTTTTGAGACCCATATGTTTTCCAAATGTAGGAATGCTGCCCTAGCTTTCCAATCTTTGCTTTCACATCTGCATCGGTTCCACCTTGTTCATAAATGATGTTTCCCAGGTACGTGTAAGTATCCACTTCTTCCAGGGTTCCTCTATCAAGTACAATTGGATTGGTACTCGCTGTGCTACATTTGAGGATCTCTCTCTTTTCCTTATGTATGTTTGGGCCTACTTATGCTAAGCTTTATGCTACGTTGGTTGTTTCCACTTGCATTTGTTGATGTGTATAGGCTAAACGAGCTAGATCATCTGCGAAGTCCAAATCATCGAGTTGCATCCTACTTGTCCATTGAATTCCGTGCATGCCTCTCAGATGTAGCGGTCTTCATGATCCAGTCAACCACTAGAAGGAAAAGAAAAGGCGAGAGTATACAGCCTTGTTTGACTCCAGTCCTCACTAGGAATACATCTGTCAGCTGTCGTTCACGCACAATTTTGCACTGTGTTCCGTCATAAGAGTTCTGGATGATGTTGATGGGTTTCTCTGGTACGCCGTAGTGTCGAAGAAGTTTCCATAGTGTTCTCTTGTCTACACTGTTAAACGCCTTCTCATAATCAATGAAGCTGATGTACAGTGACGAGTTTCATTTAATTGATTGTTCAGAGATGATCCATAGTGTTGTGATTTTGTCTGTACACGACTGACCTTTACGTAAACCAGCTTGTTGATCTCGAAGTCGTGAATCTACTTGATCTTTCATTGTGTTCAGCAACACTCTGTTAAAGACTTACCCTAATACCAACAGTAGTGTGATCCCTTGTGAGGCTTGGAACCAGTTGTTAAGAGCCATTTTTAAATTCCTTGAGTTTGTCAGTATCTCGAAGAAAGGCTGCATTGAACCGTTGTAAGACTGTTACTCAAGTTTTCCATTGCTTATTTAGCTTCAGCTCCTCTGCTTGTCCGCACATCTTCCATTGATCTTCTGAAGTTTTTATTGATGCATATGCAATCAATTTGATTCGGTGAGACCCATGTAGTCTTGTGTTTGCGTTTGTGGGGGAATAATTTACCACCTATAACCAATTTGTTAATAGCACACACGTTTGTAAATCGCTCACCATTCTCATTTCTTCCTCCCATTCCCTGTCGTCCCATGATTTTTTCATATCCGGTGTTGTCCATTCCGACTTCAGCGTCTAGATCTCCCATCAGGATTGTCAGATCCTTTCCTCGACACTTTGCTATAATTGATTGCAGTCTTTCGTAAAACCGATCTTTGTCCTCGTCTTTGCTGTCGTTGGCTGGTGCATAACATTGAATAGTATTCATTGTAATCCCTTTCTTGATTGTTTTGAAAGATGCTTTAACGATCCTGGTTCCATGTGGTTTCCATCCCACAAGTGCATTACGTGTTTTTCGGACAGCACCAGAGCAGCTCCTTGGGTGTGAAGAGCATTTATTACTTTGTGGCTGGAGTATAGCAGCGTCTCTCCCGTAGCCAATCTTTTCCGTCTATCTTGAGTCCAATGGGTCTCACTGATTATAAGCACTGTCAAGTTGTATATCTTCATTCCTGCAGCTATTTCATTGATCTTCCAGCTTCCCTAAACTTTTTGAATATTCCATGTACCTATAAACATTTTTGCTCTGGTTGTTAGAAGTGGTATTGGCCTCATGACTTCTAAAGAATCTCAGCTTCACCATGAGTCCTTATAATCATTCCTTCTACTCCCAGGGCAGAGTTTAAATTGTTTATTTTGTTTAATCTGGTTAGTGTTTTTCAGCAAGCTTGGGTTTTACGGGATTGGGAATGCTGGCCCTATGCCCAACACTGCTACTTTACCTGGGCTTGGGACCGGCAGTAACCCTAAGAGAGCAACAGGCGGATTTTGTTAATAAGCTTCAAAGAAGTGAAGGGAGCCCTGTTGTTTTCCTAACCTTTAACTTATTGCTGAGATGTTGAGAAACAATTCCATAGGCACTCGTTAGCTTTAGTCGTAGACAGAGGAGATGCCGCCTGCTATACATCATTGATATAATAACGAAAGTTTATTACCTTGTTTACAATGGTGGAAAATCATCATCCGACTGCGAACACGAAGCCGTATTCGGCCGATGAAAAGAATATTGCCACGTACGGTAGAGGATGTGCTTACTTTAACATGGTTTTACGAAAACCCATAAACTGGATTTTCTCCAGCGCTGGTACTAGTGGCATACAACCTCAAATAACAGAGTGGCAGTTATTCTGGAACTACTACCAAGTAGCTGAAAGCCTTCATTATATTAACAAGCTGTTTTAGACGAATTATGCCCACTTGTACAACTAACATGAAGCTACTACTCGGACTAACACACATGAAGTTTAATTGATAATATCTTTCTATCAGGGAATTCTGCTGCAAGTTAAAACCGACCTATACGCTGCGGACTATGACGCTGGTACCCAGTAATTTGAGAATAATAAAACATTGCCCACATACATATCGATTTATCGCATCCAGTGCCACACTGTGGACTAAATTTATAGCCATCAAGTTACCCTTATAACTACTCCAACCTCTTAAAATCAACTCCTTATTAGGCCACATCTTACTCAGAATCCCCGTCTGAACACTACTGTTGTAACATTCGGTGATAGCTAGCCTATCAAAGATAACAAATTAGATCGTACCTAACAGATTTTAATATCCAAGTCACTTCTATTTCAAACAATTATACTTTTCTGATTGTTTAAATAATCAGAAAACTGTAGCTATCATAACGCTGCTATTTGTATACCTTTCTTTTCAGCATTTACAAATCGCCATATACTACGCAAAAAGCTGAATATCTATATTTACCGTCATAATGTAACCCCTCGAAATAGTGGCATTATTCCCTTCTGTCATTCTCCTGTACCGCAAGGTCATCCCAAGGTCATATTTGTAGTGGACCTTATGTAAATGCCACTTTATATATCGCAGTATGGTGAAAAAGAAAGAGACTTCCCTACCAAGAAAGCATATGGGGAGGACGTTTCCGTACAGCAAACTCTGGAATAAACTGCCACAAAATATCCGCACTACTAAATCTATCCTAGTATTCAAACGCCTGATCTCCCTATATCTAGAATCAAAAGACTTATACCAAATCTTCGACGACTTACCACTTAACCTCGAATCAATAAACAATAGCTTATTAGGGTACTAAGACTGCTAACACTAAAATCGTGTACGTTGTAGTAAAAAAAAACATAAAAACGGAAGAAGATTCTAGTTTGAAACTGATTATTATGATACCACTAATCAAATTTCTTGTTTTTCTTTCTATCGCATAATCTATGTCACTGTCTTCCCGAGTTTATGGTCTGGACTGACAAAGAACTGATCTCCTTTAAGCAACTTACTCCAAACGCTGGCCTGGAACGTAATCAATGCAGCAACAACTCACCGCTCAAGACCAGCCCACACAAACATGGCTGCCTTAACCAAACTTCCAAATACCAGCCTTATCCTGTCTCTGGATAGTCTCCATGGTTCGTCCTGCCCTCTCGCATCTATTTCCTGAGATTACAGCACCAGGGACAGAAAGCGCGCGGTTGTTTACTGGAAGTGTTCTGTAATACCAAAATATACCCCTAGTACTGCAGTACTGTAAACTGTGAAGATAGCTACCGTTGGCTTCCTAATTAATTAATACCTTTGTATATCATCAACTCCATAACAATAACTGTACTAAAACTCTGTTACGATTATGCCATATCATTCTGATCATGCCTGTAAACTGGTATGCTCTCATGTACAAATTGTTACTTGAGAATAATAAAACATTGCCCACATACATATCGATTTATCGCATCCAGTGCCACACTGTGGACTAAATTTATAGCCATCAAGTTACCCTTATAACTACTCCAACCTCTTAAAATCAACTCCTTATTAGGCCACATCTTACTCAGAATCCCCGTCTGAACACTACTGTTGTAACATTCGGTGATAGCTAGCCTATCAAAGATAACAAATTAGATCGTACCTAACAGATTTTAATATCCAAGTCACTTCTATTTCAAACAATTATACTTTTCTGATTGTTTAAATAATCAGAAAACTGTAGCTATCATAACGCTGCTATTTGTATACCTTTCTTTTCAGCATTTACAAATCGCCATATACTACGCAAAAAGCTGAATATCTATATTTACCGTCATAATGTAACCCCTCGAAATAGTGGCATTATTCCCTTCTGTCATTCTCCTGTACCGCAAGGTCATCCCAAGGTCATATTTGTAGTGGACCTTATGTAAATGCCACTTTATATATCGCAGTATGGTGAAAAAGAAAGAGACTTCCCTACCAAGAAAGCATATGGGGAGGACGTTTCCGTACAGCAAACTCTGGAATAAACTGCCACAAAATATCCGCACTACTAAATCTATCCTAGTATTCAAACGCCTGATCTCCCTATATCTAGAATCAAAAGACTTATACCAAATCTTCGACGACTTACCACTTAACCTCGAATCAATAAACAATAGCTTATTAGGGTACTAAGACTGCTAACACTAAAATCGTGTACGTTGTAGTAAAAAAAAACATAAAAACGGAAGAAGATTCTAGTTTGAAACTGATTATTATGATACCACTAATCAAATTTCTTGTTTTTCTTTCTATCGCATAATCTATGTCACTGTCTTCCCGAGTTTATGGTCTGGACTGACAAAGAACTGATCTCCTTTAAGCAACTTACTCCAAACGCTGGCCTGGAACGTAATCAATGCAGCAACAACTCACCGCTCAAGACCAGCCCACACAAACATGGCTGCCTTAACCAAACTTCCAAATACCAGCCTTATCCTGTCTCTGGATAGTCTCCATGGTTCGTCCTGCCCTCTCGCATCTATTTCCTGAGATTACAGCACCAGGGACAGAAAGCGCGCGGTTGTTTACTGGAAGTGTTCTGTAATACCAAAATATACCCCTAGTACTGCAGTACTGTAAACTGTGAAGATAGCTACCGTTGGCTTCCTAATTAATTAATACCTTTGTATATCATCAACTCCATAACAATAACTGTACTAAAACTCTGTTACGATTATGCCATATCATTCTGATCATGCCTGTAAACTGGTATGCTCTCATGTACAAATTGTTACTTGAGAATAAATTATTATTATTATAATGCAGATATATTCAGTCAAAAAGCTGAAAATTTGGAAAAAGCGCTAGTCATAAAAAACCATGCATGCATATTGACAGAATGAAAATAATGCCGAAATAGCCAGACATCTGAAAACTGCCCTGCTTGCTTACCCAAATCGCTATAAAGTGAACCTATGTAGAATCTTTGGCCTGTTTTGTATGATTTGCGAAAACGAACCCACCCTGGTCTATTTTTGAACCCATATTGAGCCAAATTTGTTCATATGAATTCTTTTCACTAATGGCAATCAGGAAGTAAGGCGGTACGTTCAAATTTTGTTGTAACTAGCTTAGTGTTCCCTAAAAAAGCTCATCATCGTTACACTTGTCTGTTTCGGTCGACTCTTACATTGACTATAATTATTTACTTTCAGGTCGTCTCTCTAGATAACGAGCTTCTCAAAACCCACAATGCTAAGTTGATAAACACCCTGCTATCGAACAAACTTCTAGTCTTGCGACTTCTGGTTTGACAGATTCAGTAGTGCTAGATTTCACACCAGTAATTCAATCTCCGAAAATATCCGATAGGGCTTATACATCTATGCCACAGAACAGTGGCATCAAGATGGTTAAGTGTGAATTGCAGCATCTAACTCAGCAGCTATCAGAAATGCGTTCTCAGTTGCAGCCAATCTCAGTAATGGTATGTGGCGTTAAACAAGAACTGGCCAGAAGCGATTCCACTGAAAGATATCACTAGTGAAACTATTGCTTGCGCTTTCGTCGAACGATAGATAGCGAATTTCGGTTGTCCATCTACAGTAACGACAGATCGTGGACGTCAGTTTGAATCTGGATTGTTCCACTCTCTGACCAAACTTCTTGGAGCTACGCGCTACCGAACAACTGTCTACTACCCATAATCGAACGGTTTGGTAAAAAAATTTCATTGACAGCTGAATGCATCACTTTCGGTTGCGAACATCTCGTAGTAGACAGACGCTTTACCACTAGTCTTACTCGTAATTCACAGCACTGTAAAAGAAAATGTTTAGTGCGGTGTGGCTGAATTAGTTTATGGAACTAATCTTCGACTACCAGGTGAGTTTGTGGAAACCGCTCACACGTCTACGAACTTGGATATCAATTCTTACGTGATCTGGCTTACAAATGCTATGCGTTCAGTTAAGCCAGACAAAACTCAATAACAGTCGGCAGACACATTTTTCTGACCCGCCTTAAAATATAGTACACATGTTATGGCACATCGCGATGCTCTAAGGCGACCTCTCGACGCGAAGTACGATGAACCAAACAAGGTCTTGAAACGAGAAACAAAGTACGATACGATCATTAAGACTGGTCACGTGGAGAACGTCAGCACTAATGGTCTCAAAACGGCCTACCCAGAAGGCAAATCTTTTGATGTCTAGCGTGCAATAACACCTGCGAATCTTGAAATGAACGAAGTCGCCACGCCTCAAGCAACAACCAACAAGCAAGTGGAAATTTCAAAGATCTCTATAACAGCGAGAGCTATACGTTCTGGTAAAAATGTACAATTTCCAGGACACTTAAACGAATACTACGTCTCGACATTAATGCTGACGATGTTCGTTTAAACGAACGCTACTAGTTGAATGTGATGGATCACGCATCATCATCAGATCACGTCACGAGGCACTGTGGGAAGCATCTCTCTCTCTAGTTTGCCAGCCTTGATGTTGCTATCACATTAACGCTCTATTCACGATCAAATATAACTTCGCATCCATCATTCATTGTCTTCTGATTTATTCTCATTCGTAAGAGTGGGTTGAGTCGTTAGAAGTTGTTCTGGTAATACCGCGAACGTAACTTGGCCATAACCCGTGTGCACTTCAAACGCAAACTCCCAAAGTGCATGTAAAGGATAAGATTAACTCTCTAAACGACTCAATTATATTCAATAACGAGTTAAAAAGATCATAGAAACTAAAGGTATGACCCAAGCAAGTTTTTATGACCTCATCTACACAAAGAGTGCATGATACCACTGTGTTCACCGCATAATTATATAGCAGGGATGGTTGTAAGGCCTCCTTTTCTAAAAGTACTCGACTTAGTAGTATTCAAGGTCGTGAGCGCCTACAGGCTGTATGTAACCAATCTAAGCATGGCTCATTTATCTATCAGCGTAAACCAGGCGGCGAACAAATACACGACACCTTTTACTACCTTGTCGCAAATAACTTTGCAGGAAATTCCAGGGCGCCAAATACACACCAGTATGATCTAAGCCTTGGTTATCCTTCACCGTACACGACCTACTCAGATCGTGTAAGTAGTTTTACTCTCTCTCTCCTCACCATTATAATTATACTCTTGATGGACTACTAGGACACTGTCCTCTTTAATAACATCGTCAACGAGCTGCCATGTCGCCCAACTCACATTGCTCTGAACATCCTAATATCTCTGACTAATATCATAATTTTTTTGAGATCAGGCAGTGACTAGTCCCCTTAGCAATGCAGCTTGCCCAGACACTAGCTCAAACAGTCAGACTGCCCTTTTAAACAAACATCTAGTTATGTCAAACATGAACGGCTTAGTTAAAGGTATTAATCAATTCTTCACAATTCACTCTTCGCTTTTTTAGTAATTAACGCCTACTCACTTTTTGATAAAATATAAACCCTAAGAACTATAGCCTTATTAGATAAGCCTTCTTTAATATTTGTCACGGAAACATGGTGTTCCTGACTGGTGTCCCAGTTACTGACCCAGAATTAGCCACTGAAGACTATATGCAGCATCGCGGAAATAGAGAATACAAACGTGGTTGTGGTTGTCTGATATATGTAAGTGTTTGTTACTCTTTTGATATAACCGGTGACGAAATACTCGGTAAGGTACCAGAGTCGGTTTGGATGTCAGTCA
This sequence comes from Schistosoma mekongi, assembly GCA_034768735.1. NCBI lineage: Eukaryota > Metazoa > Platyhelminthes > Trematoda > Strigeidida > Schistosomatidae > Schistosoma > Schistosoma mekongi. The sequence goes on from CM068306.1 coordinate 30,155,101, forward strand.
ATACCCCGAACCATAGTTTACTATTTGGATGCGTATACAGAACTACTAACACCTGGACTACTGTAGATAACAACACTATTAATGCTTTCGTACATACTTCTGCCCTAACTTATAATGCAGAAGTCATCGCCGCAGACTTTAACCTTCCTAGGATAGACTGAAATGTTGGCAGAGGACTGTCATACGATGAAAGAAACCTCCTTACTAGATTAAACATGCACTGTTAGACACAATGTGTACACATCCCCCAACGAGACATCATAACATTATTCATCTAGTTTTCGGTCATGATATCTCTCTTCTGCCACGTCACGTTAGCAAAGAGCTCGACAGCAGTCACCACAAAATAGTTCTTTGTGCTCTTCCTTTCGATTTTAGTCACTCCAATAATCATAAATTACAAAAAACTAGACAATAAAGAGATTATAAATATGTGGGCTAAAATCTTCTCCATTCCCTTCTTAGTTGCGCTGACTGGGATAATTTTTTCTCATTTAGTAGTCCTACATATGCACTAGATGTTTTTTTATCAAATTTGTTATGTAGTGCAGAATAATACACAGTGACCTTGATAATTGCCAATCGGAATACGGACACGTCTGCCCCACGACTACCAGCCCCCGAAGTCGGAATAGAGAAAACAACAGCTACGAGCCAACCAGACACAATCAATCTTTATATTTCAATCATGCCTTTATATATACACAAAATCAGACCCCACTATCAACCAATTATAAAACTGATATTAATACAAAACAAGGGTAATAGTGGGTGTGAACTGGGGTAACATATGTGTGGTCGACTAAATTAATAAATAAATAGCTTTCATTTTCAAGTATCATTGTGTACATGAGAGCATGCCAGTTTACAAGCATGATCACAATGATTTCAGTTTACATACATACAAATATTTCGACGAAGTGTTAGTGTCAGGACTTTCCTAAGTATAAAGATATGCATTGAGAACCAAACCAATCGCATCAAATTTCACAGTATTAGGACACCATTTATATGTGTTGTAGCATGGTGCATATATGACAAAGTACCACGCGCTCCTTGACCAATGTGTTACAGTCCCAAAAAACGGCTAAGGGTTAGCAAATTGGATCACTGTGCATGTTCAGACGCTAGATAGGAGCAAGGGTACTTGAAACTTGGGTGTTAAGGAGAAGGTAATAGTTTTGTGCCAGTAAGTTCCATATTTATCTTGCACATAATTTTCTGCAACTAGAGGAAAGACAAAAGAAGGGAGAACACAAAACAACAGCACTGGTATTCCGGGGTTAACAAAGCTAATGGGCAGGATAAGTATTTATACTTCCAACATGCCACTTATGCTTATAGGCTGATTAAAATGGAAGAATACTATCATATGAACAAGACAGGTGAGTGGTGCTCACACGTTCAGAGTCCCTATTATTTTGCTAGTGGAGTTGGAAACAATAGTTGATGTGAACATTTTTAACGAGATTTCAGAAGAGATGAAGTTACTAACATGCCATACAAATGAAGGAAGTGAATCTGTTTCCCCAATGGCTTGAGACAAATGGTTCCAGATTCTCGAGAATTTATTTGTAAAATAATTCATATAAACAGCAGATTTAGAATGCGATATTTTTATTTTCGAGGCTGAATTGAGTAGGTTATAGCAAGTGGGTTCCTCGAGCTGAATTGTATTAGGCGATGCAAACGCAAATTTTTTAATATTTTATAAAAGAAGATTAGGTTTAATTTTAGCCGTCGCCTCCATAAGGTATCTAGTCCTAACATAGTGCATCTAGTTTTATAGTCTAGAGTACGATCAGCCTCAAGAATACGAAGAGTAAAGCGACGTTGCACAGACTCCAGTCTGAGTTTATCCCTAATGGAAACATTACTGAGAATAAAGACGCAGTATTCTAGCTAAGGTCTGACACAAACTTTATATAGCAGAATACGAGAATCGTTGCTATAAAAGTTACGTAGTATACAACCTAGTAGTCGATGTGACTTAGATGTCTGCATATTGACCTGTTCTGTAAAAGACAGGTTACAAGAGTACCTTAGTCCTAAGTCAACTACTGACTGAAGCCTAGATAACTTACTGCCGTTCATGGAGAGATCAAAATTGAGGCGCTTATCCCCAAAACATATCCAACCACACTTAAGAGCATTAAGATCCAACTTCCATTTTGAGCACCATACTGCGACCTTGTTGAGTTCGGCAGTGACGCCACTGAATGTGTGTGCAAATTCATGAGGGGGGAATGAGTACACTATTTTGAGATCATCTGCGTGTTGAAAGAGTCTACCTATGCTGAAGCATTTGCATATATCATTTATGTAAGCTATAAAGAGCAATGGGCCTAAGACACTTCCTTGTATGACACCACTTGTAACCGGTTCGGCCTTTTGCAAGAGTGGAATTAATTTTAACTATTTGATGTCTATTACTGAGGAAAGAGTCTAACCATGCAAGTAATGGATTCCTAATCCCATAAGAGGAGAGTTTGCCTACAAGAAGCTTGTGGTTAACCGTATCAAAGGCTTTAGATATGTCTTAATACAATACTAATACCAGGTGCCCAAGGCTTCGTTTAGTAAAGACTAAATTAAAGAATTCAAAGTGATAAGTCATACAGGACCTAATTTTGGGGAAACCATGTTGTGAATTAAAGATGAGTTTTTCGGGGAGTAAATAATCAGACATTTGATCGCATACTATTTTTTCCATTATTCTAGAGATAACCGGGGTGATATTTATAGGCCTATAGTTATGCAGGTTTGTCCTGTCACCTGATTTATATCGAGGGCATATGTATGAGGTTTTCCATCGATTAGGGTAAGATCCTGTTGTTAATGAGAGGTCAAACAGTTTCAATAGGATTAATGGTAAATTAGGTCCTCCGAGTTTGAAGCAAACGGATGCCTTGCCATCTACTCCATAGCTACTTGACATCCTAAGTGAGTTTATGGATTTACAAATATTGTCATAAGTGAAGGTAATGGATTCCATATGGTTAGTAGCCGAGTTGATAATCTCTACCCAATTGTCTTCCAGGCGTTTGCCCTTGTTAGCAAAGAAATTGCCGAACAGGTTGGCTATAATATTATGGTCGTTAATAATTATTCCATCTCATAAAATGCAGGGAATATGAATGTTCCGAGGAGGTTTGAGGCGTTTATTGAACAGCCGTTCAAAGTTTTGTATCTTGAAGCATCTGTGCATTGCTGATAACTCTTCATTATTCGCCTTTAACCTGTGGACTCCTTTTAGTTGATTAAAGGTCATGGTAATTTCCATAAGTGCTGAGAAGTCGTTTGACTTAAAATAACACTTCTGTGGACGTCCTAGCTTCTTACGGCAATGAAATGTTATGTACATATCATTTGACTTAATTATATTGCTTAGTTTATTAGCTGCAATCGAATCTAAACACGAGTCGTTAATTTTGTTATGTCGGGGCACCTAAAGAAGATTGATTATCTTCCACAGCTATTTTTCCTGTAAAACAATTTCATTATTTCGGCTGTATATGAAGTAAGCATTTTATTATTACTATTGTTACGTTGCCCTCATTCTATACTCCTGTTGAAGGTATAAACTGTTGTTATATCGTTTCTCATTTATAAACTATGGTTAACTAACTGCACATATGTTACCCCAGTTCACACCCACTATTACCCTTGTTTTGTATTAATATCAGTTTTATAATTGGTTGATAGTGGGGTCTGATTTTGTGTATATATAAAGGCATGATTGAAATATAAAGATTGATTGTGTCTGGTTGGCTCGTAGCTGTTGTTTTCTCTATTCCGACTTCGGGGGCTGGTAGTCGTGGGGCAGACGTGTCCGTATTCCGATTGGCAATTATCAAGGTCACTGTGTATTATTCTGCAATATGTAACATTTGGCAGCGGGTTTAAAGTGAATTCAACTTACTCAGTCATTGGTTATTAAGTCAATTATATTTTATTATCCAATCAGCACAAAGAATCGCATTCAATGTCATAAATCTTATTTTAAAAAATATGACTATTACATTTAAGCAAATGCAATTATGTCTACAACAGCAACAGCAGAAATTTCTGGACCCTCAAGAGCAAATGCTAGGGTCATTAGTGTCAAAAATTGTTATCCAGTCCAAAATAACTCCCATGCAAAAAGGAATAGAGTTACCACTTAGTTTAATTTTGATGCAGAAAATAGCCACACATTTGAATCATGGTTCAGCAGAATCGAAAACTTTTTTCAAGTGGAATATAAAGATATAGATGATGCCAAGAAGGCGCGTTTATTAACACAAAAACTTGGTCAGCATGAATATTCTCAATTCAATAACAAAATTTATCCGACCACGACATCCGAAAGATCTGACATTTAATGAAACTATTGTCATTTTAAAAAGCGATATTCTGTGAACCAGCATCTTTATTTCTTATTTGTTATAAATGCCTCCAATTGACAAAAAGATGCAGATGGAGATTATTTGTCTTATGCAAGCAGAATTAATGTACAAGCTGAACGTTTTAAGTCAAATGCATTGTCAACTGATCAGTTTAAGTGTTTATTATTTGTTTCTGGTCTCCAGTCACCAGCAGATGCTAACCCATCACATGCAACTAGTAGTGTCCGTTTAAACAAACATCGTAAGCATCAGTATCGTGAGCCTATGTAACTGTTTATTTTGGGGATTATTTTCCGTTACTGTGGACACTACTAGTTGAATGTGATGGGTCACGCATCATCATCAGATCACATCACGAGGCACCGTGGGAAGCATCTCTCTCTCTAGTTTGCCAGCCTTGATGTTGCTATCACATTAACGCTCTATTCACGATCAAATATAACTTCGCATCCATCATTCATTGTCTTCTGATTTATTCTCATTCGTAAGAGTGGGTTGAGTCGTTAGAAGTTGTTCTGGTAATACCGCGAACGTAACTTGGCCATAACCCGTGTGCACTTCATGGGTGACCTCCTGTCCAATAAGTATAATTGGAGCTTTTATTTTTTTATGATATTGCCGAAATCTTGATAGATGTTTACAACCGCGAGAACAGACTGATATCAAAGTATGGCATGATCTTGCTTAATAGTTGGGCATATTCAAAAGCATAAACATTTTTCTGGAATAAGTAATAATTCTGCCCATCTCTTGCACAAGTGATGTTGCAAATGAAATCAGTGTATGATTGTTTTAAACGAGTTACAAGTAGAACAAATTTCAGGAGTCTTAGCGTTTTGTGATACTATAGCGTATGTGAACTATGATGAAAATGCCATTTGGTACCATTCATTAACTATTTACAGATAATACTTTACTAAAATGCGTGGGGATTGAGACATCAGTCCCCGATCCTTTGAGGTGGTAATGGCTTTAAAATGGATTAGCACCACTGGGCAAAGACAGGAGCACCATGAGAACAATCTCTATGCGTCCCATAGGGCCTTGAGGAACTGTCAAATTTAAAATACTTTAGAGCACAGTCATTTGACTCGAATTTCGAAACTTCGCTGAATCATCCATGTTGTAGGTTACATCATCTCCAATCTAAATCTGCTACATATGTCTGAAATTTACTACACAGTTAAACGTCATGAATGGTTTCTGCTGACTGACTTGCTATGATTGTGTGGCTGCGGGAGTTCGGAATACTAGTGAGATTCTCCTACCAAACAACCTTCTGTGTTTAACCGAGTATCAACTTAGACTCAGAACCCAATGGAATAACGGTTAATTACCGGGACTTTTTGTCATAGAAATATTCAAATATATAAAGAATGTAATAATAACAATAACAATAGTTCCTAACTCCAACAGTAACACGAACGTTCGCTCAATCGTTTCAGAATTAATGGTTGCTAACATTGGGACTCGGTTCAATAAATAAACATTGAGTGGTATCCATGTTCAACTTCATTGACAAATGAGCTAAGATTAAAATGCTCGAAATCGAAGAGCCGTTACACTACAGGCGACCTATTGTGATAGTTTTATGGAATTTGGACCACTGGTTTGAGCACCAATAACAAACTACACTTTAGTGAGTTCTGGTTACTCCATTGTGACAAACTGTGCCTCACGATAAGTTTCTGTGGTACTTTACGTACCTTATTCCATAGTTACAATGAAACCATTGCTCCGAAGTTTAACCAGTAAGACGTATCTAGGCGCATCATGAAGAGCAGCAGACTCCTCTGTTTGGTTAGGTTACTATGAAAACTCTTTCGAAACTGTCTCCATGAATTTGTCATTTCTTCAGGCAGTCTGTGAAGCTCCACTCAAATTCTACCCATATATTGGTGGTGAGTTAATTTACTGTCAGCAGCATTTCCTCTTCCTGAGTCATAATATAAATGAATAATCAACTCTAGGTACCGGCTTAATGATCGTGAGCCATAGTCCTCCCCCCTCCATACTGAGGCGCTAAAATCAACATACGTCCCCTAGTTTGATAAAATCTATTCCAAAGTCCTTGAAAAATGTGTAAATTCACTTTGTTTTTCTCCTATGATGCCTTTTTAGTCACTAATAAACTGCAACCAAACTACCTTCAGAGCGGTAGAAAGGTGTGGTCAAACAATTACAAGGAGCAACAAAGTAGAGGTTTCTAATTTAAGGCAAGTTTCCTCGCCAAACAAAGTAGTAAAGTTTAAAGATCCTAAAACCCTGTCTGAAGATTGAAACGTAACTACAGAAAAAGCAGTATAAATTAGTAAACTAAAGTGATATTGGATAGTGATGGGAGTGTTTTAATCAATGGTTTAAATGTTATTCTGTCGTCTGTCCTGTCTTTGAATTTAGAGTTTTACCGCGCAAAATGGGTTGTTGTGGCGGCTCTGAGGATGCAGGTAGTTGGTTTTTATCTCTTTATCCATGTATTATTGTTCGGTAGTTAAATAAAACTCGTTAAGTATCTGAATTAGTTTTTCCATTGGCGACAAAATTACTTAGAGATTGGTCTAAATAATAGATACAAAACATTCAGGAGGCGAATTGTATTTCTAAGTTCTTTGTAGAGTGTATGGCTTTGTATGCTATCGACTTATTGTATCATTGTTGATTCAAACGAAGGAATGAACATTTTTTCTCCTGTCAATAACCAGCTATCTTCAAGAGAAAGAGTTGCCTATCGGAGTTGCTCAAATCAACTGGTCAACGTACTGTTAGATTTATTTTCAGAAAACTAGGATATACTTGTGGTTGTGTCATGCACATACCTACCGTGTAAATAAAATTTCCAAAGTTGCGAACATCCACACAGTGGCTGCGTTCATTGCGTGATCCTCAGCATCCTGGCTTTTACTACGAAGTTCGTACATATAACATTGGCACAATGTGATGTGGATTGTAAAACTACGACCAGTAGTGCATGTCAAACAAACGATTTATCTTACAGTTTATTTTTTTGATTGGATTAAGTCCTATTTTATGAATCGCTTGCACTCATCCGTCCTTTATTTCCGCCTAGCGGTAGTATTCTTGAACCAGTTGCTTGTATTAATTAATGCCTGTCATATCCCTCCGGACCAGTAAGCATTTATGGTGGATTCTATATTCATTCGTGTGCTTAGTTTGTTATGTTCATCATAACATCGTGTTACGTCCTGAAGTCTCTGAACTTCTTTTATAAATTTCCCGAGGGATGAGGTGCTCTAGATGGCCTGAAACCTTATGAAAGCGGAATGCTACCGTTCTCATTCGTTGTCTACCTTGTTCACTGTTAATTTACGACAGGTCGAACTAATGAACGCTTCTGTCAAGTCCTTTTTTATAGATGAATGCAAGTTGTTTTGCAGTTGGTGTCAGCAGACAAGTACCTCGTAATAAAATCCAATCGCATTCTCGTTGTTTCGTGACTACACGCCATTTGGTTGATTTTCCACCATATTTCGTATGATGTTCCACACAGATTAACGATTAGTTCTAAAAGTGACCAATTTTATTCTCTAAATCCTGCAGATGCATTGTCTCTGCCAATCACAGTGACCGTTGTAAACAAACATTTATACCTATGATTAGCAAGCCTGGTGAGAAATTACTGGGAATATTTGTGTGCTTGAATCACTCCTTCACTTCACTATGCTGTGTATATTTCTGTTACGCTCATAATTCTGAAGGTTTTTAGTCCAGGAGGGTGATTGTGGGTGTTTGCGCTTTCTAAGCTAGGCTGCTCGATTGCAAAACACTCACCGTTTTCCTCTATTATACCATTGGTACATTTCACGTAAAAATAAGCCACTAAAATCTCCACGAATTATGAGGGGGGCAAGTTTGTGGCATCTACCCAGTCTTCACGGAGATTAAAATGGCGACCATTGTAGTAGTGCTTCTCTCATGAACTACTACTGACACTTACTAGATTGAGATATCAAAACGTTAAATGATGGAGTTCTCGAGAGATTTAGGGAATTTTCCGGAAGCTCAGCACTCTTCTCGTGCTAGTCAATAGTGGACGAAATGAACCTAATCTGTCAATCTTTTACAAAAATGGTGAGTACCACATGAGAAGTAGAGCATAATGGCCATGAAAATGGTGGCAACACACCTTGGCAACAACCAGTCAAATTGCAGGTCAGGTAAATAAGTTGTTTATCAGTCGCAGAGATGTTCTGATAGTCTGCTTTCTTTTGGAGTATGTACCGATGATGCTAAGTAAGGTGACAGTGAATTTTTTACAATCTAAAAACTCAATTCAAAGAACACATGACTTTTTAAAACGGTTGTTTATATTGATTTACAGAAACCTGTCTAAATGTAACATTCCCTTGATTTTCAGATGTGAAAACCCTACGTATCATGGGTCCTGCAAGAAACAGGTAATTAAACTGTGCTCTTTAACCCGTTTATTTTCAGCATAATTCATTTAGTGCGTTTCCTTTTAACTATATATTACTTTGGAGAAAGTAAACTCCATATTTAAATTAACCTTTATGAAAAGTGGGTTGTGAAGTCACTCCTATTTATGCGGTGCTATCGTGTTCTGTCCCTGTGTAGTATTTCACACCAAGTGTGCCGACTTTTTAATTCCAAACAAAACTTGAACAAGTAGTGAATTACATTCGAAAATAGGGGCAGCAAAATACATAGTAAACAAGTACATAAGAGTTTATATAAAGCCCACATAAGAATGTCCTAGTACCTTCCCGATTGTTGGCTAGCGCTGATTGACTGGAAACGGACCAATCATTATTCACCCTGTTTTAAACGTGCTTTGAGCATGACTATCGTGCTAACGATTAGTGAATGCCTTTACATATATCAGATTATCTCAGTCTTCATTCTGTTATATGTGAATGAGGTGTTATACAGGCCTACAATCAAAGGTGTACGAGTTAAAGCTTGCAATAAGTATTACTTTGATTCTGCTTTAACCAAGGATTTGATAGTAAGGAGGCATAAATTGAGTTTTTTAACTTTGTTTCTGGCCTAGTTATCCATATATTAGTCCTTATTCTCCAAGTAGCTTAATTTCATGTTGCTTTTAAACGGTTTTATCCCAATTATTACTTAACGCTTCTCTTTTTTTTTTAACAGAACATGCACAGATGTTCCTTGTTGTGTAATATTTTCAATTTTCATTATTGGCTTCCTTGTTGTCACTTTATGGAGTAAGTTTTTATTTGTTTGCTATTGGTATTTTATCATGATTGTTTCACTAAGCATGTTAACTACTATGTATTACACTTAAATGGTCTAATTAATGTGATAGAGTTGGATATGTTTATTAAAACGTGTTGATTTGTAATGTACATTTCTGTTGGGAATTCATATTCCTCAAAAATACAGTGGTTGATTTAGTCGAGCGAAAGAAGTTTTATTGGTTTTTTGTAAACTTGATTTGTAAATTTTCATCAAATTAATCTAAATTTAATGTGAGTCATACTCTTGAGTACAGTTTGATAAGATTAATTATATTAATAAAGTGTTGATGATTTCACCTGAATAATCAGTGTAAATTAATTGGTATAAAAATCGATGCATTTATGTAAACGTTGTTCACCAGTCTCATCTCCGTTTTTTCTCCACAATACACATCCTCCTACAAATCTAATCTTTTAGAATAACTGTAGGCGGGGAAGAAACAAGTTGTGGTATCTGACGGAAGTACACGTATCAGAGATAGCGTTCGCATTAATCGTGTCGAGAATCAAAGGGATCAGACATATAATTCAGCTACCCTAGAGATCGTATTGCGAACCATATTAAGCCAATAAGAACCCACGCACTTGTCTCATCTGACTGGAAAATATACCATAGAAGATATGTTTGTCAGCAAATACTGCATGCTCATAATTCGAATTTTAAGCCGTCTTGGACTTTGTTTATTTAGCAGGTCAGTGATATATGTGCTACACAGCACTTTCTCCACTGCATATTGTAAAAAATGTCGAATAGGTCAGACGTCGTGAAGATGGAGATGCAGGTTGAAAATATTACCTAAAAACCTTGGGTGCATTTAATCTATCTATGGAATGTAGAGAAAGTATGAGCACAGTGCGCACTACGCGGTCATACAGGGAAGTAGCCTCAGTGCACTTTGTCGCGTTAGCATCTTGATACACCAATGCGACCAGATGCTAACTTATCTAGGACTTAGCATACATTATTGCTGTTACTTTGGCGAGGATTAGTCTTCATGTTCGTCCTAAAAATTATTTTAGTAAAGAATATATATTCCTAATGCACATACTTCCTGATTATAAACATTTCGATAGCCTTAATACAAGTTTACCACCCACTTCATGCATGTATAGTTTAAATTTATTCAAAGTAACCTATTTGTTTTTGATAATGTATGAGCAAATAACAAAAATATATTTTCAAATAGTGGCTTACATCATTGCGTATTTTATAATTCTCTTTCGAATTATTATGTATGGTAACCTACCTGCATTTCTCTACTGTCGTGTACGTTTCCCTTGTAAGTACATTTTGCAAGGTATGTATGTATGTATAATCAACATAGAACCTGGCACATGTGTGCATCTGTTCAAGTTGCCATACCTCTACGACACCGCAAGGCTAACACCATCACCATTAGTAGAAGTTACTTCAATAAAATAAAATAATAATTGTAACAGGGAGTGTGAAAATTTAGAATATGGTTCAGAAAGCGTAGAAAGAAAGTTATGGAATAATTTAAAGCTCATGATTTAAGGGAGGACAATGAGTGAATACATCTGCTCCATTGTGACCGATTCTAGGCCATGCCACTCAGTGTTTCTACCCACTGGTTACGGTAATCGCGAGGACCCCATCCAGGTAGTCTGCAGCTACCTACACAACTCAAATCGGCAGTCAGCGACTTGATGGACTGATGCCATGTTTTAGTTTGGCCACCTCTAGCTCTCTTCCATACTATTTCTATATCAGCCAACATTGCGCGTCGAGGCAGACGGTGGTTGGGCATACGCAACACATGTCCCAACCAACTGAGTCGATGAAGATTCACAACCTCATTGACTGATTTGCCACATTTACCTAACACACGTCGTCTAATCTCGCTATTACTTATTCGGTGATCCCAGCTAACGCGAGCGATGTTTCGTAGACATCGATGGTCAAAAACTAATAATCTTCGAGTATCATCTACCCTTAAAGGCCACATCTCACACCCATACAGTAAGACAGAGCGAACTGTTGCGCAGTACACTCTTCCCATCATTGAGAGGCGAATATCTCACCTATGCCATAGTTGATGTAAGTTGGCAAAAGCCAAACGAGCGTTTTGAATTCGTACTGAGATTTAGTTAAAGACCAACCCATTAAGACTAATCAGACTTCCAAGATAAGTAGGGTGGTCGATGTACTCAACTAAGTCACTCCCTATCTTTAGTTCAAGTGTTGACGAAAAACTAGTCCTGGAGCAATAGTTTGCATTTACAGGGGGAGAAACGTACTCCGAACATGCTTGGATTATTGCTATTGCTGTCAAATGATTCTGCATCTTATCAGCGTCTTCGCCAAACAGAACTATGTCATCTGCATATTCTAAGTCAATGAGTGGATCTCCTGGTAGGAGATCAGTTCCTGAAAAGTCAGACGATGCGAGTGTAGTTTCCAACAGTATGTCGACTATGAAATTAAATAAAAATGGAGACAATGGACAGCCTTGATGGACACCACTTGAGGTTTCATGTTCGGATGACAGTTCGCCATACACCCTAACATGACTAATATTGTTTGAGTAAAGAGCCTTCACAAGATTTGTGTACTTCTGGAGCACGCCTTCGATAAAGGACTTCTTTGTCTACAGAGTCAAATGCTGCTTTCAAGTCAAGGAAAACCACTATTGTTGGGCGCCGAAAAGTTTGTCTGCATTTTAAAACCTGACGAATGGTGAATATCTGGTCTATGCAACCGCGACCAGGTCTGAAACCAGCCTAATTTTCTCGTATTTGTAGATCACAAGTTGCAGTTAAGCGTCTGATAATTATAGAAGCTAGTATTTTAGACATTATATTAGTCAATTTAATTCCTCTGTGGTTATCGCAGGACGATTTTGACCCTTTCTTATATACTGGGACGATTAACGATCGGTACCAGTCAGATGGAATTATGTCAAGTTCCCAAACCTTAGATATTATTGTAGATGCCACAGCTGCTTGTACATCTTGCCAAGCAGTATCTATTTGGGATGCATCTTTATAATTGCCTAAGTGATTCCTCAGTTGTTCCTGGAATTTAATCTTGGCTGTTTCATTACTAAACTGAATTCTAAAAGGTTTTCCTGTGGCAGTTTTTCTTCGCCTGGTAAGACGCAAGCAAACGCGTGCTCGCACTAGAGCGTGGTCGGAATCCAAACATGTACTCCAGAAAGATCGGAAATCTATCAAGCCTCTCCAACGGTGACTAATCGCGATATGGTCTATTTGAGTCCACCGTTGAGGGCCAGGAGGTCGCCATGTTAAATGATGTCGCTCCTTTTTCTTAAAGTTCTTGTTGGCTAGAAATAACCGATTATCTGAGCAAAGCTGCAGCAGACGGTCGCCGTTATCCGTTTACTTAGCTGGAACATTGAAGCATCCACCTAAATGTCTTTCAGGCTGGCTAAAGCTACCTATTTGGACGTTAAAATCACCAGCCAAGATTACCAAATCTGAGTGTTTGGCCCTATGAAGTAGTTCAGAAAGTTTTCTGTAAAATTCATCTTTCACTTCATCCAGGCTGCAGTCGGTGGGAGCGTAGGCAGAAACGACGAAAAGACAACGGAGTGTGACCTTATCTTTCCGAGTTCTTACTGACCATTTAGTCGGACGGCACATAGGCGACTGTCGACAGGAATCCGTTCAAGAAGCGCCTATTTTGCTTTCATACTTAACGCAGTACCTACACCGGCGAGCTCACGAGAAGTTGCTGTTGAATCGCCAGATAAACGAAGAGTGTATCGCGAAGGTTGTTCATTCTGACTAGGTGAGGGCAAGTAAATGGCCACGCTAGGATCCTGTATGCGTGTTTCGGATACACAACATACATCAATGGCACGGGATTCTAATGTCCCAGCTAGGGAGGCTTGTTGCCCTATTCGACACAGGGTTCGTAGATTGAATGCACCAATGTGAAGTTTGGAGCGTGGTCTTAGTATCCTCGGGGCGTTATTTTGTGAGCCGGAGTCGTTAGCACTAATGACACAGGAGAAAGTTGTAGATGGGGATTTTGGCTTGAAGGTAGGGGCAGGATAAACATTAGGAATAGAAGAAGGAGTTTGATTAAAATGGCGATGATCTTGAGTGTTGTTAGAGGTATAAGGGCGGTTATCTCTTCCCACACTGTGGAAAGGTTTTTCTTGATGTACCTGAAAAGCCAAACGGGTTAGGGTTGGTCTGAAAGACCTGGGAGCGTGACTGCAGTGCTCAAGGAACAACTACCTGAGGCCAGTCACACTCAACCTTTTTGAGCGAGGTTTTCGTTGCTATAGCTCCGCACTTGTTGGGTCCTTATAGCCAGTGACAAAAATCTATGAAGCAGGGTAAGTCGCACATTTTCTAACCCAACTCTTTCGTGGAAAGGCAGCATCGCTATTATGTTGGTTATCTGAGGGAAACACCTTACTGCCGTCACACCTCTGTACAGCCAGTAGTACGACTTCGTCCTCGGACCTTATATTTGCTGCTTTTGGTCTCACTGCTCTTCAACCGGCCTGCCTGGCATGGTAGGACCTTGGGGAACGATTGTTCCAGCCAGGATAGCCCGATTGAGTCATCACGATAGTCAAGCCCGACCACCACGTCAAGGTAGCTCTACGGTCGGTTCGTATATTCTTGAAATCAGACATTCAGTCATGCGCACCAGTGTATATCGACCCCAAATCTTCGCATGACTTCTACATAGCAACATAAAAATATCAAGGTGAATACCAAAGTAGTAATATCGGTGATAGTTAGTAGGATTATCCATTTCAAACACATTTCTTCTCATCATAAAGAAAGTCGTCACTAGACAGAGGTTTGTTACAGGATTGTTTTCGACCTTATCTTTGATGACTGGCAACAACTTCGGATTGTTTAAATTTCAGTCATCGTTATTGCAAATGTGGTTTTATATTCAAAACCCTTTTCGTATATAACTTTCCATTTCTGTGAAATCATTTTTTAAAGTTTTGATGATTCTTCATATAGATTATTTTGTGGTCTACTGACTATACTTGTATATACAGGGAGCGCTTTTAGTTGCTTAGACTAAATACGAGTGTTTTGTTAGATTTATTTTCATCTGAAACGCTTTAACATTCCTCGTTTATTTGCATGACTTTCTATCCACAGATATTTGAAAATTTTGTAGCTTTTTGTTTATGTAGTTGGTTAATAGAAATGTTTGCTGTATTTTCACATTAGGTTTTGCCATGGGAGACTATAAACGCGTCTTATATCCAACCAATTCACAAGGAAGAGTTTGTGGTCGAGATGTTCCGTAAGTTCTAGTGATTTAGGCATTCTTGTTTATGACTGCTTTATGTGTAGTTCAGGAAGGGTACTACATGTGTTATAATTCATACTCTAAAAACTCTACCGAGTAAACCTAAAATGGCAATGGTTGTTTTGTAAAACCAACGATTTGCACAGTATAGATTCCCAATTAAAATAGTACCAGACGCAATCTACGTTTTGAAACAGACACAACTGGCGGTTGCTGAAATGCGTAAAAGTAATTCTATGTATGGTTATTTGGATTAGAGATATAGATATTACTTCACCTTTCATTCTACCATTTTCATAAAACGCAAACAAAAAACAGTGAAATGATGTGTATTCCTGAGGATTCATTTGCTCTTAGTCTACTACGTATTCAGTAATATGTTACGGATATAATTTTACGAGTATTATTCGTGAATGGTAATTCAGTACATTGGTAAAGAAGCTATAAATACTTTCCGCAATTGTTATTTTGTTTCCTGATTTTATGATATCCACAAAAGTCCCAAAGGTATATATATATATATATATATATATATATATATATATATATATATATATATAAGTAGTGCATATATTGAAACTTTGAGATGTACAGATTAGGATAAATTCGATTCATATCACAACCTGTAATATCTTTGATTTACTCAACGTGATCCCGATGGCTTCCAGATTGTTATATACTATAAATGGGATAATCAGAAATGCAACCTAAACCGAAATTTGAAAATGTCTGTTAAACTGAACATTTTCTCTGCGTATAAAGCACCAGGTGATTGCTTAAACTCGTCGAGGATGCTCAACTTTGTTGATAGCAGGTGTTGCAACACAAATGTGCCGAGAATCTAGATATTTGTAACGATAAGTAGAAGACCATGGGACAGTTTAACTGCTCTAGATTTCCTCAGCTTTCTATAGCTCATCAATTTTATTAATTTTTGCCATTATCATTCTGTGAAGAATAATGTAATTCATCTGATATTAAGGACACTTCTCATTCTATTGAACACATTCGGTAACAGTACAAGAATGGTTACTGTATTTTAATTCTTCAAGACCACAGTTCGTCTTAGAAGTGTTAGCAACCTCCTTCTTGTCTAATGTAGTCATAACATTATTTCCTACCCTGAATAACGCGCAAAGTTTCTGTGCAAAGTTGTAAAGCCATTCTTTTAGGCATTCCAATTAGTGGTAAGTTGAGATAACATTTTATTTAGATATTTCGGAAAATTAATTGGAAAAGGCAAAAATCTTGGCCTTTAAGCTGAACATTATTAATAATGTTGACGTGACTTAAAGCTGAGTTGATTTTTGTATAAACTGTGATAGTAAAATTATTCTGCTTAAAATACCAATCCAAAAGTACGATTTAATTCATGCAAATAAGTGTAAGTCCTTTGGTTGTGCATCAGGCGCATCAAGCCTCTAATTGCAGTACTTATTTAGGTTCTGGTGTATGTTTTCTGACTTAATCTACTAAATTCGTATGCACTCATTTAATTGTGTCGTATGCATTCTTTGAGATGCCCTATATCACGTCCCCGACCGTTCTGCTACCTTGATGTTGTGATCGGGGTTGCTTATCGTGATAACTCAGTCGGGCTATACTGGCTGAAACAATCGTTCCTCAAGGTCCTACCATGCCGGGCAGGCCGGTTGAAGAGCGGTGAGACCAAAAGCAACAAATATGAGGTCTGAGTATGTAGTCGTACTGCTGGCAGTACAGAGGTGTGACGGCAGTAAGGTGTTTCCCTCAGACAACCAACATAACAGCGATGCTGCCTTCCCATAGAAGAAGTCTGGGTTTGGGAATTCGAGTTTCACAGATGTATATCTACATGCGGTTCTCCCCTTTATTAATTGTAATAGTTGCTTATTGCCAATATTAAATGTAAGTTTTGTTATGTAAACCTAATAAAAATCTACATTGTACTCTATTTATTTTTCGTTGTGTTCGTTTACTGTCGAGTTCGGAGACTGTGTATCAGAAATCGTATGTTAAATCTTTGCTAGTATACGCATACTTTTGGTTTCTATTTTGTTTAGTGATAAACCGTACCTGTTCTTCTTTGATTTGCAAAGTTGCTTCAAACTAGGCCCAGCCTTAGTTATTACTGGATGCCCAACGCCTCAGGTAACAAACTTTCACTTGGTTTCAGATATGTTGTTAGGTCATCCTTATAATGTCTGTTGCATAAACTCCCAAATTAGACTATGTTAAACAGCCACCTCTTTATTTATCACTAAAGAACATAATATACTCCAAGTTAGTTTTAGGCTTCAGCATGTTCCCATGAACATATTTCATATGAAGATAGTCTTCGTAATGGGTTAATATTCTCCGAACAGTTATTTCATCCTTGTATACAATCTCCCAGTTGCACGCATTCGCGACCTCAGTCGGGTTTAAATTCTGAATTTATTTATGTCGGACTCAGCATTCATTCAGTAGTGGTGGGCGCGGAACTAACTTCTCTACCTACTTATAGCCTGCTAACCAGACGTATCACTAACTCTCACTTTATAAGCGTGGTATAAGGTTACTGACCTGCAAGTTTATATAAATGTATAAATACTTCTTATTGTTGTTTTAAGACTTTGCCTTCCAATATCTACAAAAAATAAATGAAACAACCAGTCGCGATTGATTACTTTGAAGATTGAATTTTAATTAGGATGTTCAGGAAGTAATTAAGCAGTACATCAGAACTGATGGAGACATATTTTTATTCGGTCGCAAATATTTAGATAATAATAACGAATTTTCGTTAGAGCTGCATTCAGGCCTCTCATTTTTTATTTACCTTAATATTTTAGGTCTGTGTAGCGTCATGTCCAGAATACTACTGGTCTTGGAAAGTCTCTAGTCAAGATGCTGCTAGGAGTTTAATGATATGCTTAGATGGTGTGAATGCAAATGATCCTAAATTTAATAGTCAGGTAATGTCATTTTTCTATAATTTGACTTAAAAAGTATTCTTTATCTAACAGAAGATTCAGCAAATAAAACTGTTTTTCACAAGTTTATTTTGGACAGTTTTGTAGTTACATCTAAATTAGGTTATTGCATGAATTTGGTAAAAAGTTTTTTTTGTATAGTGTGAAAATGACTGTAAAGTTATGTCGAAAGGGCACTTAAATATTTGACCAAGTTGATACATTATGAAAAAAGATGAATCAACGAACGTAAGTTAAGATGAAGACCTTCTGAACATTAGATAATATTTGTTTGAATAAAAACATTTTTAGGGCTGACCTTATCCTTAACATTGCAACGTCAGCTAAGTTTGTTGCATCCGATATTCCCGTTTATTTAGTGTTTGACTGCTGCATTGTAAAGTGTAATTTTCATTAGTGATATCATCTCGGAGTCTAGATTTTGTTACATTTGTGTTTTCATACTGTTAGGATACGCTACACTATGATGTTCATAATAGCCAGTTTCAGATAACTTGAAATAAAAATTGTACTCTTATGTTCAACATGAACCTAATAGATGAACAGAAAAGTGACCAAAAGTGTCTGGTACAGTATACTTAGTGGAAACGTGATTGTCCTCAGCCATTCTTTAGTATATTATCTGAAAATATGTTAACAGACGTTTGCGGATGGGGAATTAGTCCCATTTATGACAACCAACATTGTATATGCAAGGTATTAAATGTTTGGCAGATTTGCTTAGAATGACTCTACTCGGTTTTTCAATTTATTTCGTTAGTCCTTCGGCGCTGCTAGATAAACATCTTTTCAAATCATTAGAGTGCAGAAATGATAGAATGTGTATGAAAAAATACCGAGTGAATGCATCTTCTCCACTCTGTTCAGTTCTGAACTACCAACCAATTTCTTCAACAACTGATCGTGATTATTACTCGAACCCCAAATAGGTTGTCTTCACCTACCAATATGATTCAGACCAACGTTCAACGACGTCACAAGTTAGCGGCTTGGTCGTCACTTGTTTTCTTTCATTCTGTTCCATTCCAGCCAACCAAAATCGTTCGCAATGGCGCAGATGCATCTATTCCGTGTCCTCCTCCAAATTTTATGCTTCTGAGTTCATTATAATTTCCTGTTTACTGAATTATATATATATATATATATATATATATATATATAAACCTTATCTTCGATTTCTAATTCTTCTCACTAATACCAACTCTGTTACTACCTCCACTACTCTGGGATTTGATCCATCAATTTTATCCCTATCTGTTAATTGAGGCATGGCAGCTTGAACTGTTGTGCACACGTACCAAGTGCTACGTTGTAACTGACTGATTACAACCAACACTGCGTTGAGGTAGGCATTAGTTAGACATCGGTTGTACGCGTTCCAATCGCCTAAGTCGATGAACATTCATAACATTATCAACCCATCGTCCACCTTGTCATTATACAGTGTTATGAAGATTTGTTTGTGTTCTACATTTTCGGTGTAAACGAATCTACCCAAGTCGTTTGGTTTCCGATCTAAGCCTTTATGGCATATTGTTGAGGCAACATTTGTTCCAATCGGTTTAAAGTTTAATACTTGTTCACAACCCTTCAGAGTTGCTTGATCCTCATGTAATACAGACTAAGTTTTTGATTGCTTGGTAATAAGAGTGTCGTCAAAATATTCTTTTTTCCTATCCTAATGTTTTCAAAAAGCTTGAATTCAACAAAGTGACCTCTTTTCAGCAAATTGCACTATGCATCCTTGTAAGAACTAGTTATCTTGTGAATACCTTGTTAGTAGTAAAATATGTTAATTGCAAAGATTTAAGTGAGAATTGTGAAGTTTTACTTATCACATAACCTAATTTCCTGCAATATATTGTTATTGTTTAACATCATATTCTTTTAGAGTATTGAACAATTAGTACAAAACAGGCAGTGTGCTCCATATGTATATCACTCCATACCAAGTTAGTTTAAAAATAACGTCTTTAACCTGATTTCCCAAAATATGTAAATAATCAGACATAAATGCAAAAAAACGCACTTTGTTTTTGTGTGACTATTTACATTGTCTCTTTGTCCTTACAAGATATCCTTTTACCAGTTTCATCGTTATTTATTAATTTATTTGATTGCATCATACAAAGTACTTGGTCGGTGCATGCCAAGTCAATTATCTCGGTTACTAGCAAATGGTACCGGTCAAGTTCTTGATAAAGCGGATAAACCAATACTACTAAGAAATGCAAGTAACGAAGTGGTGAATAGTGTGAAAGTTGCGAAAAGTCGAAAGTAAGCAACTCTTAAAGATAATTTCTAAAAGTTCTTTTATTTTAATTCCAGTTTATTATTATTATTATTATTATTATTATTATTATTATTTTATTCGCACACAATGTCCGATATAAATGAGCACTAAAAGCGTATTCACCACACAATTGGAAGCGCAATATAAAAGACGGAAAGTGATGATAGAAAAAGTAATGAGATTTGATAGGCTAGCATAATAATTTAAAACGGAGAGACAGTTTGGATACAAATACAATCAGGGAAGACTTCATTAAATTAAGGTCATAACAGAAAACTGCAGCAGAATCGCCATTGATGCCTATGCTAAGCCATATCTGATGACGTCTCAGAACATTGAGTTTCACTATCATTATAGTAATAACCAGGAAATCGGGATGACTCGACAATGTCCACCTCTATACAACATTCTTCGATTATACGGCGTTATTTCATATACTGACTATCTCCGCTTTTCATAGCCGCTCCCAGCGTCGGAAAATAATACACGATATGGTAGTCGCTGGGATGATGCAGTCTTAGTGTGACTGAGGCATCAGTTTTACCCAAAATTTCACAAAATATTTCAGTCTGATAAATGGTGTGCCGACTGAAGTATTTCAAGATGGATGAATCCAAAATGATACTTTTATGATTGACTATTGATGTATCTGTTGTTGTATTTGTAAGCATAGTTTTTTCATAAATATGTCCGATAATAACTCAATTTACATAGCATCAGAAATTGAGATTCATTGTCTTGACGAATGAAATATTGGTGACTCAGTGGGTGAGGGAGGACAATTTTCCTTTCGACTATGTCATTTACTATGGCCGTACTACGTATATATGGTGATTTTACAAGATATTAGTTTATTATGAATAGGAAAAGGTTACATCATAAAGGTATTCAAAAATTCCAGGTATAGGAAGAATACCGAAAAGAGAATAGTCGTTCTTTCTTTGTTATTTATTCATTTCTAATAGTCGAGTGAGTATGTTTCAGCAGTTTTCTTTGCGGCAAATTCATTTCCCAAGCTGTGCAATCGCGGCTTAGCGCGTCTTGTGTAACAACACTAATCAGTAATATTTGCTTTATTCATAGCACTCTGAAAATGTACCTGGATATTTATAAAGATGTCTCTGAAGTGAGATAGATTACTGATTTTGAAAATCGTTGTATATTATGTTAAGATGATACTCTTCAGAATACAGGGGCTGGGGGGGGGGTAAAATGTGTTCAAAATGAACTCTCTTAGAAGAACTCTCTACAAGAACAAGTGAGTTGATAAACGTACATAGAACTAGTCAAATGCAAAAGTTTATTCTTCAGGTTATTGTTGCTGCGACTTTAATATTACGTTATTTAGTCATTTCTTTCTTAAAAGAACTCTGCTGAAACATTCTCATTTTTCATGACATAATCGATGTTTTTCGTCCATTCAGACTAATTTAAAAACGTATTATTCTTAATTCTTATATCATCAGTTTGAATAACCAACTAATTTCCAAACCTAATGTTACGTCTTCAATCTTTATTGTTACATAATCACTGTAAACAGTTTATTGGTTCTTAAAATAGTCATACACCTACATGTTTTCAGACTTTTTCATCATATAATCTGTGCTAATTACCAATTAACTTTGCATTCTGTTTTATTACTATTCTTATTATCATTACTAATATTATTTTCTTACCATCACCTACTTGTACAGATTTGATATACAGATGTGAAAGTATACATTAGTGTTGAGCATCAATGAAGCGCCAATTGAAAAAATACTTCACCTAGTTTGTTGTTCTTAATGATAAATAAGTGTTCTTTGATGAAAATAATTTGCGCATTGAATGGATAGATAGTAGTTGTATGCTTAGTTGGTATAAAGTAAAGAAACAGGTTCTAACATTATTAACAATTACGAATACCCAACTGTTGTAAGTGAAATCAACGAAATCAAAATTCCTTGATACATTGTCTTCTCTGATTTCTTCTCCGATTACATTGTGCTCTTGCTTTGTTTAAATATAAACAACATATTTCCATGTTAGACGCTGTACTTGTAAAGCAAACCCCGCTACATACAACAGTTCTTTACTCTAATAATAATTGCAGTCGCTTCATAATTATTTTCTGAAAATATTTGGAGTAATTTCGTTATTATATGATGATGCGTGACATATTTGACATTAGTCAAATTGATAGCTAATTCTGCTCGTTTTTAATAAGTCCTTATTGATGTAGATTCTGTATAACCGACGTTCGATCTTAACTTTGCCGTATGTCGACTTCTTGCACAGTTTTTACGGATTATTTGTAGGGAGCGTCAAATTACATATTACCTTCTGTCAATCACTTATTCCATTCTCTTTCTGCAATATCTATATTCAGTATTGTTAAAGCGTTGTATTATAATCCAATTAACATTTCCTCAGTGTTCACTCTTCATTTTGTTGCGCTTGCGTTGCTATAGTTTACCACTTATGTAATTTATTGTTTGTATATTAGGCTAAACAGAAAATATTCTGATCACATTTAACTAAAGAATTATAAGTCATTTATTCGAATGGCTGCTAAACTCTGTGTTGTATGTTCTGTCCAGTTATATTACACTACTGATCGCATTAGACACTAATTGTCTTTTATATTCGTGTTATTTTAGTACAATTTCATATGTGTATGAACTTATTAACACGTAAGATGACTTCAAATTATTTCGATATTTAATTTGTTTGTTCATGGGTTTCTTATTTGCTTTGAAATACTAGTTCCTTTGACTGTTTTTCATGTGGTGTTCACAATATATTTTCCTGAGCTGTTATATATTATTCCCATTAAAGTCCTACCCACCTTGAGATTACTTTATACTAACTTCAGAAAATGTTTGTCTTACTAAAGGCTTGCAGAAAACACTGAATGATGTAGGATCTAAGAAGTTGACTCTGTAATAATTTAATATGGTAAATTTCTTTTGACTTTGTTAGTATTTGGTTGACTGCTCAATTTAACAAGAAAATAAAAGCTAATTGTTAGTCATGCTAGTTAAAAAAATTGGGCTTAAATGCACGGAAAACCTAAACGGGCAAAAGGATTATCATATTTTAAAAATGAAATTGCGTGAAAACATAAAGCGAACACTTTTTCTGAACATGGGGAAGCTAGAATTGCGAATTTTGCCGGTGGCACAATAGTCGTGATACATGCTTTTGTTTCTTTGGTATACTTAATTTAGAACTACTGTTACGTTTAATATAATCTGTCTTAGCTAACTGGTTGTAATTTATATTTCCGTTTACGAATGTAGAAACTTCTCCTTTCTGACTAAATGACTGGTTCTGATCTAAATTTACATCTTACTTATTGGTGAAATAGACCTATCTTATGAATAACATCGGCAGGAAGTATTTTACATAATCCAAAGTCAATTTATAACGCGATCCTTTTAAGCAAGCCACCTACATATAGGTAATGTGCGATATTATTGGGTCGGTTAATTTTTATATCTTGTAAGGGGCATAATTAATATAACGGTAGATACCATTACCAGTGTTATTGTACAGTTTCAGGCCGTGAAGCTTGATTAGTGGTTTGAAATGAGTGCCACTTAGTAATCTTTGCAGACTGCATGTTAAGCGATGCTTGCTTTTACCTATATGACATCGAGGGTGTTAAAATAGATCATTTCTAGCCTATCCGTTTACTCCATGTAAGTAATGGAGCATTCCTAAATAAATGTCTTTATTAGAAACTGGTCTCCACTGTAAAAACTATTAATATCAAGCATATTAAACTTTTGGTTATCAAAGTTTATTGTCAAAATGAATTGGTCAGTAAATGAAGCTTGAGGAAACTATCTCTCTAACCAACAGATGCATTCTGTTTATTGGTGCTGTTTTGTGTCAACACTCAAGAATGTAATCGCTCTAGCATCTACCTTCCCTCTTTTAATTTTGAAACTGTTTCTTGTCTCAATTATTATTTTCGTTACTGTTGGTGACTATTTTTATTGACTTCCTGGAATTCCGCTTTAAATATTACCATTTATCACTTCATATGTTTAGAGATTTTATTGTCTGACTTTATCTAGTATGATGAACTAAATGTGCATGTCATGTGTTCTACTTTATGTTAATATTAAAAATGTACGCATAAAAATTAATGGTTTTTTAACATCAAATGCAAGCTTTTAATACCTATGTACATTTACGACTGATCCCGAAAAGCGTTCACTAGCCAATAGTAGTTTAAATTCTTGTTTACCTCTCGAAAGTAGTATCAGGATAGAGAATATACTACAAATAATGTTATGACTAGTAATGACATGTGTATACTTAAAAATTAAAAGCAAGTCGAACACCAGAATTGCCGTTATGACGTCTGAGTCAAATCTTCTTAGTTTCCGTTGGTTATCACTTTGCCATTACGTAACTTGCTACCTTAGATACTGATTCAAATTCATTGCATATTTTTTTCAAAAATGTAGCTTATCACGGCAACTAATTAGTGCATTTTACAACTACTGGTATCCACATGAAAGTTTATGAACTGATTGTATTTTCAATGTGTATATTTTTAAACTGTTCAAACAGTTTACTAATGCCGTAGTATATCGATCAATAATTCTAGTCAGTCAGAAGCAACACCGAATATTTCATTGATCCAAGTTATCGTGTCATTCAACGTTTGCCCAATCGTGTGTCACGATAATTTCACAGACCCTGACCAAATAGTCTTAATCTCCTAACCTGACTCACATCAACGGTTTGTGACTCCATGGACTGATGCTTCGTCACTCAACTGACTCTGGCTTGCATCATGTGTCGAAATAGGTGGTAGTTTGACATTCATATGGCTGAACCACCTCAGTTAGTGAAAATTCACGATATTTTTAAGAATGTTACTATCTCAGTTCGTATACCTAGATTCGCATGTTCTTAGGTGTTTATTTACTTCTATAAATATAACTTTATTAAATTATAATCCTCATGTTTACTTTTTATTTTCAGCTTGATGTTAGAACTTGTTACTATCTGCGAAAAAATTGTTGCTGATCTTGCACTAACCTGGCACATTATAGTAATGTGAGCACTATACTTTTACTGTTTAGAGGATTTTATTTATAAGTTTATCGTGTACACTGTGGTGTATCTGGCAATTCATCAGTGAGAATAATTTAAAGCTTTACTTTTAGGTTGTATATGGAAGAATTAACCTAGGGGTTAGGGCTGTCAGCCAGTTAAAACGTAGAACTGGATACATGCGTACATCAGTTCAAGTTGCCATGCCCCAATTAGCAGATGGGGATTAAATTGTCGAATCAAATCCCAGTGTACGGGAGGTAGTAACAGAGTTAGTATTGGTGGAAAGAAATAGAGATCGGAGGTATGATTTAAGAAAATATGATTCAGCAAAAAGAAAATTATGATAAGCTTGGAAATTTAGAATTTAGATGAAGACAAGGAATAGGTGCATCTGCGTTATATCCAACGATTTTGAGCCATATCACCTAAAGTCTCCAACCTTTGGTTACGATCATCACGCCGACCCCAACCAGGTGGTCTGCACCTATTAACATGGCTCAGCTCAATTGTAAATGACTTCATGAACTGGTGCCATGTTTTGGTCTGGCCACCCCTATCTTTCTTTCATTCTACTCCCACACCAGACAGCATTTGCTCGTCGAGGTAGGCAGTGGTCAGGCATATGTAACACATGTCCTAACCACCTCAGCTGATGAAGATTTACTACCTCATCAATATACTTACTGTATTTACCTAGTACTCTATTCCTAACCCACGTATTGTTTACTCGGTGGTCCCAGTGAACACGAGCAATATTTCGAAGACATCTATGATCGAATACTAGGAGCCTACGAACATCCTTTATCCTTAATGCCCATGTTTCACTTCCATAAAGTAAAGTGGATCGAACCGTTGGGCAGAAAGCGCGTCCTTTGATTAGTAGTTGGATGTCTTGTCTGCGCCACAAGTGACGCAAACTGGCGAAAACCAACCAGGCCTTATGTATACGAGCCGAGATTTCCGCAGACACTAGACCGTCTGGTCTGATGAGGCTCCCAAGGTAAGTGAAGCGGTTAACGCATTCAACTGCTTCGCTCCCTATCACTAACTTCGGTGCCGAATCAAGCCAATCGTGAAGTAGCATTTTGCATTTGGGTGGAGAGAATCGCATCCCAAACATCCTTACATTCTTGTTTAAGGTAGTCAAAAGATTCTGCATTTTATCAGCATCTTCACCTAAGAGAACTATATCATCTGCATATTCTAAGTCAGCAAGTTTATCTTCTGGAAAGAAGTCAACCCCGGGGAAATCAGACGATGACAATGTCAACTCTAAAAGTATATCAATGATAAAATTAAATAAAAATGGGGAAAGCGGACAACCTTGATGAACACCACTTAAGGTAATCAGTTCCGATAACAGTCCACCATCTGCTCTGACTGGAAATGTGGTGTTTGAGTAGAGAGCTTGTATAAAGTTAGTGTACTTCTCTGGTACGCCTTTCAATGACAGGCATTACCATATAACCTTACAATCAATAGAGTCAAACGCGTCTCAAGGTCAAGGAATGTAGTTATTGTTAGGCGTCTAAAAGTGTGCCTATGTTGCAGAACCTGCCGAAGTGTGAATATTTGGTCTATACAACCACGTCCAGTTCTGAAACCACCTTAGTTCTCTCGCGTTTACTTTTCACGAGCTTTAGTTAGACGTCGAAGTATTATTGAAGCCAGTATTTTTGACACTATGTTCGTTAAACTGATTCCTCAGTAATGGTCACAAGAGGACTTCTGTCGTTTCTTATAGACCTGGACGGTTGGTGTTCGAGATCAGTCAGATGGGATTATGTCCAATTCCCAGATTCTAGCCAAGATCCCAGTTATTCTCGCTGCTGAAACCTGACCACCATCCCTACATATCTCAGGGGTAATCCATCGGGTCCTGCTTGTCTCCCTCACTTTAGATTACCTATAGCCTTTTCAACCTCACTAAGACTTCGGGGAACAATATTAATTTGCTATTCAGACTGTTTAGGATTGGTGGGCAACTGAGATGAGGCTGTGGACCAGTTGAACTGTTCCCTAAAGTGTTCTGCCCATTGATCCAACCTTCTGGATTGACAGTAAATGATTGCCCTATCTTTTTCTGAGACAGTTCTACTTACAATTGGATTTCCGGAACTCGTTTCCTTAATAAGTCTGGATAGTTGCCTACTGTTAACTATTGCCGTGGATCTTTTACATCCAGTGAGACGCGGACTAATATGCGCCCGTACTATAGTATGGTCTGAGTCTAAACATGTACTCCAAAATGAGCGGCAGTCTTCTATCGAACCGCTCCAACGGTGGCTGATAGCGATGTGATCTATTTGAGTCCAGCGTTAAGTTGATTGTGGGGGTCGTCATATCAGCTGATGTTTTTCCTTATATTTAAAGTTGGTGCTTGCGAGAAACAGACGATTATCTGAACATAGTTGTAATAAGTGGTCACCATTATTTGTTCGTTGAGCCTCGACACCATAGTATCCACGTAGGTGCCTTTCAGTTCCGCCTAATCTACCTACTTGTGCATTAAAATCACCAGCCGCTATCACTACATCAGTGCGTTTGGCTTTGCGAAGGAGGTCGGAAAGCTTTCTGTAAAATTCATCTTTCACTTCATCTAAGCTGCAATCAGTGCGAGCGTAGGCAGAGACAACGGAAGGATGATGGCGTGTGTCCCTATTTTTCCGAGTTCTTACCGTCAGCGCATAGACGACTGTCTATGGGAATCCAGTCAAGGAGAGCCTGTTCAGCTTTTGAACTTAGTGCTATACCTACACCAGCAAGGCCTCGAGTGGTAGCGGTGCGGTCTCCGTAAACACAGAGTGTGAACCAAGCCGTTTCTTTATTTTGGCAAGGTAAGGTCAGACGGATGATTGCACTTGAATTCTGTATACGTGTTTCAGAGACGCAGCAGACACCGATGAAGCGAGAATCTAGAGTTATAGCTAAGGAGCTTGTTGTCCTATTTGACATAAAGTTCGAACATTAAAAGCTCCGATATATAATTTAGTGCGAGGTTTCAGGAGACCAGGAATAACGTTTCGTGAACTTGAAGCATTAGCATTAAAGGCGTGAGGTGATAAAGTTAGGCTAGAAGGGTTAATCGTGGGGTTGGTGGTGGGATTTGACCTCGAACAAGATGATCTCGTTCGCTGTTAGAGGTATGAGGGTGGTTGTCACTTCCTGGCTGCCCACGCCATGGAAGGCTATTACTTCTCGAGGTACCTGAAAAGGAAACTGGGTTAGTGTTGGTCATAGTGACCTGGGAGCGCGATCACAGAGTCCAAGAGGCAACTGCTTAAGGCCGGTCACGCATGGCCTTGTTTTGGGAAGTTTTCAAAGTGTTAGCTCCGTTTTTAGAAGGTCTTACTGCCGGAGACGGAAATCTGTGGAGTAAGGTGAGGTGTGACATTTTTAGTGTTGACCTTTTCTAACCCCTTCCTTCCTTTGTGAGAAGGCAGCATCGCTGCAGATGCTGGTTATCCGGGGTTAACATCTTAATGCTGTCACACCTCGCTGCAGCCAGCAGTACGACTTCGTCCTCAGATCTTGGGTTTCTCCCTTTAGTCTTTAGTTTTG
This sequence comes from Schistosoma mekongi, assembly GCA_034768735.1. NCBI lineage: Eukaryota > Metazoa > Platyhelminthes > Trematoda > Strigeidida > Schistosomatidae > Schistosoma > Schistosoma mekongi. The sequence continues at coordinate 30,183,870 of CM068306.1, forward strand.
GCTTTGATCACTGCTGAATGTTGCTTCACCACCAAATAGGACAGTTGCTTGAATTCAGTTATATATAACCTTATTGTGAAGAATTTTGAATATTTTATTTTCTTTTTTATAAAGCCTTTCCTCCTCTTATATAGATCTTTGAGACAAATTAAATTCTATTTCCACAGTTTTCTTTTTTTTTACCACCGTGTTTTCATTGAGGTTAGGCTTGATCAGTGGACATGCTAGTTGTTTTAGTAAAGCACCTTATTGCTTTAATAATCATATACAGTCTTGAGGTACAAAGTCACCCTACATCCTTGAGTTTCTGTTTGTAACCATACTACATTCCAAGTGACCTGCACTGCATAGTAAATTTTGGGTAGATAAGTGTTCCAGTCATTCAGTCATATATGTCCAAGTTGCCATACCACATTAGTACGACGAGATCCAATTTTCGTAATAACAACACAGTAGGATGCAAAAAAGAAGGATTACGTAAAGGTGTGTATAAAAGAATAATAAGATTTATATGTAGATGAATATAAAAGATGAATGCACTTGCTCCACTTTGATTGATTTTGAGCCATACCACTCAGTATCTCCAATCGTTGGTTGCGATTATCACGCGGACACCAATCTGGTAATCTGCATCTACCAGCAGCCAAAGATTTCACCGACTGATGCCATGTTTTGATTTGTCGCCCCTACCCTATTTTAATCCTACTCCTACCCCAATTAACATCATGCGATGAGGCAGGCAGTGGTCAGGCATACCCAACATGTGTCCTAGTTATCTCAGTCGATGAGGTTTTACAACCTATTCTACTGATATGCCATGTTTTCCATGTACTCTGTGTCTAACATCAATATTACTTATTCGTTTATTTCATGATGTATGGGAGATATTACTGCGGTATACTCAAAGACCTGAAGCCTACGTATATCTTTCATTTTCTTGACTCATGTTTCTCACCTATAAGTTAGAAGCGGACACCCGGCCTTTAATTGAGAGATGGATATCTCACCTTCACCACATGTCACGTAAGTTGATAAATGTCAAGCAAGCTTTGTAGGTTTTTACTAAGATTTCTTCAGATGAGACCTCCCAAAAATTATGTAGTGGTCGACGCGTTCAAAGACTACACTTATGATAACTCTAGGCGATGATACAGCCCCGGGGAGTAAAAATCGTCCAGAATATGCTGATATTGTTATTCAAGTTATTCAGAAGACTGCTTATTGTCAGTGTCTTCACCAAGTATGGCTATATCGTCTGCGTGTTCTAAGTCGACGAGTGGGTTTTCTTAAAGGTCAATTCCTTAAGAGCTAAATTAGGAAAGTGACACTTCTAAGCTAACCTCTATGACGGGTTTATATATGAGGAGAGATAAGGGATAACCCTGATCAACCTCACTTGAAGCTGACTATTCGTGTGATGGTTCACCATATGCTCTAACCTGACCAGTCGTGTTCGGGAGCCTTCGTGGGGTTTACATATTTTTGAGGCACTCCTTTATTATGACGTAAGAAACTGGTTGAATTATCCAACGCTAATGGAGTGCCTAGTTGATTACTACTCGTCTGCCCTATGCTCACTCGGTCCCAAGCCGGAGATAGAAGAACACAAGATGATAGTCCATCCAGGTGGAATCATATTATATTTCACATATTCCTCTATATATACGTAAAACCTGACCACACAGTCAACCAATTAGGAAACTAACATTAATACAAAATAGGAGCAATAGTGAATTTGAATTGAAGTAACGTATACACAATCGACCAACCATAGTTCATCAATCCGAAACGACAGACTGACAGTGCGAAATGGGAGGATAGTGCAAGGAGAACTGAATAATAATAGAAATTAAATGTTCATCTTGTATACAACCAAAAATAATGAAATAGTCTACAGACAAATATCCCTCGAAGATAATCAGTGTTCTTTATGTGCCCGGCATATCAACCTTCTAATGACAAACACTCCTACAGAACCTCTAGATCTGTGAAGTCGATAGCTTCCTTCAAGTTAAGGAATACCACTATTGTCGAACGTTGGTATGTCTGTGTTCTAAAATCTGACTCAAAGTGGATATTTGATCAATGCATCCCCACCCATGTCTGAAACTAGCCTGATTTTCCCGATTTTGTAGTTTCCTAGCGTCAATGTTCCAGTCACTGTAGCTCTATTGGGTCGTTAATATATATAGTCCTGATTACTGCTTCAAGTCAGTATCTACAGTTTGAATATTTGATCATGTATCAATTATTCCAGTCTATTTGTTTGCGCGAGTTTCTTTGATGCTTCAGTTTGTAGATTTTTGCATCATTTTCTGTTCAGGATTTGTCATTTAATCCTACTTCTTCATTATTATCTTTTGCGTTGAGATGAGTTTTATCTCGAGAGAATCCCATTAACAATAAATGTATTAAAAATGAAATAACTACTTTTCTATTATTTGTAAAATATCAACATAGACTTCGTCTTCGGTTAAAATCTCAGGTACTTTGTTTGATTATCAAGTTAATATCACTATATGTCCGCCGTAGTCATATAGCTGCGTGGTCACACGATATTTTATATTGGAATGCATGTATTCAATGTGTTGCAGTTGCATAGTTTTACTGTTTGAATTACTACATATAGATGCATGTTTTGTGCTTCGAACTACACTGTGATGGCTAGTGATGCTATCCGATAATCCACATCGACGTAGACGAAGCGGAGTTCAGTCATGCGACTTAGAGCTTGAACATCGAACTCCTTAACTACTGAGCCACTGCTCAACAGATATAGGCTTTCATTATCACACAAAATCACGGTTTAATAGAATCTTTGGACTATAATTGCTCCTAAGAATTTGTTATAACTTGAGATAGGAATGAAGGCTTATATTGCACCTTTTCATTTTGGATATATTTATGAGATTTGTTTCATAAAAAAGGATACAGATGCATGCACTTAAATCTGTTTGTGGTTGCAAATATCAAATAAATGGTGTTTAGAATTGTGTACAGCATTTAGGAAATCATTTAACATTCTTGATCGTTTTATTAACATTTACATTTGTCCTTATTGCAAATAAATGATGGAGCACTTACTATGAAATCAGATGCACTTTGAGTATTTTGAACTGGTCTCTATCATTGGTGTGCACTTTGTTTAAAGTAATGACAACTAATATAGTGCACTCAGCACGTGAATACTTTGTAGAACTGCTTATGTGTACAAAGTTTTTGTTTTATTTCTCTATCCTATAATGAATCATCTTCAGCAAGCTATCCAAATCGTGCATAGTGAAATGAACAATCTGAATTTGTATTATTTTATTGCATTAGTAAGGATTAAAACAAGATTGCTTCATCATTTTCAGTTGTTTCGAGTTATTTACTACGCTATCTGTCCTCCTCTAAACCTTCAGTTTTTCGCCATGCATTTTACTATTCACAAATGCATTTAGTCTTTTCTGATGCCTTATTATTCACTGTCAGTTCGTCTTAAGACATTGCCGTAATTGAGCTAATTTGTCCTATATTTATTATAAATCTAAGTAAGGAAGTATTTTACTCAATAATTTTCATGATCTCCATTTTATGGCAAAATATTTAGACTTTACATTAACTTCAGCTCAAACTAAGTCAAACTAAGAATTGCCTTATAAAAGTTATTTAGAGATACTGCTACCATGAGCTGAATGAAAGCTGACGCTTCGTTCATTTGGTTATCTACGGATTAGTTATGTATCCACTCATTGTCCACCATTAAATCGTCAACTTAGAATTATTTCATGACATTCTTTCCATTTCTTTCTGCCTGAACCATATTCTATATGTTCACTGTTCTTTGCTTCTATTATTATCATTGAAGTAATTTCTACTTCTACTAATGTAATGTTAATCTTGGTATGCTTTAGAGGTATGGCAACTTTGACCGCTACACTCATGTAGCAAGTTATATGTTTATCATACATACATACAGTTATGTTTGGCATTTGAAGTCTAGGTAAAAGTTCAATACATTGGGCTTTGTATTAAGCTTAACTGTTTGTAGATTTAGCTAAAAGTTTCTAATGTGTTTTCTATGTTATTGTCGATTCTGGTTTTTCTTGTTTTCCTGGTAATTTGTGACCTCGTTCTTTACGGTTCTCCTAAACCTAAAAAACCCTCTTTTCATGTTCTTTTGTTTTACTTTTAGATGTATTTTAGTATCTGTGGTTTTGTCATTCATTTGGATCTGTTTATTACGCTTCTGTACAACTGCTATAGTTTGGACTACTCTAGCCTTATACGTTACCCTACTTGCTTCCGGTATCTATTCTGTTTATATTTGAAAAAGATATTTTATTAACATACTTTTTATAAATGAAAAAAAATGCCAGTGAAACTATTGCGTTTTGTAGTTTTTGTTATCTAAGTTTATAGTGGTAAATGGTCAAAGTTGACACATGACTACACTATAAAATACTAATTACTAAAATATTTTTATTAGCTAATGAGCCTAAAGATTTTCTCGGTGTATGTATGTATATGTGTATGATCAGCATAGAACCTGGCACATGTGTACATCGGTCCAAGTTGTTATACCTCTACGGAACCGCAAGATCAACACAACATTAGTAGAAGTTACTTCAGTGATAATAATAATAATAATAATAATAATAATAATAATAATAATAATAACAAGAAGTGTGAACACATAAAGTATGGTTTAAGGAGCATGGAATAAAAGTTATGAAATAATTTAAAGCTCACTATTTAAGGAAGGACAATGAGTGGATACATCTGCGCCATAGTAACCGATTATGGGCCATGTCATTCAGTGTTTCTATCCACTGGTTACGATATTCGCAAGGACTAAATCAAGTGATCTGGATCTACCGACTTGACTCAAGCCAGTAGTTAGTGTCTTCATGAACTGATTCCACGTTTTGGTTTGACTGCCCCTAACTCTCATCCATCTTGCTTCTCTATCATTCATTATAGACATACATAAAACATCCCCCAACCACCTCAGTCGATGACGACTCACAACCTCATCAACTGATTTACAACCTTCCCTTAATCCACGCCGTCTAACCTCGCTGATCTCAGCCAACACGAGTGATGTTCCGAAGACATCGATGGTCAAAAACTAATAACCTTCGAGTATCATCTACCCTTAATGGCCACGTCTCACACCCATACAGTAAGACAGAGCGAACTGTTGCGCAGTACACTCTTCCCATCGTTGAGAGGCGAATATCTCACCTATGCCATAGTTGATGTAAGTTGGCAAAAGCCAAACGAGCGTTTTGAATTCGTACTGAGATTTAGTTAAAGACCAACCCATTAAGACTAATCAGACTTCCAAGATAAGTAGGGTGGTCGATGTACTCAACTAAGTCACTCCCTATCTTTAGTTCAAGTGTTGATGAAAACTAGTCCTGGAGCAATAGTTTGCATTTACAGGGGGAGAAACGTACTCCGAACATGCTTGCATTATTGCTATTGCTGTCAAATGATTCTGCATCTTATCAGCGTCTTCGCCAAACAGAACTATGTCATCTGCATATTCTAAGTCAATGAGTGGATCTCCTGGTAGGAGATCAGTTCCTGAAAAGTCAGACGATGAGAGTGTAATTTCCAACAGTATGTCGACTATGAAATTAAATAAAAATGGGGAAAGTGGGCAGCCTTGACGAACACCACTTGAGGTTACATGTTCGGATGACAGTTCGCCGTACACCCTAACATGACTAATATTGTTTGAGTAAAGAGCCTTCACAAGATTTGTGTACTTCTGGGGCACGCCTTCAATGAAAGACACTGCCATAGAACTTCTCTGTCTACAAAGTCAAATGCCGTTTTCAAGTCAAGGAAAACCCCCAATTGTCGGACGCCGAAAAGCATGTCTGTGTTCTAAAACCTAACGAACGTTGAATATCAGGTTTATACTACCGCAAACAGGCGTGAAACCAGCCTAGTTTTCTCGTATTTGGTTTATACGACCGAAATCAGGTTGGTTTTTTCCCATTTGCAGATCCCGAGTTGTAGTTGGGCCTCTAGTAATTAAAGACTGTCGCCGTTATCTGTTTTCTGAACTAGATCTGTGAATCATGCACAGAAATTTCTTTCAGACTGTTTAACGCTTCCTACTCTGGCGTTAAAATCACCATGCACGAGTACCAAATCTAAGTTTTTAGCAGTATGAAGAAGTTCTGAAAGTTTTCTGTAAAATTCCTCTTCCGCTTTACTCGGGCTGTAGTTAGTGGGAGCGTAGGGAGAAACAACGAAATAACAGCCGCGTGTGTCCCTATCTTTCCGAGTTCTTATTAAACCATTTAGTCGGTCGGCTCATTGTCGACGGAAATCCGTTCGAGAGGTGCCTATTCTGCTCTCATACTTAACGCAATACCTACACCGGCGAGCCCACGAGAAGTTGCTGTTGAGTCTCCAGATAAACGAAGAGTGTATCGTGAAGGTTTTTCACTCTAACTAGGTGAGGGCAAGTAAATGATTACTCTAGGATCCTGTATGCGTGTTTCGGATACACAACATACATCAGTGGTGCTGGATTCTAACGTCTTAGCTAGGGAAACTTGTTTCCCTATTCGACACAGGGTTCGTACATTGAATGCATGATTGTTAAGTTTGGAGCGTGGTCTTCGTATACTCTGGACATCATTACGTGAACCGGAATAGCTTACATTGATAACATGTGGAAGTTGAAGGTAGGGGCAGGATAAATATTAGGAATAGAAGAAGGAGTTTGATTAAAATGGCGGTGACTGTGTGTGTTGTTAGAGGTATGAGGGCTATTATCTCTTCTCTGTTCTCCACACTGTGAAAGGGTTTTTCTTGATGTACCTGATAAGCGAAATGGGTTGGGGTTCGTCTTAAAGTCCTGAGAGCGTGATTGTAGTGCCCAAGGAGCAACTGCTTGAAGCCAGTCACACACAGCCTTTGTGAGAGATCTCGTTTCTGTTGCTCCGTACTTATTGAGGCCTCACTGTCTTGGATGGAAATCCGTGGAGCAAAGTAATTTGCACATTTTTAAGGTCGATCATTTTTAACCCAACTCTTTTGTGGAAAGGCAGCATCGATGTTATGTTGGTTGTCTGAGGGAAACATCTTACTGCCGTCACATCTCTGTACAGTCAGCAGCACGACTTCGTCCTCGATCCTCATATTTGTTGCTTTTGGTCTCGCCTCTTTTCTACCGACCTGCCTCGCGTGGTAGGACCTTGAGGAACGATTGTTTCAGCCAGTATAGCCTGACTGAGTTATCATTATAAGCATGCTCGATTACCAAGTCGGTGTGCAAACAACTAGATATTCACAGATTCCATAGTTTTATTAATTTTGTGGATTCTGAAAAATACTACATTTTTGTGCTTATCCAGTTCCAACTCTTTTTGTTAAGTCTATTGGCAATAGTGAACTCTGTTTGACTTCTAGTTTATGCAGTGTACCAATGAGATCAGTGTATGTGTATAGTTAGATGTTTCATTGATTTTCTACATTATTACACATTTATATTATTGGTATAGAAATCAATTTGATTCTTTATATACACATTGTGAACATTATTTATTTATACATAGCAATTGTTTTGTTTTAAAATAGATTTGTAATCCCGTCGATCAGCCTGTTTGTTTGCTAAGTACATTTATTTCATGTTTATAGTCGTCTACATATCAAATTGGTTTTGTAAAAAGTTCATATATGATAACAGTATTAGCTATAAAACAACATAATCATTGTGCAACTGAACATTGGGTAGTTTAGGTTATCATTTTTAAAGACATTACAATAAGTTATACATTAAATGTTACCAATCTTTAGTTGGTTATAAACAACATAAACGATGGTTTAGCTGAAGTTATTATACTACATTAATACGATCAAATTAACAAAATTATTGTCAGAGTATAGTTCAACAACGTGGAGTGAAAAGGTATATTTCGAAAAATAATATGACTTTAGGTTTAGAGGATGATATAGAAAGATTGCTTATCGCTTCACTGTGATCGCTTCTGAAGCATGTCATCCTGTGTCTTCAACATCGAATTGCGTTTATCGCGCAGATTTTATACAGTAGTCTGATCTATATCACTGTTGAATTCCGTATATTTTTTACTGTGTGTACCAAGTTCGTATTTCCGTCTCTATGTTCTGAAGCGGAAGTGGTTATTACGACGAACTCTCTTAGACTATTATTTTTAAAGAAATCGTTTATTGCCCCTATAATCTCTTTATATCTTTTTCTAATTTTAGGTACTGGGTTTTGTTTCTATAGGTGGAATGTACTACGTAAAGCACCTGAAAGTGCTACTGAGTTTGAATCCTCCTTAGATGTGGCTTCGTATTTCCGTCTAGCTTCAACCTGGTTAGTATTAGGTTAGTTATTTTGTTTTCACTAAAAAAGTAGTTTGATTGTTATGTTTTCTCGAAATCGTAAACGGTTGCACTCTATCATAGTGTCTGTGAATGTAATCATTCTTTGCCTACATATTCCAAGTAGTAATTAGAGTAGAGTATATTTTTGTACTCGACTTTAAGTCACACTTTAGTTGTGGGTGAATGATAAGAGCTGGACAACCAGCTATTAACATTCAATCAGTTACGACGTAGAACTTGATACATGCGTACATCAGTTCAAGTTGCCATGCCCCAATTAGCAGATGGGGATTAAATTGTCGAATCAAACCCCAGTGTACGGGAAGTAGTAACAGAGTTAGTATTGGTGGAAAGAAATAGAGATCGGAGGTATGATTTAAGAAAATATGATTCAGCAAAAAGAAAATTATGATAAGCTTGGAAATTTAGAATTTAGATGAAGACAAGGAATAGGTGCATCTGCGTTATATCCAACGATTTTGAGCCATATCACCTAAAGTCTCCAACCTTTGGTTACGATCATCACGCCGACCCCAACCAGGTGGTCTGCACCTATTAACATGGCTCAGCCCAATTGTAAATGACTTCATGAACTGGTGCCATGTTTTGGTCTGGCCACCCCTATCTTTCTTTCATTCTACTCCCACACCAGACAGCATTTGCTCGTCGAGGTAGGCGGTGGTCAGGCATATGTAACACATGTCCTAACCACCTCAGCTGATGAAGATTTACTACCTCATCAATATACTTACTGTATTTACCTAGTACTCTATTCCTAACCCACGTATTGTTTACTCGGTGGTCCCAGTGAACACGAGCAATATTTCGAAGACATCTATGATCGAATACTAGGAGTCTACGAACATCCTTTATCCTTAATGCCCATGTTTCACTTCCATAAAGTAAAGTGGATCGAACCGTTGGGCAGAAAGCGCGTCCTTTGATTAGTAGTTGGATGTCTTGTCTGCGCCACAAGTGACGCAAACTGGCGAAAACCAACCAGGCCTTATGTATACGAGCCGAGATTTCCGCAGACACTAGACCGTCTGGTCTGATGAGGCTCCCAAGGTAAGTGAAGCGGTTAACGCATTCAACTGCTTCGCTCCCTATCACTAACTTCGGTGCCGAATCAAGCCAATCGTGAAGTAGCATTTTGCATTTGGGTGGAGAGAATCGCATCCCAAACATCCTTACATTCTTGTTTAAGGTAGTCAAAAGATTCTGCATTTTATCAGCATCTTCACCTAAGAGAACTATATCATCTGCATATTCTAAGTCAGCAAGTTTATCTTCTGGAAAGAAGTCAACCCCGGGGAAATCAGACGATGACAATGTCAACTCTAAAAGTATATCAATGATAAAATTAAATAAAAATGGGGAAAGCGGACAACCTTGATGAACACCACTTAAGGTAATCAGTTCCGATAACAGTCCACCATCTGCTCTGACTGGAAATGTGGTGTTTGAGTAGAGAGCTTGTATAAAGTTAGTGTACTTCTCTGGTACGCCTTTCAATGACAGGCATTACCATATAACCTTACAATCAATAGAGTCAAACGCGTCTCAAGGTCAAGGAATGTAGTTATTGTTAGGCGTCTAAAAGTGTGCCTATGTTGCAGAACCTGCCGAAGTGTGAATATTTGGTCTATACAACCACGTCCAGTTCTGAAACCACCTTAGTTCTCTCGCGTTTACTTTTCACGAGCTTTAGTTAGACGTCGAAGTATTATTGAAGCCAGTATTTTTGACACTATGTTCGTTAAACTGATTCCTCAGTAATGGTCACAAGAGGACTTCTGTCGTTTCTTATAGACCTGGACGGTTGGTGTTCGAGATCAGTCAGATGGGATTATGTCCAATTCCCAGATTCTAGCCAAGATCCCAGTTATTCTCGCTGCTGAAACCTGACCACCATCCCTACATATCTCAGGGGTAATCCATCGGGTCCTGCTTGTCTCCCTCACTTTAGATTACCTATAGCCTTTTCAACCTCACTAAGACTTCGGGGAACAATATTAATTTGCTATTCAGACTGTTTAGGATTGGTGGGCAACTGAGATGAGGCTGTGGACCAGTTGAACTGTTCCCTAAAGTGTTCTGCCCATTGATCCAACCTTCTGGATTGACAGTAAATGATTGCCCTATCTTTTTCTGAGACAGTTCTACTTACAATTGGATTTCCGGAACTCGTTTCCTTAATAAGTCTGGATAGTTGCCTACTGTTAACTATTGCCGTGGATCTTTTACATCCAGTGAGACGCGGACTAATATGCGCCCGTACTATAGTATGGTCTGAGTCTAAACATGTACTCCAAAATGAGCGGCAGTCTTCTATCGAACCGCTCCAACGGTGGCTGATAGCGATGTGATCTATTTGAGTCCAGCGTTAAGTTGATTGTGGGGGTCGTCATATCAGCTGATGTTTTTCCTTATATTTAAAGTTGGTGCTTGCGAGAAACAGACGATTATCTGAACATAGTTGTAATAAGTGGTCACCATTATTTGTTCGTTGAGCCTCGACACCATAGTATCCACGTAGGTGCCTTTCAGTTCCGCCTAATCTACCTACTTGTGCATTAAAATCACCAGCCGCTATCACTACATCAGTGCGTTTGGCTTTGCGAAGGAGGTCGGAAAGCTTTCTGTAAAATTCATCTTTCACTTCATCTAAGCTGCAATCAGTGCGAGCGTAGGCAGAGACAACGGAAGGATGATGGCGTGTGTCCCTATTTTTCCGAGTTCTTACCGTCAGCGCATAGACGACTGTCTATGGGAATCCAGTCAAGGAGAGCCTGTTCAGCTTTTGAACTTAGTGCTATACCTACACCAGCAAGGCCTCGAGTGGTAGCGGTGCGGTCTCCGTAAACACAGAGTGTGAACCAAGCCGTTTCTTTATTTTGGCAAGGTAAGGTCAGACGGATGATTGCACTTGAATTCTGTATACGTGTTTCAGAGACGCAGCAGACACCGATGAAGCGAGAATCTAGAGTTATAGCTAAGGAGCTTGTTGTCCTATTTGACATAAAGTTCGAACATTAAAAGCTCCGATATATAATTTAGTGCGAGGTTTCAGGAGACCAGGAATAACGTTTCGTGAACTTGAAGCATTAGCATTAAAGGCGTGAGGTGATAAAGTTAGGCTAGAAGGGTTAATCGTGGGGTTGGTGGTGGGATTTGACCTCGAACAAGATGATCTCGTTCGCTGTTAGAGGTATGAGGGTGGTTGTCACTTCCTGGCTGCCCACGCCATGGAAGGCTATTACTTCTCGAGGTACCTGAAAAGGAAACTGGGTTAGTGTTGGTCATAGTGACCTGGGAGCGCGATCACAGAGTCCAAGAGGCAACTGCTTAAGGCCGGTCACGCATGGCCTTGTTTTGGGAAGTTTTCAAAGTGTTAGCTCCGTTTTTAGAAGGTCTTACTGCCGGAGACGGAAATCTGTGGAGTAAGGTGAGGTGTGACATTTTTAGTGTTGACCTTTTCTAACCCCTTCCTTCCTTTGTGAGAAGGCAGCATCGCTGCAGATGCTGGTTATCCGGGGTTAACATCTTAATGCTGTCACACCTCGCTGCAGCCAGCAGTACGACTTCGTCCTCAGATCTTGGGTTTCTCCGTTTTGTCTTTTCTCTCTTTTCAACAGACCTGCTTGTCATGTTAGGACCTAGAAGATTATGCGTTCCAGTCAATAGAGCTCTGTTGGGTCATCACGGTAAGCACGCCCGACTACTATGTCAACGTCGCAGCTATGTTCGAGTTGTCCTGTGTATTAGAAAGGTTCATAATGCAATGCGATAACCAAAAAATATTTAGTTTCATTAACACAGCGTCTAAAACTCTGGCTTGTTTAATTTTTTGAATTTCAACTACAACTCGTAATCTACAAATACGAGAAAACTAGGCTGGTTTCACGCCTGTTTGCGGTAGTATAAACCTGATATTCAACGTTCGTTAGGTTTTAGAACACAGACATGCTTTTCGGCGTCCGACAATTGGGGGTTTTCCTTGACTTGAAAACGGCATTTGACTTTGTAGACAGAGAAGTTCTATGGCAGTGTCTTTCATTGAAGGCGTGCCCCAGAAGTACACAAATCTTGTGAAGGCTCTTTACTCAAACAATATTAGTCATGTTAGGGTGTACGGCGAACTGTCATCCGAACATGTAACCTCAAGTGGTGTTCGTCAAGGCTGCCCACTTTCCCCATTTTTATTTAATTTCATAGTCGACATACTGTTGGAAATTACACTCTCATCGTCTGACTTTTCAGGAACTGATCTCCTACCAGGAGATCCACTCATTGACTTAGAATATGCAGATGACATAGTTCTGTTTGGCGAAGACGCTGATAAGATGCAGAATCATTTGACAGCAATAGCAATAATGCAAGCATGTTCGGAGTACGTTTCTCCCCCTGTAAATGCAAACTATTGCTCCAGGACTAGTTTTCATCAACACTTGAACTAAAGATAGGGAGTGACTTAGTTGAGTACATCGACCACCCTACTTATCTTGGATATCTCATTATTCCCCTTGAGAATACCGTAACCAGTGGCTGTAAATACTGAGTGACATTTCTCCGAAGCGGTCGCAGTGGCTCTGGTGAGTCCACTCATCTTCCTCCTTTTAAACGTAATCTTATAATTTTTTTTGTAACCTTCTTTCCTCCTCTCTACTTGCTTTTTGCTGACTCATTTTCTTTATGTTCACTTTACTTTATTTTCGTTATTGTTATCATTTTAGTTATTTCTACTTTTACTAATGTATTGTTAATGTTGCTGTGCTTGTGAGTCATGATAACGTTCACCAATGCATGTGTCAGGTTCTATGATGATCATGTGTACATACAAATCCCGCGTGATTTGGAGATCCAACCTAGTGGTGAGTTCTCGAATGCCTTATATACCTATTCGTCTCTCCACGTGACTTCTTGGTTCGGTTGTTTTTTTCTGTGAATTATCTTTTCGTATTAATTGTTTGTTTATGGTTTTTCATTTCTTCATTCCACTTGTAGGCATTATTTCTGCAATCTTACTGGTGATTTCACTGGTATTGTTTATATTTTTACGCAAGCGTATCGCTATTGCTATTGCAATCCTAGTTGAAGTTAGCAAGTAAGTGTTTGTGTTTCATATGTTTTGGTTTTTGTGGACCTTAATTGATGGTTAATATTTAATATTTCTTCCATTTACATATGGAAAATATGTGGAAGGGGATGGCGCTAAGTGAACCTATATAGTTATTGGTTTTCCCCATTTTTACTTTTAGAGCAGTTGCATCAATGACGTCGGTACTGTTTTGGCCAATACTACCAATCATTCTTGAAATGATTGTTGTTGCACAAGTATTATTTGTTGCTATTTCATTACGAACAATATCAGATCCCGTTGGAGTTAAAATTATCAATGGTAGTGATCCTGTCATGAATTTATCGTCCGAAGATAAAGCAAGAAAAAATATTAAGGAATTGTTTCAACTTATTCCATGTGATCCTTTAGTAAGAGTTATTTATCTATTTGTGTCACAGTATAAGATTTAGAGCCATTTAATTACAACTTTTTGTGCTGGTTCTGTTTTTTTCACAAACTTGCATCATTCAGTAAATCGTTGCGATAGGGAACTTAGGTTATGATTTTCTTCATTATAATTGAATATCCGTTCACATAGTTATTGACTGGTTGATTGCAGAATAATTTTGTACGATTAACTTTTATTGAAATCTCTCACTGATATGTGCATTACGTAGAAGTCTTAAATAATCATTTCACAGGTGGCTTAAATGTTCCGTTTCCTAGTTTGTGTTGTAGTTTACCCTAGCGTTATGATATTCTCATTTGCTATGGTTTGACACGTCACCCAGAAGTACAATGCTAATTAGATTTTACTTAGACTCTGAGTAAGTAATTCTTCAGTTTGCTAATTTATAGGTATATTTTATCACGTCCTAATTTAATGTACATATTCCAAAGTTAACATTTAATTATATTCTCTGAGTGACATTTCATCAAGATGTTTATCATCAAGATATCAGAATGGCCTTGGCGAGGAGTTCTGTATATTTTGGCTTAACCCTGTTCACTACAGCACTTTGGTTCTTAGGAAAAATTATCTAAAAAAAATGTCTTGGTTATTTATAACACCTCGTCAACATAAAATATTATTTTTCATCTTTGTTTATTTATCTACTTATTTGATTTCAGCAAAACAGTTCAGCTGCAAAAGCTTGTCGCTTTCTATACTATGGAGATCGAAAGTAAGCTTCTCTCAATTATTCTATGTTATTGCTGCATGATAATATGAAGCGTTAGCCTAGTGGCTACTGCGTTTACATATCAGTCAATAAGTTGTAGTTGAGCCCCTCTTCATTTACTTCGCTTTTTCCAACGGAATCGTAACATTATCACTTCAAAATACAGTGTAACCTGAAGCGATTACATGGAAATGTACCCAATAAATGAATTAAGTATAGCGAAATGAAGAATAAAATATTCATTTTATGGTTTCTAACAATCTAATGTATTATTTACCTATGCCACCTCATGACCATTTTACTGATTATATTCAGAATGTCTAGTTTTTTGTTGGTACAGCTAATGGTAAGCGACTAATTGAAATTACGCTAACTAAAGTCTGTAACCACAATCTCTTTATGTTATTTCTCCTAATTCATCTCGTAATGTCATATATTACAATGTACATACATATTTGAAATGTTCATAGTTTCCTTTTTAGAACTTGATATATGGTCAATGATGAGCACTAGCTACCATTTATTAGTAATTTTTGTCAATGCAAACAGATGTTGAGTCCTTGATGCTGTATCTCACTTTTGAAAGTTTGTCAAAAAATTACCTGATAAGTTCGAAGTATTAGCTATCTCTTCATTTTTATTTATTTCCATCTCAGGTATACCATTTACTTACAAATGTTCAATTTATTCATGTTCTTCTGGTTGATCAATTTTGTCAAATCGCTAACTCAGATGACATTGGCTGGAGCATTTGCTGAACACTACTTTACGCGTCTTGATCAAAAACTACAATCTAGATGTCCATTAATAAGAAGCTTTTTTAGATCAGCCTATTATCATATTGGCTCATTGGCATTTGGATCATTTTTAATCGCTTTATTACAGTGGCTTCGTGCTATGCTTGAATATATACATACAAAACTAAAGAAGGCTAATAATCCTATTGCATCGTTTTTTTTGAAGTTTTTAAGTTGCTGTTTTTGGCTGCTTGAGAAATGTTTACGGTTTATCAATAGGAACGCGTTTATTATGGTAAGTACCCATTTTGAAACACATTTTCCCTTCATATAAAAAATTGGCAAGAAATTGAAGTCCTTGGACTTTTTATTCTCGGTTGATTATCATGAGATAGCTATTTATTCAAATAGATCCCAGTATTAAAACGTAATTGAAAAATATTTCTACCATGGCTTGCGTTATTTTTATGCTCTAAGATCTCTGAAATAATGATAATTCACAGTAATTATCAATAATAGACAAGGATGTTTCAATAATAATTTGGTTGATTAATTTAACGTACAATAGTGCTTACGATTTCATGGGTTATAGTCAAGTGACAAGTAAACATTCTGATGCTCTCTGTTTTTCTAAAAGTGATTAAGCGATAACGACAGTGAGTAGTAAGCAACGCTCGATGACGCTTACTGTAGTTGGTCGCAGGTAATGAAAGTACATTCACTTTCTATGTGGATCATGAGTTGCAGTGTTTCATTATCCTTTCTTTCTCATTTTTTCTTGACCTGTTTTCCTATTGTTTGATACTTCGTATTATCATTGCTACTATAATTCTTTCCATACACCATGTGTTTTCGAACGCATTTGTAGCTTAAGTACCGCCGATTGACAGAATATTGACGTGTCACTGGTTCAGTTCAGTCTATTGCGGATAAGTAAAATTCACATTAGTGGAGTGGATTTTCGGAATAAGCTATGCTCGCATCAAACAAAAGTCGCTTTATAATAAAATGTTCTTTGCCCGACCGTGCTGCTACCTTGACGTGGTGGTCGGGCTTGCCTATCGTGATGACTCGATCGGGCTATACTAGCTGGAACAATCGTTCCTCTAGGTCCTACCATGCCAGGCATGTCGGTTGAAGAGCGGTGAGACCAAAAGCAGCAAATATAAGGTCCGAGAACGAAGTCGTACTGCCGGCTGTACGGAGGTGTGACGGCAGTAAGGTGTTTTCTTCGGACAACCAGCATAGCAGCGATGCTGCCTTCCCACAATGCAAGGGCGGGGTTAGAAAAGGTCGACCCTAAAAATGCACACCTCACCTTACTCCACGGATTCCCGTCTCCGGCAGTAAGGCCTCAACAAGTACGGAGCTACAACAACAACGAAAACCTCTCTCAAAAAGGCCGTGTGTGATCGGCCTCAAGCAGTTGTTCCTTGGGCACTGCGGTCACGCTCCCAGGTCTTTCAGACCAACCCTAACACATTTTGCTTTTCAGGTACATCAAGAAGAACCCTTTCACAGCGTGGGCAACTGGGAAGAGATAACCGCCCTCATGCCGCTAACAATACGCAAGATCACCGCCATTTTAATCAGACTCCTTCTATTCCTAATGTTTATCCTGCCCCCACCTTCAAGCCTAAATCTTTGTCTTCAAATTCCTCCTGTGTCATTAGTGCTAACAATTCCTGCCCACGAAATAACGTCCCGAGCATACTAAGACCACGCTCCAAACTTCACATTGGTGCATTCAATCTACGAACCCTGTGTCGAATAGGGCAACAAGCCTCCCTAGCTGGGACATTAGAATCCCGTGCCATTGATGTATGTTGTGTATCCGAAACACGCATACAGGATCCTAGCGTGGCCATTTACTTGCCCTCACCTAGTCAGAATGAACAACCTTCGCGATACACTCTTCGTTTATCTGGCGATTCAACAGCAACTTCTCGTGAGCTCGCCGGTGTAGGTACTGCGTTAAGTATGAAAGCAAAATAGGCGCTTCTTGAACGGATTCCTGTCGACAGTCGCCTATGTGCCGTCCGACTAAATGGTCAGTAAGAACTCGGAAAGATAAGGTCACACTCCGTTGTCTTTTCGTCGTTTCTGCCTACGCTCCCACCGACTGCAGCCTGGATGAAGTGAAAGATGAATTTTACAGAAAACTTTCTGAACTACTTCATAGGGCCAAACACTCAGATTTGGTAATCTTGGCTGGTGATTTTAACGTCCAAATAGGTAGCTTTAGCCAGCCTGAAAGACATTTAGGTGGATGCTTCAATGTTCCAGCTAAGTAAACGGATAACGGCGACCGTCTGCTGCAGCTTTGCTCAGATAATCGGTTATTTCTAGCCAACAAGAACTTTAAGAAAAAGGAGCGACATCATTTAACATGGCGACCTCCTGGCCCTCAACGGTGGACTCAAATAGACCATATCGCGATTAGTCACCGTTGGAGAGGCTCGATAGAAGACTGCTGATCTTTCTGGAGTACATGTTTGGACTCCGACCACGCTCTAGTGCGAGCACGCGTTTGCTTGCGTCTTACCAGGCGAAGAAAAACTACCACAGGAAAACCTTTTAGAATTCAGTTTAGTAATGAAACAGCCAAGATTAAATTCCAGGAACAACTGAGGAATCACTTAGGCAATTATAAAGATGCGTCCCGACTAGATACTGCTTGGCAAGATGTTCAAGCAGCTGTGGCATCTACAATGATATCTATCAAGGACTTAAATCAACATGTCAAGAAAAATCAATTGATCTCAATTGCTTCTGTTGATTTGATAGACTCCCGAAGACTTATCCCATCGGGCTCCGAACACGATGATGAGCGACGAGTAATCGGGTATAAACTGACGAAAAGTCTGCGAAACGACCGTGAGCAGTGGTGGATTACGAAAGCAAAGTTAATGGAAAAGGCAGCGGCGATAAGTAACACTAGACAACTTTTCAAGTTGATAAAAGAAACTGGGGTTAAAAAATCCAGCGTTAGTGAGACGATTTCCGAAAAAGATGGAACGCTTATTATCTCTCAGTCTAGACGTTTAGAACGGTGGGCTGAACACTTCAAGGAGTAGTTTAATTAGCCTTCAGCTACTCTAGAACTTCCCACTATTTCGTGACAGCCAGAATGGAAAGTCGACGTAGGTCCCCCGACTGTTATCGAAGTCGATAAAGCTATAGCCAATCTTAGGCAAGGCAAAGCAGCGGGTCCAGATGGATTATCCCCAGAGGTGTTTAAGGATGGTGGTTCCACATTGACAACCAGGCTGACTGATATTTTGGCTAAGGTTTGGGAACTTGACATAATTCCATCTGACTGGTGTCGATCGTTAATCGTCCCAGTATATAAGAAAGGGTCGAAATCGTCCTGTAATAACCATAGAGGAATTAGTTTGACTAATATAGTGTCTAAAATACTAGCTTCTATAATTATCAGACGCTTAACTGCAACTTGTGATCTACAAATACGAGAAAATCAGGCTGGTTTCAGACCTGGTCGCGGTTGTATGGACCAGATATTCACCGTTCGTCAAATCTTAGAACACAGACATACTTTTCGGCGGCCGACAATAGTGGTTTTCCTTGACTTGAAAGCGGCATTTGACTCTGTAGCCCGAGAAGTTCTATGGCAGTGTCTTTCATTGAAAGGCGTGCCCCAAAAGTACATAAAACTTGTTACGGCTCTTTACTCAAGCACGATTAGTCGTGTCAGAGCATATGGCGAACTGTCATCTGAACATGTAACCTCAAGTGGTGTTCGTCAAGGCTGCCCACTTTCCCCATTTTTATTTAATTTCATAGTCGACATACTGTTAGAAATTATACTTTCATCGTCTGACTTTTCAGGAATTGATCTCCTACCAGGAGATCCACTCATTGACTTAGAATATGCTGACGATATAGTCCTGTTTGGCGAAGACGCTGATACGATGCAGAAGCTTTTAACAGCAATAAGCTATAATGCAAGCATTTTCGGAATGCGTTTCTCCCCCTGTAAATGCAAACTATTGCTCCAGGACTGGTTTTCGTCAACACCTGAACTAAAGATAGGGAGTGAAGTAGTTGAGCACGTCGACCACTTCACTTATCATGGAAGTCTGATTAGTCCAATTGTGTTGGTCTCTGACGAAATCTCAGTACGAATTCAAAAAGCTCGTTTGGCTATTGCCAACTTACGTCACCTATGGCGTAGGTGAGATATTCGCCTCTCAACGATGGGAAGAGTGTACTGCGCAACAGTTCGCTCTGTCTTACTGTGTGGGTGTGAGACGTGGCCATTAAGGGTAGATGATACTCGAAGGTTATTAGTTTTTGACCATCGATGTCTACGAAACATCGCTCGCGTTAGCTGGGATCACCGAGTAAGTAATAGCGAGATTAGACGACGTGTGTTAGGTAAATGTGGCAAATCAGTCAATGAGGTTGTGAATCTTCATCGACTCAGTTGGTTGGGACATATGTTGCGTATGCCCAACCACCGTCTGCCTCGACGCGCAATGTTGGCTGATATAGAAATAGTATGGAAGAGAGCTAGAGGTGGCCAAACTAAAACATGGCATCAGTCCATGAAGTCACTGACTGCCGGTTTAAGTCGTGTCGGTAGCTGCAGACTACCTGGATGGGTTCCCCGCGATTACCGTAACCAGTGGGTAGAAACATTGATTGACATGGCCCAGAATCGGTCACAAGGGCGCAGATGTATTCACTCATTGTCCTCCTTTAAATCATGCGCTTTAAATTATTCCATTACTTTCTTTCAACGCCTCCTGAACCATATTCTATATGTTCACATTCCTTGTTACTATTATTATTTTATTTTATTGAAGTAACTTCTACTAATGGTGATGGTGTTAGCCTTGCGGTGTCGTAGAGGTATGGCAACTTGAACAGATGCACACATGTGCCAGGTTCTATGTTGATTGTACATACATACATACAAAATGTTCTTTGATTTTCTAAGAAATTGGTTATACTGCTGTTACTGTACATGCAAGTTATATATGATCAGTTAAAAACCAAATCAAATTAGGCTCATCGATTTTCAATATCCAGTTAATTTAAATAATTTTCTAGATGAAAATGAGTGCTTCTTTCATTGCAATTCCATTTAGATTGCAATCTATGGTCAAAGCTTTTGTTCTGCCGCTGGTTCAGCGCTGTCTTTGCTCGTACGAAATGTGATCAGGTACTTTCGTTTATGCATACCGTATTAAATTTTGTTCTGATTAAATTATTCTATACAAGTTAGACATGCTTCAGTATATCTACATCTTTCAATTTAGATGTAACGAGATAAGTTCAGTAAATTATTTATCCTTGTTTTAAAGGGTTTTATTCGCTACTAATATTTTGCTGTGGTATTTTGTCACTCGTTTATATTTCATGCGTAATTATCTCTAAATTATATACTTCGATGTGCTGTCATTTTTGTAATAATGTTAGAGATTATATCATTTTTTAAAAACATTTTCAAGTTTACTTCATTTATAAGCTGTACCAATTACATAAATTATTACATCTAATAGTTGTATTTATACACAATCGGCAAATCTAGAAAAATATACCGATTTTGGTGTTGGATTTTAAAAATTATTTTCTCAGTGCCTGTGTTAGGATAGATTGGTGAAACTTTGACCTATAATCTTACAGCTTCTCTCCTTAATCAGTTATCTTCATTAAATATGGATCAGTTTTAAAGTGAAAATATTCAGCTTTCAACTGTTAGATACTATATTTAAATCAAAATCAACCTTCTTCCTTCTGTATGATTTAAAATCTGTGTTTGAAAAGTGCACTGCATAAATGTTTACTGGCAGTATACAGGCTTTAGGTGACATGTCGATAATGGGATGTATATGTATTGTATAGTATATAATAGCTTCTTACTTATTTAGTATCCATATGTTTTTACATCATCTAAAAAAAACTGTATGCTCGTCTCAGAAAAAACTAACGCTCACTAAAATATTTTATGCAAATCTCCCTTCCAGAATAGTTCTTTGTTTTTCTATCTTTAATTTTTGGTGCTATATATTTAATTTATCATTTATATATATGCATATATGAATCATCGTTCTCTACATATTCTTATACATTACTTTTAAGGAAAAGTTGCTGTTCGGTTTAACATTATTCTTCTTCCATTCGTAACAATTTATTTATGATTTTTATATCCACTTAATATTTGCTCTCTCTCTAGACTTGTTGTGGTCGATAAAGTGACTGATTTTATCCTATTTATTGGAAAACTTGTTATAGTTGGAGTTACTGGTAAGTGACCATTTTTGAATTTGTCAGTGTGAACATATTTATGTATTGTGTGAGTAGAATTATTTCATATATTATAGCTGTTATATAATTATACCGTGTCATTGTTTAAATTGTCCTTTAGTGAAGCTCTCATAAGTACATTTCTTGAGTGATTGTGCTTATTTATCTTTAATGATTGTTTTCTATATGATTATTATTATTATCTTGCTTTTTCCTCTGAGTATGTTCAGGCCTACTGCTGCTACACTGCCTGTCTTCACCTGTATTTGTTGGTGTGTGGCATAGAAGAGCTAAGTCATCTGCAAAGTCTAAGTCATCTAGTTGCGCCCATGTTGTCCACTGTATTCCGAGCTTGCATTAAGATGTCGTTTTCATAATCCAGTTAACTACCAGCAGAAAGAGGAAGAGTGAGTGTAAGCAGCCTTGTCTGATACCGGTCCTTCGAATGAGTTAGTGACGTAACCTACATGCACGATTTTCCAATGTAGTCCGTCGTATAATGTTGACTATCTTTTCAGGTGCGCCATTATGTCGAAGAAGGCTCCATAATGTTGTCCTATCTACTCTGTCCTCTCCATACTTCCGTTTATCCGACCTAATGCTCCTCGTCACTTGCTTTTTGGCTTCGATGTATTCGTTCTGTACCTCGACTTTCTCTGTTTTTGTTCGGCTGTTATCGACTGCTGTCTTAGTGCTCCTCCTTTTTTTGATCTTATTTAGGGTGCCAGCAGAAATCCATTCTTTATGGTGGTGCTCCTTGCGACCCAAAATCTCTTGACATGTTGAAGTTATTGTTTCCTTAATTTCTTTCCAGTTGTCCTCCTCCATGGTAGTTCTATCTTCTAGTAGGTCGTGAAATGCCTGAAACTTATTATTGAGAGTTATTTTGAATTCATCGAGTTTGTTAGTATCCCGAAGAAGAGCTGTGTTAAACTTTTGTAATACCGATGCTCCAGTTGTTCAGTGCTTCTTCACTTTCATTTTAGCTATGTCAACTCCTCTCCTTGTTCTTACGTCTTCTATGGTTCTTCTGAACTTCTTATTGATTCAGATGTGGTCTGGTCAAACCCATGTAGCTTTGTGTATGCATTTGTGGGAGAATATAGTGCCACCTACAATCATTTTATTGAAGGCACTTAAGTATACAAACCTCTCACCATTTTCGTTTCTTTCTCCCAGTCCATATCGTTCCATGATGTCTTCATATCCGGTGTTATCCATCCCAACCTTGGCGTTGAGGTCTCCCATCAGAATGGTTAGGTCCCTGTCTGAGCATTTATCGATGATTGACTGCAGCCTCCCATAGAACTGATCTTGCTCGTCTTCGTGACTGTCGTTGTTGTGAGCATAGCACTGAATGACATTCATTGTAACCCCTTCCTTCTGTGTCTTAAAGGAAGTTTTGAAGATCCTAGGTCCATGGGGTTTCCATCCTATAAGTGCTTTCTGGGCTACTTGGGACAGTTGTATTAGTCGTACTCCTTTTGTGTGTGAGGCATTTTCGTCTTTGTGACTGGAGTATAAAAGCAGTTCTCCTGAGGATAATCTTTTCTGTCCAGCTTGTAACCAATGGAATTCTCTTATTCCAAGTATCTTCAGGTTGTATCTTTTCATTTCTTTGGCTAATTTGCATGCTTCTCCTTGTTTTCCACATCGTGCGAACATTCCATGTACCTATTTTAATTGTTGCTCTTGTTGTCAGAAGGGGCATCAACCTCGTGACTACCTAAGAAACTAGGCTTTCACTAAGTAGCGTATAAGTTTAGCTAAAATAATCCATGTAGTCCGTAATTATCCAACAAATATGGAGAGCATTAAAGAAACCATCATCATTCCAATTACTGATGTACGTGTTTATTTGTATACTTTAACTCATTTTCTGGTGATCTTGTATTTCTTTTAATTATGTTTCACTTGATTATTATGCATGCATAGAATTTATTTACATTAATATATAATATTTCTTCTAATTCAGGTGGTATAGCTTATTCCTGTCTGGGAGGTATTTTGTTTGAAGACAATGATATTTTTAATGAAATACGTCCTAATCTTCACTATACATTGGTACCATTGTGTGTAAGTAACTTATCAGATGATAATTTTTTATTGGTTTGACTCAGTTTTTCAAATATACTTGGAAATATTTTCTCTTTCGTTTACATCGTGATCCTTTCATCGCTCGTATCATCATTGTAGTTGATTTCTTTATTGTTGCATCTTCTCATGGGTTATGATACATAACGTATAATTTTGTTTTTCTGTCGTTCATTTTGATTTCCACCTAAAAAATGAAAGTAAGGATGTATTTTTTAAAGCACGAACACACGGTCAGTCGTATGTGCATCGGCCCATATTTCCATACTAAACCAGTAAATTATGAAATTGAGTCGTGTTAACAGTAATGTCACTTATAAGGAGAATCATTGCACATGGCTCTTAGAGAATGGCTGCTTTCGTAAATGAAAAGTGTTGAGTAACATTAAGTCTAAACCTTGTTTATGAAAGAATGACTACTGATATGTCCTTAATTACTGAATCCTGCCTAGGCAGTGGACAGATGATTTGTAAGTGGCCTACTATTACACGACCCTTGAGTAGCGTATTGCCAGCTTATCTTTAGCACCCAACCGAAAATGAAGGCACTTTTTGTGTACTAACAAGTAAGTTAATCATGATTATTTCATACAATCATTTATACGTATACATACTATCCCAAACCACATTTCAATTAGAACAATAACATCAATACAAAACAACGATATTAATGACAAAAAATCGGAACAACAGGTATATATTAAAATTCCTTGTTGGTGGGTGGGAAACGATATAATCGCAGTTAGTGAGTCAAACTATGGGTTAGGATTTGGGGAATACAAAAATAACTTGAAAAATATTTCATAATAGTCTCTTGAAAAATCGTTTTACTTAATTTGTCCTTTATGACATACTCCCTTTGTAAAAGTTATATTGATCATAACGGATTGTCTTTTACGTATTCAAAATGAATATGAATGTGGACAAGTACATCTACGAAGTCAATCGAGAAAATACATGATTAGAACGGTTGGATAGCTACAATCTTCCACTAATCTTTTTCTCCCCGATAACTTTTGGGATTATTTCATCATAGCAAGAATAATACTCAGCTACAGTCAGCCAATAACAACGTAGAACTGGATACATGCGTACATCAGTTCAAGTTGTCATGCCCCAATCAGCAGATGGGGATTAAATTGTCGAATCAAATCCCAGTGTACGGGAAGTAGTAACAGAGTTAGTATTGGTGGAAAGAAATAGAGATCGGAGGTATGATTTAAGAAAATATGATTCAGCAAAAAGAAAATTATGATAAGCTTGGAAATTTAGAATTTAGAGGAAGACAAGGAATAGATGCATCTGCGTTATATCCAACGATTTTGAGCCATATCACCTAAAGTCTCCAACCTTTGGTTACGATCATCACGCCGACCCCAACCAGGTGGTCTGCACCTATT
The DNA here is from genome assembly GCA_034768735.1 of Schistosoma mekongi. Lineage (NCBI taxonomy): Eukaryota > Metazoa > Platyhelminthes > Trematoda > Strigeidida > Schistosomatidae > Schistosoma > Schistosoma mekongi. The sequence continues at coordinate 30,208,978 of CM068306.1, forward strand.
AACATGGCTCAGCCCAATTGTAAATGACTTCATGAACTGGTGCCATGTTTTGGTCTGGCCACCCCTATCTTTCTTTCATTCTACTCCCACACCAGACAGCATTTGCTCGTCGAGGTAGGCGGTGGTCAGGCATATGTAACACATGTCCTAACCACCTCAGCTGATGAAGATTTACTACCTCATCAATATACTTACTGTATTTACCTAGTACTCTATTCCTAACCCACGTATTGTTTACTCGGTGGTCCCAGTGAACACGAGCAATATTTCGAAGACATCTATGATCGAATACTAGGAGCTTACGAATATCCTCTATCTTTAATGGCTATGTTTGGCATCTATAAATTAAAACAGGTTGATACTCAACTACACTAAACAGATGCTTTCTGTAACATTATGTTCCTGCAGCTTCTTCGACATACTCATAAATACTGGTGATGTTCATATGATTTCAATAAAAATGTTTTTTCCGCAGCTGTTTTACTGTAATTTAGCAACTTAGCACTTCTGTTTTTGAAGTATTCTTATTTGATTATATCTACTTATTTTGGACTTTTATGTGGAGATTGTTTACGTTAAGTACGGCATCCGCATATTGCAGATGACTACCACAACTACTTGAATAATTATTGTTGGGCTTGATTCAGAATATTACTATTGATTTGTCACTAATATTAGACTGTGTTTGTTCCTTGTTTGTTCCGACAGGGTGTTAAGTTAAATACCGTCACGTTTCGCAGAATTTCTCAATAAGCAGTCGCTTCAGGTCGCTACATTTATAATTCTACTCACTCAACAGAGACAAATGCTGAACCTTTGTTGTGAATTACATTCTGAAGCGAATTCTTTTGTGTAAGCTCACGCTATATGCTCCATGCTCACTGATAACAAACCAAAAAGTATATGTTTACCACCCATCTTCTCTATATGCTGATTGGCTGTTTCATGACACTGAACTCTATGACCGAAATATAAATCAGTCAAACTGACGATATGCTAAGGAAATCTAGTTCTCGTTAAAGGATTGTGTATTATTTGATCATCTGCAGAGGTCGTGAACCCATTGGCTTGCAGTGATTCAGTATTCAGGGATTGTCCATCTGATGGACATATCAGTTATACGTAGTATTGAATTTCTAAATTTCTACTGTCCAGTTCGTAGTATCTTCTCTTACTCATGAGATTGGAATTTAAGCATAGACTTTTTAGTGAAGATATATTCTGTAAGCTATGTACATCGTTCAGCATCACAAAATATTATTAAGTTACAATTATATCTCTTTTTAGTCATAGTCATAGTCTTCAAGGCTGTTATTTATGATCCGAGAATGTGAAATTAAATCTTGCCGTTTGTTACTAGATAGGTAACCTTCGTAAATTGCACACTTTATTATGATATATTTTATTATCGATTTTGCTTTTGTAATTAATGTTTCACATTTATTATGTTCTACACTTTTTAGATTGTCATATTGTCTTCTTACTTTGTGGCATCATTATTCTCAAGTGTTTTTGAAATGGGCGTTGATACTATATTTCTCTGCTTTTGTAAGTACTTTATGAGATCCCTTGCTTCTTTAATAACATTTGAGTTTATTTGGTAGTTCCTTGTCACAAGGTTTCCTAGTTTATTCCTCAACTACACTCTAACCGCTTGTTTTCGTATATTCAGTCTTCAGTGTGTTTATCGACAATATTTCAGATTATTTGGCGTTCTAAAACACAGTTATTTTTGTCAATCTCTGGCCCTTTATTCTTATGCTAGTTAGATGGAAATTCAACCATTTCCTCCCAGAAGTTTTGTAAAAGTTTGCCAAAGTTAGATAAATATGTTGTAGAATGCCATGATCAAAGTTGGGTATTCGAAATCATAATGTCATGTTAGATTTTGTGGGTAGCCATCATCTGTGTTAAGTGTCAACTTCTCATCCCCAACAAAAAGCTTATTTAATATTTACATAAGTAAACTGTTTGTTCTGCTTACAAATGTTTATTGTAATATACTAAGTATGGAGTCCATTTTAAGTTATGTGTATTCTAACCTAAGTATCTCAAGCCATATTTCTGTATGCTATAATTGTGCCAGTCCTGTAAGGATTTAAACAGCCTAGACAATTTTCATACTCTCCAATTTTTGACTGCACTTCATTGGGCATTCTTGTAGCTAGTTGCTGCTCATCGAATATAACCGAAGTATTAAAGTATCGATATAACTTCCGAAGCATACTATATAACTCTTCTAGTTTCATTATATACTATTTCGTCTATTTTTCCTCTATTTTGTCTTGTACAGTGGAAGATTTAGAAAGAAACGACGGATCTACTGAAAGACCATATTATATGAGTAAAAGTCTTTTGAATATTTTGGGAAAACGCAATGTTAAGCTTAATGGCCCACTCGATAAAAATTGACCTTTAAATGGATAAACAAATCATTTGGAATTCACTGAATATCAATATTATGTGCCTTTATCACAACTATTACTTTTTTTTAGTTGGTGCCTAACGCTTTGTTTTTTTAAGGGGTCGTTTGTTATCTATTTGTAAGGGAAGCACAATACGCAGTTTCTTTACATATTATTTCCGGGAATTTCAGTTAGCAGCACAATCAATTTTCTCTCTTGCATTTCCCGCTTAATACATTAACACGGATTATTCGTAGAATTTTTGTACTGAAATCACTTCTTTCTTTTGTTTGCTAAGGTATTTTAATCCTTCAGGCGTGTTGTTTTTCTCCTACTCTGTCGTCATCATTTAATAATACTTAATTTATTTTATGGAAATATATGTTGTTTTATTTTGTTTAACGTCAGTTGTGTTTTGAAATGAGTATCGATATTTGACTAGTTTTATTGAATGAAAACCACTAAGGTATCTCATAGTTGACATCTAAGCACTCTTAAATATGACCATTTGAAGCCTAATTTATAGTAGTTATAAGTGGTTGCAGGATTCTAGTTCTAAACTGGTTTTGTTACAGTAAGGTGTAATGAATTTTACCTAATATTCCATTCAGTGAGCTTCCAATAAGCATGATTTCAATAATTCACCTACATTTAAACTGATTGAATATACATGCTTAATACTAGGTTGGTTGTCGTGGATAGTTAGTGCTGAGATTCGTTCATATAGTTTAGAACTATTTGCTTGGTATTATAAATCATTCTAGTTTACACTGAACAATAGAATTATATCATCCGATGTTACGTTGAAATATATTTAGTGGCTGAATAGTACAAACGTTTATCGTATATAAGAAGGTCCGCATTCCATACCCCCCTATACTGTTGTATCTGTCAATTATTTCACATGCAATAAGGCTCTAACAATCACTGAACACAAATTTGTTCCCAGGATTGGCAAGCAAATTATAGCTTCTGTCTAGCCGATTGCCTTGTCTCTGTTGGAGCTATCTAGATTACAGAAGTGAAGTCTGTCGAAGAGACTCTTGATGACGGTGAGCATCGGTTTGACTTTGTGGGAATAGGGGTTAACGTCTTTTGTGATTTTGCGAGATATTTCACTTATTAGCACTAAGTTCCTTCCAAGGATATGGAAGCAGTTTCTGTATCTGATAACTCGCAAAAGCTCTTTCGTCTCATCTGAGCTAATGATATCAAGAAACATGGTGCTAGTAAAACAATCCATATATCTGATCGTACGCCAAATACTAACATCCAAAATCATCCCATACAATTGAAGATTTTCGAAGTTCACTACAGCTTGTTTTGCTTCTCTGACTATTTACGTACACTGAGTCTGGGTGTAGAAAGCGTAGAAATCGTTAGTTTATGCCACTGAACTGAGGGATGAAAGTAAGTTGTGTAGAGCTAACGTTTGCCAGTCCGTCACCACTCCCCGTTTATGGTTTTACAGATGGTGCAACTCGTCGGTTTGTGCCCTTAACAAGTACGGCCCAGAATTGAAGCCAGTGATGATCTTGTTACAGCTTTCAAGCAAACTACAGAAGTAAGGCAATCTTAATCGGTCGGAAGGACCCTTATTTCTATTCTCCATTAGAATGCATTTCATGCAATTTTGTTAAATTTTTTCCTTTCGTTTTGGGTTGTCCTTATTTCCTCACATTCTTACTCATCTAGTTGCATGGCACACATTTTGATGCCTATTTGTTTCCAAATTCTGTCTTGAAATAAGTAAATATTAAACTATCTGTTATACTTTCTAAGAGTGTATCTTATAATCAATCCAGTTTATGGTAAGTTCCCTGTGGTCATGATTGAAAGAAGCTTTACATTGCTTTTCCTATGCAAATAAATTACCATCTTCACTGAATAAATTATAATATTCAATCAACCTAAAAGTTAATTGTTTTCCGTATGTAGTTTTGTACACATTGTCTATCACATTATTGGGTAAAGCATAATTCTGTAGTATTTTATAGGGATTTTTGTCCAAAAAAGAACGAAAATATTTACAAAACTTGGGAGCCGAGTGTATGTATGATATATGAATAGAGTATATTTGTTATTTACAAATATATTCTATTCATATGTTTTGCAGCATATGTATTGTAATAAATAAGATTATTTATAGGTCAAGTTTTAATATAACCCAGACATAATTTTATCCTCTTGTATGTTTGTGGACGGACTTGATTAAATCGATAAAAATGAATTGTACTTACAATGACAACCATGACAATTTTAAATAGATTGAGTTGTAATTTGTTAGTCAAATAGTCTGTTTCTGTAAGCAGAGCATTTCGTTCCCATAATGCCAACTGTTTTTGTTTCCTAATAGCATATGTAGTACAAATAAGGTCTATGATGCTTTGCTTGTTAAAGTAATCCACTAGGATTAATAACGCAAAACAGTTGTATAGCTCAGTTATGAATATTATATGGGAATACTCAAATCTTACTAAACAAACATAAAACTGTATTGTGATAATAGTAAAATGAGTATACTAAGCACTCATAACAACTAACTAACTCACTGTCACTTCATATATCTGGCAGAGATTTAGGAAATTATAGAATTCATTTTCGTACTTTTATGTCGTTAAATGCATTAGTGATCCACGTTTTTCAGCGATTAGAGTTCATTGAAAAAATGAAGAATAGGTGGATTTGTCAGCTTAGTTATATTAATTTACATTCTCAGCACATGTATGAAGTCGGTATATGAATAAACTTAATTTTTGACATTCTTACTGGTGGTACTTCATTATTTCGTATTGGAAAAGGTAGGGGCGTCCAAACCAAAACATGGCATCAGTCCATGAAGTCGTTGACTACTGGTCTAAGCCATGTAGGTAGATGTAGATTACCTGGTTGGGGTCCGCGTGATGATCACAATAAATGGCTGGAGGCACTAGGCGATATGGTTCAGAATCGGTCACAGTGGCGAAAGTGTATTCACTCTTTAACCTCATCTAGATCTTGAATTCTATTATTGTTTGCTACACTATTTTACTCCTTCTTGTATTCCGTTTATACGTTACCTCTGTAATCTCGTAGTGCTAATGTGGTATGGCAACTTGAACCTACGGGCGTATGTGCCCGGTTCTACGTTGCTGCTGCTGATGATGATGATTGGAAAAGGAAATTTAGTTCAGGAAACAAAATAACTAGCATGCATTCCTTTAGGTCACTGGAAATTGAGATTTATATAACCTTAATTTGTTCTTTTCTATCAGGGATTTTTATGTTCTGTAAACTAAGTTTTCGGCATTGTTTTCTTAACGAATTCATTTTCATATCTATTGCTAAATGCAACCGTATGATTCACAATCTCGATAACATAGACGATGAATTACACGTTTTAAGGAAAATGTCTTTTTACTACTAGGTATCTACAGGGACTCATCGGCGTGAATGTAAAGCCTGAATATCCGAATGTATCAGTTAACTCTACATCAAAGTAAATACTTCACGTAGATATTATTTTTATCGGTGACAGGGATGCAGTCATTTAAAGAAGCATTTTCACCACTCGAAAGCGCTCTTCTGAACAGTCTTAAAGTAAGAAACCTTTTTTTATTGCCGTGTGTCCAAGCATAACCTAAGGGTGAACTCTCTCATTTCATCACCTTAATGTGCATTTATAAATCCACTTGTTGTTGTAGAGCTCGTTGTATGCGTGTTCTATGCATAGTACTGATGAAAATTATTCAGTATCGTTAAGAGGCAGCATTAGTTTCATAAGAACCTCAATTATTTAACACCTTGCTATCGCAATTCGCTCTACATTCAAAGTTATATAAACAATCAATAGAAACCTGTCAAGTTTTGATATTTTATCGTAATGTACAATCACTTTTTCACAATTTTTTTATTTTTATGTAACTTCTATATCATTTCGAAAATCTTTCATTTCTTAACAACTACGTTTTCAGATACGTGTAACATTTTGTTTTTACTATTACTATTATTTACTGCTAATAATATTAATTACAAAATGTTTATATTCGCGATTGTACAGTTGTAAAAGTGAATTTCAATGAAGTATAATCTTTTTGTGGTACAATCGGCATTATTCGTACGTTCTTGTGTTTTTCACTGAAGCTAGTGTGCTAAATTCAATGACGAATATCTACCATCACATAAGTATCCACGTCTGAACCGGAAGCCATCGGTATCCACCTCAAACCGGGCCTGTGTACATAAGTAATTTGTACAACTTCTTTCTTTGTCTTGACTATCAGAATAGCAAATGCTTACATATAATATATTACACTCACTTTTCTCATTACTATTATTAGTGCTTCTGTTACTATTATTATTATTACCATCATCACAATTTTGATTATTTTCATAACTTAAAAATTGTTTACCGTTTAATTTTTACGTAGTAGTCTTGGTCATCAGATTTTTGGTAATTTATTGGTTTGTTTTCTCATTGAATATTATGTAATTAACAATATGCGAATCCATTCGCCTATCATTCGCATACTTTCAAAAACTGTAATTACCTTGTTCCCAGGCTTTCATTATGTTGGGTTTCTGCTAACGAACGTATAACCAGCAACACAGCAACCTGGAAGCTAAGCTATTTGCAGCGCCCCAGCCCAGCTAACTAGAGAGAGAAGTCCAAAGGTCAGCAAGAAAAACGTTTAATTCCACAGGCAGCCGGCAACGAACAAACATTCACACATCTCATGCGTATATATACAAAAAAAAAGAGCGTCCTTGAAATGTTACAAATAGCGTACTAAAATAAACAACGAACCAATAAGATTTAGCGTCTCACTAAGTGGGTAACACGAACTGAAGGTGAAAAGGGGAATTTCTGGCGCGAAAATAAGAAATTTAAATTTACACAAATAAATCACAAAAATAACAGGTTACTAAGAGAATTCTGGGGATCTAACATCCCCAACACCTCCCCCGTTTTAATAGCGAACGTTCTTGGGGTTCACTTGCAATTTGACTGTTGGTCGCCGCTGTCTGAGTGACCGTCTTCTGACACCTATGTTGATTGGCTCTTGGTCCGCTTCATCTACTTGAGATGGGGGTAGATTGAAAGTATCCAGAAGGACTTCCAGCGGGAGATTTTGATTTGAACTGGGTCGATCTGCAGTTATTCGAACGCGCAGCTGATTCCAGTGTCTAGTCCATCTCTCCCCCTTCACCTCTACTTCGTACATAACATGACCCCGTCTTTCTACCACACGGGCCTCCGTCCAGGGTCTGTGGTTGGGTCTATAATCACGAGCGTACACCGGACACCCAACCTCATACATCGGCAACTTCTTGGTCTCTGTGCATGCGGTCCTGCTTGGTAGCATCAGATTTTTGGTAATTTATTGGTTTGTTTTCTCATTGAATATTATGTAATTAACAATATGCGAATCCATTCGCCTATCATTCGCATACTTTCAAAAACTGTAATTACCTTGTTCCCAGGCTTTCATTATGTTGGGTTTCTGCTAACGAACGTATAACCAGCAACACAGCAACCTGGAAGCTAAGCTATTTGCAGCGCCCCAGCCCAGCTAACTAGAGAGAGAAGTCCAAAGGTCAGCAAGAAAAACGTTTAATTCCACAGGCAGCCGGCAACGAACAAACATTCACACATCTCATGCGTATATATACAAAAAAAAGAGCGTCCTTGAAATGTTACAAATAGCGTACTAAAATAAACAACGAACCAATAAGATTTAGCGTCTCACTAAGTGGGTAACACGAACTGAAGGTGAAAAGGGGAATTTCTGGCGCGAAAATAAGAAATTTAAATTTACACAAATAAATCACAAAAATAACAGGTTACTAAGAGAATTCTGGGGATCTAACATCCCCAACACCTCCCCCGTTTTAATAGCGAACGTTCTTGGGGTTCACTTGCAATTTGACTGTTGGTCGCCGCTGTCTGAGTGACCGTCTTCTGACACCTATGTTGATTGGCTCTTGGTCCGCTTCATCTACTTGAGATGGGGGTAGATTGAAAGTATCCAGAAGGACTTCCAGCGGGAGATTTTGATTTGAACTGGGTCGATCTGCAGTTATTCGAACGCGCAGCTGATTCCAGTGTCTAGTCCATCTCTCCCCCTTCACCTCTACTTCGTACATAACATGACCCCGTCTTTCTACCACACGGGCCTCCGTCCAGGGTCTGTGGTTGGGTCTATAATCACGAGCGTACACCGGACACCCAACCTCATACATCGGCAACTTCTTGGTCTCTGTGCATGCGGTCCTGCTTGGTAGCATCAGATTGTGGACTGTCTTAAGTTTCCTACCCATAAGGGCTTCCGCTGGAGACTTCTTCTCTGGCAATGCATCATTTGGAGTCGTTCGATAGACGAATAAGAAGTTTTGTAATGCTTCGATGGGCGTCTCCTCCCCTTTCGACTTAATTAGCGCCCTCTTGAAGGTATCCACGAATCTCTCCGCCTGGCCATTGGACTGCGGGTGATAAGGTGGTGAACGGTAGTGTGTGATGGCCAGCCGTCGGCAGAAATCCTGAAACTGGGTTGAAGTAAACTGGGACCCGTTGTCTGAAACGATCACATCTGGCAGGCCGTTTCTGGAGAAAATCTCAATGAGGATCTGTAGCGTCTTCGTAACAGTCGGTGGCACTACGGGGAAAATCTCCGGCCATTTTGAGAAAGCATCCACCGCGACCAAGTAGGTAACTCCGTTGACTGGGCCGGCAAAGTCGATATGTATTCGTGACCACGGGTACTCAGGCTGTGGCCAGGCTAATGGTGGTGCTCTAGAGTTGAACTTTGCTGCCTGCTGACATTGTGTGCACCTGCCCACCAAGTCGACAATGTGTTGGTCCATCAGCGGCCAGTATGCAAAACTGCGGGCTATGGACTTCATTCGTCTTGTTCCAGGGTGACCAGTATGAAACTGTTTTAGGACTCTCGATCGTAGGGACTTTGGCACAACTACCCTTTCTCCAAACATTAGACAATCATCCACGATGCATAATGAATCTCGCCGGTGGTAAAGCTGCTTCATATCACCCTCGAAACCGATGTGCGGCCACCCTTTCATGACATATTTCATAGCTTTTCTGATCAGTGCATCGTTCTTGGAGGCCATTTGAATGTCTGACACCGATACTGGCAACGCACGGACTGCGTTCGTCAAGTAGGATGCTGCGTAGTCTTCTTTGGATAGTGAGGCAATGACTGTGTCGTCTTCCACAATAGAGTTCTCGCTGATTAGTCGAGACAAGGCGTCTGCTTGACCGAAATTCTGAGTGCGCCTGTGCTGAATATCAAAATCATAGCCCAACAAGATTAGGGCCCAGCGTTGCAGACGATTTGCTGAATGAAGTGGGATACCGGACTTCGGACCGAAAATTGTGAGCAGAGGCTTGTGATCCGTCAGCAGTGTAAATCGCCGTCCATACAAAAATTTGTGGAAACGCCTTACAGCAAAAACGAGGGCGAGCGCTTCCTTTTCTATCTGACTATATTTCCTTTCCGCTTGAGTTAGTGCACGGGCAGCATGCATTATTGCTTTTTCCCCTCCATTAGGAAATACGTGGGATATAACTGCGCCTATCCCGTGACTTGAAGCGTCGGCCGCTACGATGATTGGTAATTTTGGATCGTAGTGCGTCAGCAGCATGTTAGAGCTCAGTACAGACTTCAGGTTATGAAAGGCTAAATCGCATTCCTTGGTCCAAATCCAAGGTGTGTTCTTCCCAAGCAGATGGTTTAGTGGGTGACGTATCTGATGTAATGATGGAACAAAAACTGAGTAGTAATTGATCATTCCAAGGAGGGATCTGAGTGAAGGGACATCTGTAGGTGCTGGCATTTGTTGAATAGTACGAATGTTTTCTGGGTCTGGTCGGCGTCCTCTTTCATCAAAAATGAATCCTAAGTATTTTACTGACCTCAGGAAAAATTGACATTTTTCACGGCGGAGCCTGAACCCATTCTCACAGATGCGTTGTAGCACTGTTATCGTACGCTCATGAAGCTCTTCTGGCGAAGTAGCGACAATCAAGATATCATCGAGATAAGCAGCAACCCCCGAGATGCCAGCTAAAATAGTATCCATTAGTTGCTGAAAGATGGAGGGCGCTGTCTTGACGCCAAATGGCAAACGGTTGTATTGAAACATCCCACGATGAGTATTAATTGTCAGTAGCTCTCTGCACTCGTCCGCCACTTCCACTTGTAGATAAGCATCGGCAAGGTCTAACTTTGCGAAAAATTTTCCGCCGTTTAGCATAGTAAATAAGTCTGCAGGAACTGGTAGTGGATAATGATGTTGTTCAAGGGCTGCGTTAAGGCCTGTGGGAAAATCTGCGCATATGCGTATTGTGCCGTTCGCCTTCTTGATAACCACAATCGGTGCCGCCCAGGCAGAGTAGGAAACAGGCGTGATAACCCCTTGCTGCTGTAGGCGATTGAGCTCTTCATCGACTTTGGGTAATGCTGCATACGGCACTGGTCGCTTAGGACGAAAAACAGGTTTAGCCCCTTGCTGTAGTCGTAGAGTAGCTTTCATTGTAGAGCAGCAACCCAGACCAGGTTGAAAGATAGATGGAAACTCTGCCAATATCTTCGACGTGTAGTTCTCTGGCTCTAGGGTTTGATGTACCAGTTGGCATACAGTGCTTAATGGAACGTCGGCTAAGCGCAGTTGGTCAAACCAATCTAATCCCAGCAAATTTAAATCAGTTGTCGTAACATAACATACCCCAGTGAACGTTATATCCTGAAAGGATATAACACACTTCAACTGTCCCAACACAACATGCGCAAATAATTACCACATGCTGTACGCGCCCTCTGTGTAGTTGGCTCCATGCATGGCCTGCCCATTCTAATCCAAGATTTATGGGATATAATCGTAATATCTGAAGCAGTGTCTACTTGCAATCTAAACATATACCCATTAATATTTAGAGTAATAAATTTCCTCTTACCTGGGGTAGAGCTATGACACGATGCAAGCAAACTCAGTGAATTTTTGCTAGGTCGTGAAGCAGGCTTCTTAACGTTTTTGTACCGATGTGAAGGCTGCTGCAGCTTCTGGCGTTTGCAATACCCATCCTTATGACCGATGGAGTTACAGGTTCTGCAACGATGGAGCTTGTACGGGCAGAATCTAACAAAATGCCATGCTCCACAATGCCAGCATGGCGTTGGGGGCTTCGTTTTCGATGACAGAGCTAAGTTAGAATGTGATGAGCTGGATGCAACAACTGAAGGCGTGCTATTATTAGAAGACTGACGTACCGTGTGGACTTCAGAGTTGTATTTACCACCAGACTGGACCATAGAAGTATCACGCTGGATGTTGATCAAACGTTGATATTCATTAGCGATGTCAGACAGCGTTAATTTAGGATCTTGATCAAGTCGACATAGCAGCCGTGTTCTAATATCGCTAAACTTCTGCGATTGTAGACTGCAAATAAGAATAAGGGCTTTGAACTGATCTTCTGTAAGAGATTTAAGACGAAAACGTTCACATTCGCGATTTACGATGCCAACGTGAGTAAGGAAGTCACTATCTTCGTTCATAATTAACTTGAGGCATCGGTAACGAGTATTGAATAGGGAGGAATTGTCTCCAAACTGCTGACTCAGTGACTGGACAGTTTCAGCAAACGAGCGGTCACGTGGGTTCTGCGGTAGGATGAAATTGCAGTATTTGTCTAACTCACTTGGACCCAACTTGCGAAGTAGCAGCCGGACTTTCCAAGCATCATCTTGCGTTGCAAAATCAAATTTAAACAGATCTTCATAGCGCCGAAACCACATATCAAAAGTAATGTTTGAATCAGGATCATAGTGAAACTCAGCAATGCTGCTTGCAACGCCATCGACTGAAGGTGCAGTGGTAGTGGATGTGCTAGGTGAGGAAGTAGATGAAATTTTCGCGTCCGCAAGCATTTGAATCAGCTTTAGCTGCTGCTCCCATAATAAGTCTATTTTTGATGAATCCATTTTAACACCAGCCCCGTCGCCACTTGTTGGGTTTCTGCTAACGAACGTATAACCAGCAACACAGCAACCTGGAAGCTAAGCTATTTGCAGCGCCCCAGCCCAGCTAACTAGAGAGAGAAGTCCAAAGGTCAGCAAGAAAAACGTTTAATTCCACAGGCAGCCGGCAACGAACAAACATTCACACATCTCATGCGTATATATACAAAAAAAAAGAGCGTCCTTGAAATGTTACAAATAGCGTACTAAAATAAACAACGAACCAATAAGATTTAGCGTCTCACTAAGTGGGTAACACGAACTGAAGGTGAAAAGGGGAATTTCTGGCGCGAAAATAAGAAATTTAAATTTACACAAATAAATCACAAAAATAACAGGTTACTAAGAGAATTCTGGGGATCTAACATCCCCAACACATTATAATGTTAATTATTAGTAATTATTTTATATGCACCTTTGAAATTGTAATATTATTATTTAGCACACCGTTAATTGCTTATAAATGATTTTAATGCTATTTCAAATATATATATATATATATATATATATATATATATGGATTAGTGTAGAGCTTTGATGAAAAGGTAACTGCAAGGAAATCTTTTCCCTCCATTCATCCTTTTTTAGTACCTATATTGAAATTTTTTTTCGTAATTAAATCATTATTGTTATTATACGATGACGTAAGAAATACAAAGTAAAATAAGGTTGTTTTGTGAATTCAGTTCCCTTCACCTTAAATTTGTTTATACAGCTACGTAGACATCATTAGTAGGAAAAATCCAATCAATTTGGTTTTTCAGGAGGTCGACTGATTAATGCTATAGTACCCAGGCTCTCTTAAACCTGAAGACTATTAATGTATTGCAGCCTCTCTCTGTGGCACAATCACACAGGTTCCAAGAACCCTGGTGGACCATTTGCACCATAACAATAATAGTTGTCAGACACCACTTCCGATCAACCATCAATACGAATAATTACGGATTGTTAATAAACTTTAAAAATCTTAGCGTATCTTGAGACAATGCATAATATGTTACTGGTCTACCATTATTTGGTCAGATCTGTTGTTTACTTTCATTAGTCATGATTATTCATACACTACATGTTAATCATAAAAACAAACAACACCATAATTTATGCGCATAAATCTGGATTTATTTTTTCTAGATGTAAATCCTATATTATGACTAAGATATACGCATATTTGAGTCTAACTTTATGTATATAATGAAATGATTACAGAATTTTGTTTATTACACACAAACAGTACACAACTCAGACTGACTAATTTGATTTGGCAATTGATAATAATATTCATCAGTTATGTTTATTACAATGATGTTTGATTTCATTTTATATCAGCTATGATTTATGTTGTATTTCAGCAAGTTGTATGTGATAAACTCTCTAGAGAACCTATTCATTTTGGATAGTTTAATTTCTATATTTAGTCTAGTTGAAGCATAAGACTTTCTGCAGGTATAAAATTTACCCAAAACATGGTTAAACTTTATTATTCTGATGATATGAATTTCCTAGTGTGAAATGTAATCTCGTAGTGCTAATGTGGTATGGCAACTTGAACCTATGGCGTATGTGCCCAGTTCTACGTTGTTGATGAATGAGCGTAAAACATGTATATCTTATTTCATATTTATTAAAAATTACTTACTGAATGGAAATGCCTAGTCGTACGACTTATTGTTTAAACTTCAAATGATTTAACTACTGAAACACTAAACCAATTAGTCTCAGTTTAGATCAGAAAAAAAGATATTTCCTAGTGAATCATAGGAATTTGGAAAAAGCTAATAACGTAAATTGAAGTAATCATTTGTGTGGTCATGAACTGTATAAAAATGTATGGTCAATATACCACTTTCTATAGCTGCTTTAATAGTCTGCTTAAACGTTTCATATGCACAACATTTTGGTGTTTAATATATTTGAATGTATTCACTATTTTGCTCTGTTGGTTATATTGACTATTAATCAAGTTGTTGAACTCATAAATATTCGTTAATCGAATTTTGCTACTAACAAGTAGCTTTAATTTATTTACTGAATAATTTGAAAAACAAATTCCACTATAGAATTCCAAATACATTCGATTGATTGTTGCTGGTAATTGTTTATACTTCATTGACAATTATTAACTCCTACCATCTGCGATTTTTTGTTATTCTCTCCACATTTTATTACAATTTAGTTGCTCTTACTACGAAAATTGACCTGAAAAACATTTGGTTTCTTTACACATAATATATTTACTAAATGTCCCGTTTACATTTCAGACTAAGCCAATGAAATATTTGTTTCTTTATTCATATCTTTCATAAATGTTTGCGCATAACATTCAGGCTTTAGTCATTCTCACTTTCATAATAATATGTGGGTCGGATCGAAAGAATACGAAGACTCAATTTGGTTTAGCACCAACATCCAATCTGAACTAGTTAATTACACATAACTGAAGTCCTAGGGATTCGGTCCAACCACTCTAGATTATGTAGTTGGTAGAAATTTGTGACACCACCATTTCTTTACTAAATAAAGCGTAACTAATAGCTTCATAAAATCCATATATCTGTTTTCGCTTTTGTTTTTTTCCACACAATGACGGAATTGAAAATTGTATCATTCGATGCTGGTTCAGTGGTGCAAAAGGTTAGGTGTTCGCAAATCTGAAGCTCCTGGGGTGCACATTGCTGAGAAGTTCCACACTAGAACGAAACAACTGTGCTCCCTGTTTTTCAATGGTACTCTACCAACATCAATCTGTGACGTATTCAATCAAATAAAAGTCTCTCGCTTTGTTTATTGTCTTCACCTATTTTGATTTTGAACCGTATATTTATACAATTTTAGTAATTACTATTTTAATGCACTTATTTTCTCAAGTTTGGATTTACTTTCTGTTTTAAAATATTTATTCGAGCTATTTTTGTTATTCTCTCCACATTTTATTACAATTTAGTTGCTCTTACTACGAAAATTGACCTGAAAAACATTTGGTTTCTTTACACATAATATATTTACTAAATGTCCCGTTTACATTTCAGACTAAGCCAATGAAATATTTGTTTCTTTATTCATATCTTTCATAAATGTTTGCGCATAACATTCAGGCTTTAGTCATTCTCACTTTCATAATAATATGTGGGTCGGATCGAAAGAATACGAAGACTCAATTTGGTTTAGCACCAACATCCAATCTGAACTAGTTAATTACACATAACTGAAGTCCTAGGGATTCGGTCCAACCACTCTAGATTATGTAGTTGGTAGAAATTTGTGACACCACCATTTCTTTACTAAATAAAGCGTAACTAATAGCTTCATAAAATCCATATATCTGTTTTCGCTTTTGTTTTTTTCCACACAATGACGGAATTGAAAATTGTATCATTCGATGCTGGTTCAGTGGTGCAAAAGGTTAGGTGTTCGCAAATCTGAAGCTCCTGGGGTGCACATTGCTGAGAAGTTCCACACTAGAACGAAACAACTGTGCTCCCTGTTTTTCAATGGTACTCTACCAACATCAATCTGTGACGTATTCAATCAAATAAAAGTCTCTCGCTTTGTTTATTGTCTTCACCTATTTTGATTTTGAACCGTATATTTATACAATTTTAGTAATTACTATTTTAATGCACTTATTTTCTCAAGTTTGGATTTACTTTCTGTTTTAAAATATTTATTCGAGCTATTTTTGTTATTCTTATCAGTATTAATACATTTGTCGTCTTTAAATCAATTTACCCTTCTCACTGACTATGATTATGTATGTAATCCATCTACTTCACTATTACTATGGCTTCATAAATTCCCCTGAATGGTTAACTGTCTTTCAGATTTGCATATTAATACTACTATATGTTGAAGTGAAGCCTGATAGAGATCTAACTAACGATCGGTTGGTTGAGGTGATGAAGTAACTTATTATTCAGAGAATAATTTCCTAAATTGTAAACTAATTCTGTATCTTCGTAAACATATTACAGAAATGCATATAACTAATAGGTGCTTAATACCCTGAAGTTCCCTAAGTAATATGTTGTTCCAAGTTATTTATTTTTTATATCCACTTATAATGTAGTTTTAAACTGATGACATGATCTTCTAAATAGGGTTTTGTATATGACTTTTCTTATTTAGCACTAGATTTCATCCAAGAATATGAATAAAGATTTCCGTTGAAAATGCAAGCAGACTAACTTAGAAAGTTACAGGCGGTTTCGTTACATGTCGTTTCTATTTCGTCAGAAAATGTGATAACCTGAAAGCATTTTCATAATATTTTTTGACATATATGTTACTTTATTAATTACGATCACAGTATGTCATAATTTTAACACTATATCTCCCTCGTAAACTGTTACAACATGACCACGAACTTCCAAACGTATTCTTCGGAGTTCATTCTTCGTGATATAGGAACCTGTAATGTGGAGTTGTAAACGATATTTGTATTGCTTAAATTTTATGCTTTTTATAGACCCGTTAAGTATCATTATATATTTATCCGCTTCCAAGTTAGTGTAATTTTACTATGAACTTATTATCCAGTTTTCTGTATACAACTCACCTAGTTTAGTTCGTATCATTTGTTTCGTACTCAGTTGTATTTACTCAATAACTGACTTAGCATTGACTACTCTTCGTTGGCGTTGTTCTCTCGCTTTCTACCCCTGGGTTAGATTGTATTCACACAGGCAACGTGCTAATCGATAGACCTTCACGTGTATCAGGTTGTATCTTTATAGTACAAATCCTATCGACTAGTCCCAACAACAACAAAGTCACAACAAGAACATAATGTCTTTTAAAAAGGACAAAAACCTAGTTAGTGTCAATTTTCTACATATATACAATGTCTAATTTTATTGTATATTACTGTAGAAGAAAGACGTTATACGTTGCTGCATGTAATTCATTTGTTGTGATTTTATATATGCAACATTTCTCTTTTAAAATAATACTAGATTTATTTCTTAAGAAAGATTATGTTGTGTTTCGATTACGAAAAAAATAAATATTTTGTATATGGTTTAGTTTTCTAATGAATTACTGTTAACTGGTTATCATAGTTGATGATGATTAAATTTTACAAAATACACTAAAAAAAGTGAATAACACTTGACATATGTAGCCTAAAATAAGTATGTCAGAAAGCATTATTTAATTAAGCGATTTCAACCGCCTTACAAAATCAAGTAAATTAATTGCATCAATTTTATAGATAACTTTTGAAAACGTTGATAAATTTAATTCAAATGAGTTTCTCAGGACTATCGGTAAACTAGAAAATAAGCGTTCAGACTTATGTGCTAATAACGAACTTTGTGTAATATGGTTAGAAGTAAATAAAATAGCTTGTTTTCCGACTGATACCTTCCATTTTCATAAAACCATTGGATACCAAGTTTAAAAGTTAATAAATTGTTACTAGGTTTGATGAACACTACAGAAGTGTCCTCTATTAGGAAAGCAAACAGCTATGCAATCATTCATAGACTCAATCATTTGACTAACTAAATTCATACCTTCAGATAAAATGTCACAATCACGATAAAATCTGGACAGGACAAACTGAATGTCATTTTCGTCTTCAGATATATAAAAATCAAGTAACAGCAATGCGTTATGATACATCTTCGTCGATATGATTGTATATGAACAATTATGAACGTGAATTCGACTGGAAAAGCATGAAAATACTGGACAGAGGAAACATAATGAAAACTAGGGAATGTTCAAAAGCCTGGCACTCATGTCACTTACCCATCAACGAGCTTATAGAATTCGATTTAATGTATAACTTAATAAGACAAGGAACACAGGGCCTATGTGCTGCATTAAACTACTACTTCAGTGTATGCGTTTTTCGGTAATGTTTCGTGTCAAGGTTGTTGTCTCCTTAAATCGCGATAGACCGTAGTTTACATTTCATCACGGTCAAGTGGATATGTATATAGTCCGATAAAATTCAGTAAATAAATTATTGCATTCTATACACAATAATCCTGATATAAACTGAAATGACCATATTGCTAGCTAGTGAATCCGCGAATTCTAAGAAAATATCAACATCTGATTTATCATAACACCATTTGGCTTCTTCTAAATAACTTTCAACTATGGATGTACGTACAATGATTCAAAAAGTTACTATTGCAAGCGTAACAGCATCATTATATATGTATGAAAAATAACCACATTACAATACATATATGAAAAACGGAGATCTTAGTCAACATGATGATATTTCATTCTAACTTGATCATGCATTACACATCAGTTATGCGGTAGAGCAATTAACAATCCCTGTTTGTACTAGAATCATCTAATATTCAAAGTATGTTTTTACTAACCACTAAGTTTTCTGTGATTTCAATCGTGAAGAACTTTCATAATGACATAGGTTTTTAGAAAAAAAATACAAACATCATATGACATAATGTATTCAATATACGGAATATTATTGTACCGTCGCATTAAATGTACAAAGTCTAAACGCAACAAACACAAAACACTTCAAATTTGTTAAATAGTTATCTTAACAGTTTGTCATAACCACTGCTATTGTATTCGAAAATAGCAAACTTTATGTTGTAATACCATTATCATTACCAGAGACTACGAAAGCCCTGTCTATTACAAATGATCACGACACGAAATAACATATTCCTTGATAATCAGGTTGGAAGGTAAAATCTGGCAGAAAATACTATGTGATCATATCAACTCACGGCCACCTAACATTCAATTGCTTTTCATAAGTTGAATCCACTAAGCAGTCGGTGACCTGATAAACTGATACCAGTAGATAACAATAAAAATACCACAAATGATACTTTAATATAACTTTAATTATCTATTATCTGTCAGCTAAACTATTCATAGTAATTATACATTTCTTGAGGTGAAGTATTTTCTACTTAGTCATTTACAAAATTAATCTGTTATTTTACGTGTCAGATGATCACTTTTGAAAATAAACATTCTTGATCAACAGTAATCTTTCATTTATAAACACTACTAAATATAGATGTAACATAGATTTAGATGAGTCTGAAGGAAATTACTGTCTCCTAGTTTTTAATTATTTACCTAGTCAACATAATAATGATGCAATATTAATATCATAACTAATTTACAATTTCAGGTCTTTCTACTTTTTTCAAATAATAACAGTTTTCTAGTTTACTTCACAGACTTACTGTAGCTGTTCAACTACCAGAAATCAGAGGTTACTGGGCGGTGTAGAAATAATCATCATTCCGTATTCGTGACATTGCTAGTGATAGAACACAGTGTCGAGAATACATGAAGAGAACATCTAACTTGTTAGTCATCTAAGTGTCTACGTTTCTCACTTCAATTAACCTAATTATATATCAGTGGATAACTGTCTTGTTCTACAAATCATTCGACTCTACTAGTCACAGACTCGAACCGAGAATGAGGCAATTACCTTTCGAATGTAATAAGTGGAGTGAAGTCACTTTGATGTTCAAATGTTATGTAGAATCCAGTGAGACATTGAGTAAAATAGCACTGAAAGCTATACAACACAGATATACATTTGGTTAGAAAACAGTACGCTTTGCGACCACATTACTTTGATTTTGTCTTAACGAAGAAGACATCATTACGACAGCAGGAGAATTGAAATGATTAATTCCATTGGTGAAAGATTTTAATCGAAAATGGTTAAGTTGTGAATGTGAAAATGAGAATGAAAACAGCTGCTGAAGTTCTATTGTCTAAAAGCATTTTGATAATTTAAATGTAATTTAACGGAAAACCTACCTTTCATGTAAACCAACATTTAACGGAGGCAAACGAAAACTGATTCAGAACTAAATGAATTTTGAAAGTGGAATTTGCAACAGTTCATATTATTCAATCAATCAGTCAATGCCACTTATCACACATGGATCCTAGGCCATCAATTTGCATTCTACAACCAACTCTGTCCTTAGACTCTCATTCCCAGTTCTGTCGTTCATTATTCCCATATCAGACACTAACCTCTGAATCAGTGTGTTCATTGATCTTCAGTATTTCAGGTCCTATCCACTCCTCCCTCCAGCGTCTTTTCGTAATTACTTCTACAGATAGATTTTGGTTGGTTTATTTACTGGTGTTGTGGACTATTACTGATGGTACCCGGTCGACATATTAGGAGTATCTCATGCAAACAACAGTTCGTAAATACTTGTATCTTTCGAATGGTGCTCTCGTATTTCTCCATGCAAGTTTCAGCTGTATACAATTTCATTGTCTTCTTATTTGTATTGGAAATGCTGTCTTCGATGTTGACTGACAGCTGATTTGAGTTCTAGATGTTCTCTATTTTTTTAGATATATTGTTCTTGCCTTGTCTTGCCATCCCATGTTTTCACATCAGCATCAGATCCATCTTGTATATTGATGATGCTATCCAAGTATGTGAAAGTTTCCACATCTATCAGAGTTTATCCGTCAAATGAAGTGTAATTGGTTTAGTGTTTTTTGTTGTTTTCTATCGAATGATCTTGCTTTTCTTTTTCTGTATATTGAGGCTTACTGTTATTGCGAGAGGCTACTACTATACTGTCTGTTTTCGCATGAATTTGTTGTTGTATGCTGGATTGAAGAGCTAGATTATTATTTAGTCCTGTAAACATAGATTTATTTGTATACCTCCTATATGAAACTATGAAAATTGAATTATATTATTTTATCTTACATAATAAAACTAGATTATTTAGCATATTTTAAACTCAGTATTTCATAGGTTGTACATATTCTACAGTAAACTTCCTTTAAAATAAATATTAAATCAACAATGAATTATATTTTATTATAAATAGGATATTTTTCTACAAAATTCCTACTGTGAGTGATTAACGTTTTCCTTGATAATACATTATATCTTTATAATGAAATACTCTACTTCTACTTGGCTTCAATAATAATCAATTGAGGCCTGCTACTATCTCAAGAGGTTGGTAATACACAACTTTTAACCGACTACGAGTAGATTAGGATCTACCTTCACATACAGTAGTTTAAGCTCCAGATTAATATAAACAGTGTTCGTACAAATAATGTGGCTCAAAACATCTACATAAGACCAATCTAAGCAAGTGAGTTGCACATAAGTAGATGCAATAATTATTTTATAATTTTGTTAGGTCAGCCTTCTGTTATTATTATTATTATTGCTATTATCATTACTCTTATCAAACAGTTGAGACTTTCGGAAAATTCGCATACAGATTTGCTAGTACATCGTCATTACTGTAAATGTCTGATGGTCATCTGATAATAAGACAAAATATAATATGTATAAAATAGTATGCCAAATACATAGAATGATATATATATATATCTTTCTTTAAGGAATCTCAATTTTATAAATGAATATGCCACCAACGTTGCACTATTCCATTCTGTACTTAGTTACATATTCTAGAACTGAAGATATCATGCGACATTTAAAATATCCACTGTTACAAGTAACATATTTGAAGCATAACATTAGTTCATAAACAGGATATCATTTACTTAGGTTGGGAATAAGTAGAATTACATCAAACAATATTTCAATAACATATCAAATGTTATATATTTAAGTTGGATTGTAACTGGCAAACGAAATCCAAGACGCGTGTTTCGTCCTATTTGGGACTCATCGATTGGATGTACCTGCATCCCAATGTTGATGTTCACACTGGGATTCGAACTCAGTCCGCTTCGTGCCAAACGCCACCGCGTTCACCACTAGGCTACTGTGTCCAGACAGTCACACTTGTGTAATAACGCTATATCGAGGCAATCCGCTCAGGATGCACATATGGCAACAGAGACTGACCAGTTTCAGTCCATTACAAATCAACGGGAAAATACAAACTTATCCTAATTAAATATATCAAATGGTTAATTCAGTATAGTGTAAGAATTTTAAAAGCTCATTAAGTTAATTGTATTTGTCCTGTCAATTTAAATTTTGTTATACGATTCTGGAGATATACTTTAGTCTGCTTCTTATAACGTTAACATTTTAAATAGGAATTTTTGTGTAAGCTCGATCTTAGTTCCATCGGCTGAATTTGTCTCATACGTTTGTGCAAAATGTTAAATCATATGTAACGGTATATAACTACCTTCTTTTAATGAAATAGTTAAATATAATTTTACTGATAACTAGTTTTATTGTCATATAGCCATGAAATGCAATCGGATTAAGTTAACTCTGCTAACTGTTTTAATTGAAATGTAACTTCAGAAACTTTGTTTTCATACATTGTTGTTTTTTTAGTTGCAAGTAATCTGAAATGTTTCAGTAAATAAATAATGGCTCAAGAGCTGGTTAATGTCTTTTTTGTTGTAACAAGAGTAATAATAAGTTGATGACTTAATCATACATAGGCTGTTTTAATTATGTACATAATCGGAAAGTGATTACGTTGCTAAATCTCTGATACAATTTCTGACAATTTGAAACTTTCGTCTAATATTTTACTTGAGGTAAGAATCAGAACACAAACCCCTGTCTGATTCTATCCCCGAAAAAAGGTGTATATCATACTACTATATAAAAGAGAATCTAATAGCGTAATTTTGAAGCAGAGGATAAAATCTGCGGTCGTAGAAATATATTGCACTGGCAAATTAATCATCATTCAGAAGTCAAAGACTATGATTTCATATAAGCTTCATAATCACATGAGTGATTGCATCACATCCTACTGTATTTACCAATTCGCATCTAAGTGTGGACACGTATACGTGGGGAATAGAACACTGCAATCAGTGAGGGAGAATTTGTGTTTAAGTGGCTTTAAGGGCAAATGACATCAAGCGATCCAGTAGAGGCAGGGAATGAAAAACCTTGCTCTACGATCGAGCAACATTGTTGGTAAAGGTCATTAGTTTGAACTTGGGACGGATTTTAAGGCTTTGTATCGGAGTCATCACAAAAGTTTTCTTAAATTTATAGGCAGATACTGAAAAATTTAATCCCCCCCCATTTGTATGCACACAAACAGTCTGTTATAGTATTGAATCTGTCCTGGCAATTTTAATCATTATTATTCTTGTCGAAAGTTCTTCTTGGTGATTTTACAATTATTTAGTGATATGCCGGATACCGAAAGAAGATGGATTATTTTCGAAAACTGTATTTCTGTAGACTATTTTTAGTTTATGTCATTCAGTTCCCCCTGCCCTATCCTCTCAAATCGACACATTAACTATTAGTATATCATGTCTTATTGATGGAATACGGTTAATCACTTGTGTATACGCACTCCAGTTCATATTCACCAATGCTCCTATTTTGTATTAATGTTAGTTTCCTAATTGGTTAACGGTGTGATCTGGTTTCGTATATATATAAAGGAGTGTTTGGAAATATAACGGATTCTGATTCTGTCTGGTTGGTCTGTCGACTGGCTCTTCCATCTCCGGCTTGGGAGTGAGTTGGCATAAGGTAGACGAGGGTTTATCGACTAGGTAAACCTCATCGGCGTTTCGCTCAACCGATCAATTTTCTTTGCGTCATAACATTCAGCCTTCCCATCTATTATCCGTTAATTATCACATTGTAGCAATTCGACCTTTTATTTAACTTGGCCTTTATTAAGTTTTCATATATGAATTCCTTGACAAGTAGATGTGAGCGGATTGTTTGAAACGTATAGCGTAAATACATCACATATTTTAGATTAACTCCGCCCTGTCATCACGTTATCAAAACTAACCAAGTAGACCGGTCTGATTATGTTCGATATGTCAAAGATGAGACGTGCTTGTATTTATTGGAGTGGAAGGGCAGAGTTAATGCATGTGTGCGCTTTTAGTAAGTGATTGAAGGTATGGGTTAGGAGTATGATATTTAATATCCACATGTTTCCACTCTGATTCTGCTCATGTAAGTTCATGCACACTAATCTCACCATTGACAAACGTGACATATGCTTAGCCAGACAGGTCTTTGTGGTTAGTTTTGCAAACTGGGTCCTCATAACGTCAAATTTTTGTGGTTTCTATATGTTGAAATTTTACGCATGTATTGTTTACTATAAAATGTATATGTAAGATGAAAAAATAGGCTTTTATTGGCTTTTTCAGTGGTTTTATTTTAGATTTTTTATACAATTTTTACTTGCTTTAAGTTTCTTACTTTAGTTATATTGTTGTGTACTGTTTCTTTCTTACTATATTGGAATGCCAATCATTTTCTCTTTTATTAAGAAGCGTACATAACTGATTGACAAATAGTTATCCAAAATCCTTCCTAAGCAAACATTTGAATTTTGATTTCGTCACAGATTGATGTTGATTGGATGCCGTTAAAAAGCGAGAGGCACTGGACAACTGTTTCAACCTAGTATGGAAATCTTCAGCAGTGCGCACCCTAGATCTCGTTTCAGATGTTTCAGGTTGGTGGACGTTTAGGCCTCTGTACCATTGGATAGGCATCCAGTGGTAGAATTCCCACTTTTATCAGTTAGTGACATGATGCGACGACCATTCATTGTCACTGGTGATCACTGACTCCAGACAAACTCACTAGTGACTGACTTCAGAATGTTCCCGAAGCGCCAGTGGGAAGTTATGACTGCTAGAGTTCAAATTTGTCGGAACAGCTGTTCTATGCGCCCTGCCTATCAGTGACATCGAATCAACATTAATCTGTAACGAATTCATCAACTAAAGCATGATACCAATCTGCACGAACCACTTAAACATTTTGATTGTTAAAATCTACTGCTTAATATAAGATTTTATCTTTCAGCCTAATCACATTTACTAGTTAATAAAAATTTACATAAAGTAGTTATAATGTGAAGCACTTAATAGTAAAACTAATGAATTAATAACGCTTTATTAAACAACCATCAATATTTATCTTTTTGATTATTGTCGAAATTATTTCAGTACCAATAATTGTTGAGATTTCAATAACATTCAGTGTACTATCAAAATGTAGTGAGTAGACAAAATCAGTGGAGTTCAGCCATTTTAAGTATGAGACAGTTACCAAACGATGGCAATGAATGCTATCACGCATATACGTCGTTTATTGACTGAGTTAGAAATATCAACAATTGGATGATGGCTGGTTTAGTGGTTTATCGTTCACCAAGAAGTCTGAAGGTCCTGAGTTGGCTTTCCTGGTTGGGCTGTGGATGGAAACTGCTGAATATTACCATATTAAAACGAAACAGCTATCCAATGCTTCCTGGTTTACAATAATTGTTTAACTCAAACTATTTCATGATATCATATTGAAATTCAACAATTTTAACAACACTTAATTACAAGTACTCTACAATTTATTATATTCATTCATGAACAGTAAACATTTCACTATTTCAGCCTACTTAAAATCTGAAGTACTTGTTTTATTTTGTTAATGAATCTTTGTTATGTTAATTAGACAGAAATTCTTTTATTCAACAATACTGTTACTAATGATCACTTTTTATCATATTTTACTGAAATATAGTCGATTTACTATTTTTTCCTTATCGATTCTTATAAGATTATATGCTAACTTTCAGGTTAAATACATTCCAGAATACTGAGTGTAACTTCATTAATTAAATAATTTCTACGTTTCGTAAGTTTCTTCTCATTACTAATTTGCATAAATTTTATTTATTAAAGTGAATTAAATTTGATTGTAGCTGGCAAATAGAATGCAAAACATGCTTTCTGTTTTATTGCTTTTTTTAAGAACTTCGTCAAATCTCTCAGGCTTTAATGAAAGGAATTTGTTAAGTTAGTCTTAAAATGGAAACAATTAACTTTGAAGAGTGATAGTTCTATCTAATAAATCCACAAAATCAAAAGGTGGCACATTTCCTTTTACTATAGAGTAATCTTTGGGGGAAATAGCTAGTTACCGTCTTACTATGTAATGGTAAAATTAATAAAAGATTTGTAGTAAACTGTTATCAAAATTATTTATGAACTGTGATGATTAGTTGAAAAACAACGTTCAGCTTCAAAGAACAAAGGTATGGAAAATGTATTGCTTTTGGATATCAGTTTGTTAGGTAGAAGTATCTTTTCAATATTCTTAATGGTTAATTAAACGACAATGCGTTATATTTGGTCAGATTTTTATAATCAGACACATTTGTAAACCACTCCGTTCTATTTCATTTACGAGCTGAAAACAAATTCGAAACAACTATGTTTGAAGTTTTAAGACGATAGTTCAGTGGTGAAGATGATTCACGTACAGTCGAATATTGTAGAAAATGTAAATCCTATTTTAGTAAAAATATATCTTATCCATCTTTATACTTAGTGGTTAGTTTAAAACATTGTTTTAATGAATATTAATCCAAAGCAACAACACTTTTCAATATTCATTATCACCTGGGTAGCAGTGAAATTAAAAGTTTTCACCTATAGTTAACTAAATAGTTAAATATTGTTCTTTGAACGTAATACACATCTTTCTTTCCATGTATTAACACATCATTTACAGAGACGTTTCGAAAAAATTCTATCTCGTTTAAATTTATTTCTAATTCAAAGTACTTTATAAATAATTTACAACTAGTAAATACATTTCAACAAGAGACAGATACTTGACTAATGTAAGTGGTAAAATACACAAGATTACCTACGCCACATAATTTTAGAATAAACGCTCTATAGTAAAGTATTTTGTTGTAACTTTATAAGTAAAACCTTTCATTTAACTAAGCATACTCTATGAGGAAAATTTCATGATAAGGATAATTTCCTTTTATATTCAGTTTAACTTGATCTCGTTTTAATTGTAATTGAATTTTTGTTTTCTATTCAAAGCATATTTCCTGGCTATAGATATTTATTGATAAAAATAAATGAAATTAATTATTTACTGATATTACTAGTTCATACTTTAAACAACTACTGATTATTATTGAAACCAAGTAGAAGTAAAGTATTTCATTATAAAGATATAATGTATTATCAAGGAAAACGTTAATCACTCACAGTAGGAATTTTGTAGAAAAATATCCTATTTATAATAAAATATAATTCATTGTTGATTTAATATTTATTTTAAAGGAAGTTTACTGTAGAATATGTACAACCTATGAAATACTGAGTTTAAAATATGCTAAATAATCTAGTTTTATTATGTAAGATAAAATAATATAATTCAATTTTCATGGTTTCATATAGGAGGTATACAAATAAATCTATGTTTACAGGACTAAATAATAATCTAGCTCTTCAATCCAGCATACAACAACAAATTCATGCGAAAACAGACAGTATAGTAGTAGCCTCTCGCAATAACAGTAAGCCTCAATATACAGAAAAAGAAAAGCAAGATCATTCGATAGAAAACAACAAAAAACACTAAACCAATTACACTTCATTTGACGGATAAACTCTGATAGATGTGGAAACTTTCACATACTTGGATAGCATCATCAATATACAAGATGGATCTGATGCTGATGTGAAAACATGGGATGGCAAGACAAGGCAAGAACAATATATCTAAAAAAATAGAGAACATCTAGAACTCAAATCAGCTGTCAGTCAACATCGAAGACAGCATTTCCAATACAAATAAGAAGACAATGAAATTGTATACAGCTGAAACTTGCATGGAGAAATACGAGAGCACCATTCGAAAGATACAAGTATTTACGAACTGTTGTTTGCATGAGATACTCCTAATATGTCGACCGGGTACCATCAGTAATAGTCCACAACACCAGTAAATAAACCAACCAAAATCTATCTGTAGAAGTAATTACGAAAAGACGCTGGAGGGAGGAGTGGATAGGACCTGAAATACTGAAGATCAATGAACACACTGATTCAGAGGTTAGTGTCTGATATGGGAATAATGAACGACAGAACTGGGAATGAGAGTCTAAGGACAGAGTTGGTTGTAGAATGCAAATTGATGGCCTAGGATCCATGTGTGATAAGTGGCATTGACTGATTGATTGAATAATATGAACTGTTGCAAATTCCACTTTCAAAATTCATTTAGTTCTGAATCAGTTTTCGTTTGCCTCCGTTAAATGTTGGTTTACATGAAAGGTAGGTTTTCCGTTAAATTACATTTAAATTATCAAAATGCTTTTAGACAATAGAACTTCAGCAGCTGTTTTCATTCTCATTTTCACATTCACAACTTAACCATTTTCGATTAAAATCTTTCACCAATGGAATTAATCATTTCAATTCTCCTGCTGTCGTAATGATGTCTTCTTCGTTAAGACAAAATCAAAGTAATGTGGTCGCAAAGCGTACTGTTTTCTAACCAAATGTATATCTGTGTTGTATAGCTTTCAGTGCTATTTTACTCAATGTCTCACTGGATTCTACATAACATTTGAACATCAAAGTGACTTCACTCCACTTATTACATTCGAAAGGTAATTGCCTCATTCTCGGTTCGAGTCTGTGACTAGTAGAGTCGAATGATTTGTAGAACAAGACAGTTATCCACTGATATATAATTAGGTTAATTGAAGTGAGAAACGTAGACACTTAGATGACTAACAAGTTAGATGCTCTCTTCATGTATTCTCGACACTGTGTTCTATCACTAGCAATGTCACGAATACGGAATGATGATTATTTCTACACCGCCCAGTAACCTCTGATTTCTGGTAGTTGAACAGCTACAGTAAGTCTGTGAAGTAAACTAGAAAACTGTTATTATTTGAAAAAAGTAGAAAGACCTGAAATTGTAAATTAGTTATGATATTAATATTGCATCATTATTATGTTGACTAGGTAAATAATTAAAAACTAGGAGACAGTAATTTCCTTCAGACTCATCTAAATCTATGTTACATCTATATTTAGTAGTGTTTATAAATGAAAGATTACTGTTGATCAAGAATGTTTATTTTCAAAAGTGATCATCTGACACGTAAAATAACAGATTAATTTTGTAAATGACTAAGTAGAAAATACTTCACCTCAAGAAATGTATAATTACTATGAATAGTTTAGCTGACAGATAATAGATAATTAAAGTTATATTAAAGTATCATTTGTGGTATTTTTATTGTTATCTACTGGTATCAGTTTATCAGGTCACCGACTGCTTAGTGGATTCAACTTATGAAAAGCAATTGAATGTTAGGTGGCCGTGAGTTGATATGATCACATAGTATTTTCTGCCAGATTTTACCTTCCAACCTGATTATCAAGGAATATGTTATTTCGTGTCGTGATCATTTGTAATAGACAGGGCTTTCGTAGTCTCTGGTAATGATAATGGTATTACAACATAAAGTTTGCTATTTTCGAATACAATAGCAGTGGTTATGACAAACTGTTAAGATAACTATTTAACAAATTTGAAGTGTTTTGTGTTTGTTGCGTTTAGACTTTGTACATTTAATGCGACGGTACAATAATATTCCGTATATTGAATACATTATGTCATATGATGTTTGTATTTTTTTTCCAAAAATCTATGTCATTATGAAAGTTCTTCACGATTGAAATCACAGAAAACTTAGTGGTTAATAAAAACATACTTTGAATATTAGATGATTCTAGTACAAAAATGAATTGTTAATTGCGATGATCATCCATTGTTATCGGTGATAACTGCCTCCGTCTCGAAAGGTCCGAACTCCAATGGTCACCTTTGATTCAGTTACAATAATTAGTTCACTGGTAACTAAATTCAGGATGTTCCTGATGCTCTAGTGAAAAGTTGTGCCTGGTGGAGTGCAGACTTTTCGAAAGTGAGGCAGTTATTCCCTAATTGCTGTAATAAGTGTTATGTTTCTAGATAATATGTCTTGATACTATTTCCAAATCATATTTTATTTTAAATGAATCCCAGTAGGACCAAGAGTTTAAATATGCCTATATTGATCTACACTATAGGGTGGTAATATAATTTTAATTACTTGATTTGGTTGTGTTTAATAAAAGTTCACTTTAACATAACGAAAATAATACTGTAAACGAAAGCTACGGCGTAAATACCAAACATTACAATGAAGGTTTATATGCAGGCAATCCGCTTAGGAGGCACATTTAGCGACAACGACTGGTTAACTGCACTGTTAAATACTCAGCTGTAAGATCAATTATCCGAATTGACTTAAAGCTCATAAATATTGTTTGTTCATGAAAGTCAACTAAATGAATTTGACATTATGGATTTATATGGGTTAGAAAACTACTGAACATCAGGAGGCATCAAATAGTTATTTTATCCTAGAATAAAACACAAACAGTTCATATCCAGAACTACACTAGGAAATGATGAACAGGACCATCAAGTTTCATGGAAAGAGCTCAGCCAATTAATGAATCAGCCGATAGTTTTAATTTCAGTAAATTCGCAATATGAAGTTAGTTATAGGGCTAGTCAAACATACCAGAGAATATTTTTTTTTAAAGTAAATCAAATTTATAGAAAGTACCAGGTAAAATAAGCATCAGAAGAATTCATTATCTAATTGGACTTTTGCACAAATCATTTAACACCTAAAGGAGTTCATCAGTTTCTTATACCTGTAATGATATCACTAGTGTTTTTTTAATTTAACAAGAAGAAAATTTGAATCATTCGTTTAAGTATTTGTAATGAAATATATTATGAACTTTTTTCTACAGTACCATTTATGAATTCTCCACTCTAAGATATCTGAAAATATTTTGCTATCTATTCTTAGTGTATAGTTTATTATGACATGATAATATGGCAAATTGCATGCTTGGTTCTAGTTTATGCCTCTCATTGAGTCCGTTCACAAGTTGAATATGTAAATAAAGGTATAAGAAACATATGTAGAGAGAAATTAATTTTAATCCCATAAATCCCAGATATCATCATTTGGATTTTTATTTATAAGGAGTATTAGATTTTTTTATAAAATCTAGTAGAGCTCATTAAAACCACAAATTCTAAGCATAATGTGGTCACTGTCACTTAAAATATTCATGTGTTAAATCATTTTCTTGGTCACGTGCTTTACATTTCAAATTGTGTAGATTAGAAAATGGTTAAAAAAGGATTTTATAAAGTTATTTTTGGAATTCTTATTGAGTATTATTATTCTACCCTACGAACCATAGTAGATTCCTGATGTTATCGTATTGGTTAAATAAAAGGAACATAATCCATCCGATTATCGTATCATTTGTTGAAGGGCTTAAACAGTGATCCTCTACTGATGAGAGGAAAAGTGTGCATGCATACTGGATTAAATAAACAACAGTTAATGTCTTCTTTTTGTACCATTTTAAGGATCAATAACTAATATAACGTATCTTATGAATGTCATATATGCACCCATAACTAGGTAGAATAAATATTTTATTCAGAATGGAAATTTATTCATCAATATTAGGTTCATTAAACAAAAATATAATTTGACTGTATATTAGGTTTTCTGTGTTTCGTTACTTATATATATAAATATATATATATATATATATATATATATATATATATATATATATATATATATATATATATATATATATATATATATATATATATATATATAGTTATAGTTATAAATTCAATTTAATGTAATCCTCGACATCATGTGATTTGGAGACAAATTTCTGATAAATGACCGAACGAAGCATCGATAAATTCGTACACCGATAAGCAGTAACCATATAACTTTTTTCTTTTCTTGAACAGATATGATGTCACAATATGACTAACATAAGTATTAAATAAGCATAACTTACATAATATCTTGACATGCATGTACTTTAGCTTTATGTATCATTTTCATCTCTTTAATGCTATTGGTGCCTGGATATGTATCTCGTGATAAAAATTACTATTAAACTTTTTAGAGGGTCATATAAACATTGAAAATGGTTTTTTAAACCTGGCTAATTTAATTGATTTAAATAGTAAATGCTTATTATTGATGATTCTAATTAAGAAGCATATGATATTTTCGGAAAGTTAGTTTAAGACCATTGTGTCGATATTTAAAGGTTCATAAAGTCTCAATTTTAATTATAATACAGGAGTGTGAAAATGTAATGTCATTGGATTTATCTAGGAAGACATTCACTAATCATAGAAAGTGTTTTTAAACAAAATGACATCCAACAGTCTAGATCAGTAACAACCGAATATCCACTAGTGATACACTTTGAGACTGATTTGCTATTATTTTAGCATAAGCTGGTGAAAATGATTTGTATGAAGGAAATCTAGTAACACAACATCGAGGCTGAATAAAGATAATGTCACGTAAAATTTTAAAACTGCAGAAAATTCAGAACACTGATTACCTAATCTGCGGTTAAATGATATTGTGCTGGTCAAGAAAAGTTTAGGTTATTGATTTGATTAGATAAAGGCTCCTGAAGTCATTCACCAGCTTCATAAACTATAATAAAATAAATATTTGGATAATTTAATGATAAAACAGAGTTGACGGGAAAAATTTGATGCATTACCCACCAATAGCAATGGATAGGCTCGCGCAAACCTATCGTGAATTGATTAAATTCGAAATAACAACCGTTGAGAGTTTACTCAACGTTTTGGTGGTAGTGTTCTTAGTAGAGCTAGAAGGACCTGGGATCAACCTTTGAAAGGATCGTAGGTATGTACTAGTGAAAAGTTCTATATTGGAACGAAACAGCTATCTAGTGCTTCATGTTGGTCAATGGTTGCCTAATTCAGACTTACTTGTGATAACAAATCATATATATATATATATATATATATATATATATATATATATATATATATATAAGATTTTATTTTCGTAGTATAAAACTTAGAAGAACAAGTAAATAATTCAACTAAAAGAATAGAAATTATTTCATAATGTCAATGCATATGTACTTCGAAAACATTACAATACCAACAAATAATCAGTCTTACTAAAGCTGGATTGTGACTGACAAGTGGAATCTAGGACGCGCGTTTCGTCCTATTTGGGACTCATCAGCTGAATGTACCTACATCCCAATGTTGATGTCCACAGTGGGATTCATCCTAAGATAATCAGTCTATTTTATAGTCAGTTAATATCTATCAGTAAGTAAATCAGTGAGCTAAAAAATGGAATCTAAAATGCGCATATACTGAATAATCTTGACGATGTTTGTTTCTACCCATTTTATTCATTAGTTCAATAAAAGTGAGAAAAAAACAGCTATTTCTTCGAACTTTTGTATTCTTTAAACTGTCTGTTTGTATCTGATGCTTACGAATGAACATGTACATATACAACATGCTAATTTATTCGAGACTATTCTACTTCAGTGTAATTGAAAGTTATCATCGACTGAAATACATGATAAACAAAGTGTTACTGATTAAACAGTTGTTTTAATGTTTTATTCATTTCTATATATAATGATTTATTTAGCTTTTTATTACATAAACAGTTGTTTACCTCCTATAAGTTTACAGTATTATTGTTAGTTTGTTTCCCTTTAAATAAGATTGCTAGCCTAAAGAACTGTAACTGAAAGAAACCGTTTATGAATGTCAAGGTCGGTAAGTAGGTCGATCCTCTTCCTCTCACTACATATATATGTATACATATACGTGTATATGGTCTATAATAATTCTATCACTAGGTAAAATCTAGGTAAATTATCTGGTGTAGAGAAAGACATTTATAGTAAACTACAAATTTTAGGTCATTCCCTTTACCTATATATCATCTAAGCTTTATATGATCTCTGCACATAAAAACTTGAATTTAAAAATTCAATGTGCCTTAGTTACAATTTTTCATAATTTCAAAAACAATATTTGATTTAGATGAATCATGTTACATCATATTACATCGTAAATATACAGTCTTATTTATAAGAGAGTAATATAATAATGGGTAAAAATCAATTGAAACAAATGATTTGATGGATCACATAAAAAACATTCAAATCGTTTAGCAACTTGACTTCAGATATTTTGATTCGTAAACAGTTACGCATAGATTTATTCAGTGACAGTATAGCACTTTCAAATTCCTTAATCATATTACAGAATATAAGTAGAATCCCAAGTAACTTTTGATCGAAAACACTGCAAAAACAAATGGAACAGATAACCTTACAGAAAGCCCAGGGTTAAACTTGTTATGGCTTGACCTTATAGAAACTCTGAAATTGGCGAACCACTTAATTAATTATATCTGCAGCTGCGTCAGAACTTCTGAGGTGTCGGAGAAAAATATGAAAAACACTGACTTAAAAAGACATCACAGAGTGTTTTGCAGAAGAATTGGGGGGTGATGTAGTTAAGCGAGAGCACGACTAGTCCTCAAGCAGGGTGCCACGCCAGTTTTCCAACCTAAACGTCCAGTGCCGTATGTTGTTTCGTCTATTGTTGAGCGAGAGTTAAGTCGCCTTCAGAAAGGGGGTGTCATCGAACCAGTAAATTTTTCTGAATGGGCAACCCCAATAGTGATCGTTAAGAAGTTCAACGGAAGCATCTGACTGTGTCCAGATTATTCTACAGACCCAAATGAAGCATTAGAAGCCCATCAGTACCCGTTGCCTTTACCAGAAATCTTATTCGCAAAGTCGAATGCAAGAAGATACTTAACAAAATTGGACTTATCAGAATGCAAACAATAGTAGAATATAAATACCCACAGGGTTTGTTTCGCTATAAAAGACTACCATTAGGCGTAAAGACAGCCCTATCAGTCTTCTGACAAATCATGGACACGATACTACAGGACAATCCTAGTACTGCTGTTTATTTCGATAAACTCATAATTGGTTCAGACCAAACGGATTTACAAAAAGCTGGATTTGGTGCTCCGACGAATTGGAGATTTCGGGTTCCGACTGCTTTCCGAGAAATGTGATTTCCATCTGCAGCAAGTACGCTACTTGGAATTTATAGTGGATAAAAATGGGAGAAAATCTGATCTAGAAAACATCAAAGATATTGAGACGATGCCACCACCGACAGATGTTCCAACACTACTATCCTTCGTGGGAATGGTTAGTCATTATGGTGTATTTCTTCCATACCTGCACAGCCTGAAAGCCCCACTGTATTGTATACTGTCGAAAAATGCCAAGTGGATCTGGTCAGATGAATGCCAGGAAGCGTGTACAGAAATAAAACAACTATCGTCAAACCTACGCCTAACATACTAGGACCCAGCCATACCTATTATGGTTGCAAGAGATGCTTCGAACTACTGAGTTAGGACGGTGATTTCACATAGAAATGAGAAGACGATTTCCTATGCTGCACGATAACAACAACGGTGTGGAACTATAGTCAAATAGAGAAAGAAGCCCGTACTACTATCTTTGTGGTAAAAATGTCTCACAAGATGCTATTTGGCCGACCGTTTGCATTATTGACAGACCACAAACCACTACTGGCAGTTCTTGGATCCAAAAACGGCATTCCCGTTTATACAGCAAACCGTCTGCAGCGATGGGTCACTACTCTGCTTGGTTACGATTTTAAGACAAAGTACCAACTGACGAAAGATTTTGGTCAGGCAGATGGTCTCTAAATACTAGTCGGCTCCCGTACAAAACAAGAAGAGGATGTACTTGTGACTAGCATAGAAGCCGAGGCAGAAGTTCACACAGTATTGTCAGATGCGGTTTCCAAACTGGCGATTACTTTCCAAGCCATCAAGGAAGCTAGTGAAAGAGACAGTACAATGAAGATCCTACGCTGTTATATACTCAATAAGTGGCCAACATCTCGACTCCATGGCGAACTTTTACAGTACTTCCGTCTGCGAGACGCCCTGACAATTGTCGATTCATGCATCATGTTTGGCCACCGTATTATTATCCCCGAAATCCTCTGTCACCAAGTCCTAAACCAATTTCACAGCGGACACCTAGGTATTAGCAAGATGAAGTCATTAACTCGGAGTTATGTGTACTGGCCGCCAGTGGATCGGGGTATAGAAACAAAGTGTTCCAACTGTTGGTCCTACCTACAGGCTTCAAAGAATATGGCTAAGGCAGAACCTCAACCTTGGCGGAAACCAGACCCCCTCTGGAAGAGAACACATGCTGATTTCGCTGGTTGTATACAATGCAGAAATTACTTAGTTATTGTGGACGCTTTCACAAACTGGCGAAAATATATTTTTGGCCACATGCCAAGTTTGACATCACACACCACGGTTTGGAAATCGCCAAGAATTTTTTCCTGCTTCGGCGTCCTGGAGGTCCTGGTGACCAATAACGGAACCCAGTTTGCATCGTCCGCATTTAAACGTTTCTGCAGTGAAAACGGAATCACACACTTGCAATCTCCACCGTACCATCCTTAGTCCAACTGTCAGGCGGAGAGATTCGTTTATGCATTAAAAAGAGCTCTGATTAAAGGAGGAGGAGATAGTGTGCCGACGAAAGTTATCGACAAATTTCTGATGTTTTATCAAATTACGCCGAACCCTGCCGTAAAATGGGTAAAGTTACCGGCAGAGTGTAGGTTCAGAAGGAAGGTTCGGACCATCTTTAACAGTGTGTTGTTATTCATAAGAATAGATAAATCCAACAATGAAAAGCAACGGACGATTATTCGTAGTTTTCAAGTGGGCGAAAAAGTACTTATCAAGTCGTATCAAGGTAATAGAAACTGGGAGCCGTATGTCGTCGAACAGTGGATCGGAAAAGTATTGTACCTACTTCGGAGAAGTTTCGGTACGTGCACGAGACATGTCAATCAAGTGAGAAAGAATAGGGGAACAGTGACAACACATGGCCGACTCCCACTTCAAATGCTGGTGGACACATTTCAAAAGGGCGTTACCAAGAAAGAACACAGAAGGTACAAAACCAAAACAATCCACCACGAGTAATGAATGGCTAGAGGAATACGGTAACCAGGTTGCAAGCAAATCCAAGTAGAAGATCATACATACAGAATGTTAAAGAGCGGATGTGTTGGGATGGCTCCCAGAAACCTCAACGAAGCCTCCAGAACCCATGAAAGTGCTAGAGGCATTCCATCTAGTCAGTAATCGATAGAACCTTCTAAAATCTCGAAGTGGAGCGTTCTGACTGGGAAATATCTGAAATTTCTTAGTTCGGATAAGATGCATTATAATACTGATTTTGTTGTTTCAGAAAATTATAAATGTATGAATATTTTGTACATAACTCACTGTCTGTTTTACTGGAATAAAGTTTCTATCTACTCGTCTTCTGTCTTTTGCCATAGTTGTATGCTGCTAGTCAAGCTGTCAAACACAAGTTATAACAATAACCATATCTATTTGACTCACTATAATACCCCTATTTTACATTTTATTGATAAACTTTAAGTTTCGTCGTCTGAAATACATATAACTATCAGTGAATACATATAAACGAGGAAAAACAAACGAAACACTATCATATCAATCAGTTTGTAAATGACAACATACAGTTAATACATCATGTTATTAGAGTACAATATTGTTTTCATTGAAACCTTTATAAGGCTTTACATTATTACTGATATCAACATACAAACAAATATTAGAATAAATAAAGTGATTTATTAATCAATGTTGCCAATTAAATCATATGATGAAGATCTAATAAGTTATGTAAACATTTATTGCCAATGAATATTCTGTTACATTGTTAATAGTACAATATTTCATCTAATATATTATTACGTATTATGTAATAGTTTATACAAATATTTACAGCTACATTAGGTGACATTTCTTTTTATTAAGATTTAGCATTTATCATTAAGTAGATTTTATTCAATATAAAAGTGAAAAAGCACTTCAGATATTGAAAGTACATAGAGACCTGCTTGCCATCATAATGAATAGATTATCTTCATACTGTTTTATTAATATTGGCTCCTTTTTTTCTAAAAGAAATATAAAATGAAACAGTGTAGGAAGAAAAACACTAACCCGTTGATTTGAATTTGGTGTTTTTTTCTGTAAAACAATTTGAAGAACCAATGCAAATATTACTTTTCAAGTGAAATGGTTATTTTTATAGAATTTAGTATTGATTAAATATGTCACAGACTAATGCTGGCAGAGTACCACTGAAAACTAGGGAGCACTGAACAGCTGTTTCATTCTTGTGTGGAGCTCTTAAACAGTGCCCACCCCAGATTCCGCATCAGGGGTTTCAGGTTGGCGAACACCTAACCTTATGAACGATTGAGTCAGCATCTAATGGTAGAATTCCCGCTTGCATTAATTTGTGATATATCACATCAATCTATGACATATGCAAATATTATTTCTTTGTAAGTTAATTATCTTGGCCACAAAATATGTTCACAACTGTGTTAGACTTATTCAATTAGATAAACTATTACTTACTTACTGCCCGTTACTCCTCGCTGAGGAGCATAGGCCGCTCACCAGTGTTCTCCATTTAACTCTGTCCTGAGCAATCCTTTCCAGTTGTTTCCAGTTGCTGCTCATCCTTTTAATGTCTGCTTCCAATTCTCGACGCAGCGTGTTCTTTGGCCTTCCTCTTTTCCGTTTCCCAGCAGGATTCCATGTCAATGCTTGTCTTGTGATGCAGTCTGATGGTTTGCGTAGTGTATGTCCTATCCATTTCCACCGTCTTTTCCTAATTTCCTCTTCGGCTGGAAGTTGGTTTGTCCTCTCCCATAGTAAGTTGTTGCTGATGGTTTCCGGCCAACGGACATTCAGTATCTTGCGTAGGCAGTTGTTTATAAATACCTGTATCCGTCTGAGGATGTTTGCAGTAATTCTCCAGGTTTCAGCTCCATACAGCAGGACTGTCTTCACGTTCGAATTGAAGAGTCTGACTTTGAGGTTAGTTGATATTTGTTTTGAGTTCCAGATGTTTTTCAACTGCAGGAATGCTGCCCTTGCCTTGCCAACCCTTGTCTTTACATCTGCATCAGACCCTCCTTTTTCATCGATGATGCTCCCCAGATATGTGAAGGTATCCACCTCTTCCAGAGTTTCCCCATCAAGTTGAATTGGGTTGGTGCTCCCTGTGTTGTATTTGAGAATCTTGCTCTTACCCTTATGTATGTTCAACCCTACTGCTGCTGAAGTTGTTGCTACACTGATTGTCTTCGCTTGCATTTGTTGGTGTGTATGTGCTAAAAGAGCTAGATCATCTGCGAAGTCCAAATCATCGAGTTGCATCCTACTTGTCCATTGAATCCCGTACATTCCCTCAGATGTGGAGGTCTTCATGATCCAGTCGACCACTAGGAGGAAGAGAAAAGGTGACAGCAAGCAACCTTGTCTGACTCCGGTCCTCACTGAAAATGCAGTTGTCAGTTGTCCTCCATGCACAATTTTGCACTGTGTTCCGTCGTAAGAGTTCCGGATGATGTTGACGAGTTTCTCTGGTACACCGTAGTGTCGAAGAAGTTTCCATAGTGTTCTCCTATCTACACTATCAAACGCCTTCTCATAATCAATGAAGTTGATGTACAGGGGCGAGTTCCATTCAATTGATTGTTCAACGATGATCCGTAGTGTTGCGATTTGGTCCGTGCACGACCGATCCTTCCGAAAACCAGCTTGTTGATCTCGAAGTTGAGTCTCCACTGAATCTTTCATTCTGTTCAACAATACTCTGTTAAAGATTTTCCCTGGTATCGACAGTAGCGTGATCCCTCTGTAGTTGTCACATTTGCTCAAATCTCCTTTCTTTGGTATCTTGATAAGATAACCTTCTTTCCAGTCTGCCGGCACTTGTTCTTCTTCCCAGATCTTTTTGAATAAAACGTGGAATATCTTTGCTGTTAGGTCGATATCTGACTTGAGTGCTTCAGCTGGTATATTATCAGGTCCTGCTGCTTTCCCACTTTTGATTTGCCTGATGGCCATCTTGATTTCTTCCATCGTTGGTGGAGTGACATCTATCGGGAGATCTGTAAGTGCTGCTTCAATGTCCGGTGGGTTCGGTGGAGCTGGCCTATTTAGAAGTTCCTCAAAGTGTTCTACCCACCTATTCTTTTGTTCTTCAATCTCAGTGAGTGTCTTGCCTTCTTTGTTCTTGATCGGTCGCTCTGGTTTACCATGTTTATCTGCCAGTTTCTTCGTTGTGTCGTATAGCTGTTTCATATTTCCTTCTCTTGCAGCCTTCTCCGCTGTCGTTGCAAGGCTTTCGATGTATTTCCGTTTGTCAGCTCTAATGCTCTTCTTTACTTGCTTATTTGCTTCTGAGTATTCAGCTTGAGCCTTGATTTTTTCTGCTCTTGTTCGGCTGTTGTTGATTTCTATCTTCTTGTTCCTCCTTTGTTGAATTTTGCTCAATGTCTCAGTGGAGATCCATTCCTTATAATGGTGCTTCTTGCGGCCTAGAACCTCCTGACACGTTGACGTTAGTGCTTCTTTGATTTCTTTCTAGTTGTCCTCCATAGTGGTTTCTTCTTTCGGCAGATCTTGTAAGGCTTGGAACCTGTTGTTGAGAGATATTTTGAATTCATTGAGTTTGTCAGTGTCTCGGAGAAAGCCTGTATTGAACCGTTGTACTGCTGACACTCCAGTTGTCCACTGCTTCTTTAGCTTCAGTTTCATTTTAGAAACCACCAAGTGGTGGTCTGAAGCTATGTCAGCTCCTCTCCTGGTTCTTACATCTTCCATTGATCTTCTAAATTTTTTATTGATACATATATGATCGATTTGATTCTCAGTAGTATGATCCGGTGAGACCCATGTAGCCTTGTGTATGCGTTTGTGGGCGAATATTGTACCACCTATAACCAATTTGTTGAAGGCACATAGGTTTGCAAGTCTTTCACCATTGTCGTTTCTGTCTCCCAGTCCTTGTCGTCCCATGATTTCTTCATATCCAGTGTTGTCCATTCCGACTTTGGCGTTGAGGTCTCCCATCAGTATTGTCAGATCCTTTCCTCGACACTTTGCTATAATTGATTGCAGTCTATCGTAAAACTGATCTTTGTCTTCGTCGTTGCCGTCGTTGGTTGGTGCATAGCATTGGATAATATTCATTGTAATCCCTTTCTTCATTGTTTTGAAAGATGCTTTGATGATCCTGGGTCCATTTGGTTCCCATCCCACCAGTGCATTACGTGCCTCCTTGGACAGCATCAGAGCAACTCCTTGAGTGTGGGGAGCATTTTCCTCTTCGTGGCCGGAGTATAGTAGCGTCTCTCCCGAAGCTAATGTTTTCTGTCCAGCTTGAGTCCAATGAGTTTCGCTGATTCCGAGTATTGTCAAGTTGTATCTCTTCATTTCTGCAGCTATTTGATTTGTCTTCCCGCTCTCCCACATTGTTCGAACATTCCATGTACCTATAAAAATATTTGCTCTGGTTGTTAGAAGGGGGGGCATCGGCCTCATGACTTCCGAAGAATTTCGGCTTTCATCATGAGGCGTCATATATCCTTCCACTCCCAGGGCAGAGTTTAAATGGTTTAAATGGTTTATCTTGTTTAATCTGGTTTGCGTTTTTTTAGCAAGTTTGGGTTTTTACGGGATGGGGGTGCTAGCCCCATGCCCAACCCTCCTCCTTTACCCGGGCTTGGGACCGGCAGTAACCCTAGGAGGGCTACAGGCGGAGTTAGATAAACTATTAGTATTGACATATTTTTACACGATCTATATTATTGTTAAACATTATAATATACAGTGTGTGTGGTTAAAGAATCCAATCTCATAATTATTAACAAAGAATGTTTGCATAAAATATTGTTATGTTTAGATGCCTTCTTGTTTCAAATCAATATCTAGCAATATCAGTTGTACAACAATCAATGGAATGCATACAAACATACAGTATTATATAAATCACGAATGAGAATCATTAATTTTTAGTAAAGTTGTGCATATTTAGTAAAAAAGATAAAAACATTAGTGCCTAAGTGCACTATTAAATTTTATTACTCATTACTGAAGCGAAATATATTACCACCTATATATCTATACTACTACTTATATTGTAAACGATTTACATAATTAAAGTAATTTATCCTAGATAGTTAATTATTGTGCATTACTTTTAGTGCTCGTCAAGGTTTTCATCACTTGACAATACAACTTAAAACATTTA
Source organism: Schistosoma mekongi (assembly GCA_034768735.1). Lineage (NCBI taxonomy): Eukaryota > Metazoa > Platyhelminthes > Trematoda > Strigeidida > Schistosomatidae > Schistosoma > Schistosoma mekongi. Next base: position 30,251,330 of record CM068306.1, read on the forward strand.
ATTAAGTAACATTTTACTAAGAATGGTAGATATTAGGATTATCAGCACTATCCCGTATGTAAACAGTATCTAATTCTTCCTGTCAATTTTTTCTAGGCACCTAAAAACATACATATCGTATATTAAATATTATGCAATCAATTCATTATGTTCTGTAAATGACGTTAATCTTGTTTATATCCATCCATAAAATTTATTTTGTATGTCTACCAGAAATATTTACTAGTCTATGATCATCAGTGATAGATAATTAAACTAGCGGTTTTATGAACTTTATAGACAATAATCTGTTAAATAATATTTATTTGTCATTTTTATGTTGATTTTCGGGTCAAATCACAATAGATGTTGTTTACTTGTTATTTATCATGTTTACAAAAATTTGGTGAGATCAAAGATCGGCACCTGGACGACAGTTTCAATAATGTATACTTAAAGAAAAGTATTAAATGATCAAAGGTATCAAAACAAAACACTGGCTTTTAAATAAATTTCACATTGTGGTTTATTTTTGAAAATTACCGATTGCTTCAGATGAACTCACTACTAACAAAAGTAAGGCGTGAAATCACTTCTATTTTCTATTCAGTTTCCAGATAATCAGTCAGCCATGTGGAGCGTAGAACCTCCTATATGTGTAGACCAGCCTACGTTCCCTTACCAAATTAGCAGAACGTGTTCAGTACTACAATATAATTCAGAAAAAGGAAATGAAAGAACAATAGAACATAACATCTGTAAGACGACAGTGAGTGAATGCACCTGTGTAGCTGTTACTAATTTTGAAGAAAAAAACATCCAGTGTCTCTAACCACTTAACAGGATTACTGGGTAGATCCCAGTCAGTTAAATTCCGAGACTCATACCAACAGTTAACGACTTCACCAACTGTTATCATGTTGTGGTTTGGCCAACCTAATTTTTTTCTGTTCTATCCCTATCCCATATAATATCATCCAAAGAGGCAGAAAGTAGTTCATCATACGAAATATATATCCCAAATACCTCAGTCCATGAAGGCTTACAACCTCATTGACTAATTTACGGCCATTCCCTAGTACTGTGTACTTAGCGTCACAACTGTTACTTGGTTGTTCTACGGAGTTTAAACGATTTTTTGAAGATAACTACGACTAAACACCTTCAGCTTATGTATGTCTACGATTTTCGTAGCCCATATTTTCCAGCCGTAGACCAATACCGAGCGGACTGTTGTTCAGTATACTCGACTTTTTATTATCAGACAGATATAGAGCCTACATCAAAAGTGGAGCAATTTGATAATAGAGCTAAGACAGATTTCCTCACACATACTCACTAGGAATGATAAGACTACCACGATATGTGATTAACACACTCAACTATTTAATTCCCTATGATCAGTATAAAGAATATTGTGAACTGATTCTCAAAATATGCTCTCTTTGTTGTTCATTTAAGTCAAATATTCAACATACTGTCAGCGTCTTTACTGAATATTACTATACTCTTGCACATTCTAAGTAAACGAATACGTCTCCTGATAGAAGATCATTTCCTTAAAAGTTGGATGAAAGTGTAAATCTTATGTGGGCACTCATAATGAAATTGAATAAAAAAGTGGATAAGGAGCAAACCTGCTCATTCTGATTGTACTAACAGTGCTTGAGTAGAGGGGCTTCATAAAAGTAATATACTTCCGAAATAAAACTTTAAATGACAAACGGTCCCATAGAACATCTTTTCTAAAGAACTCGAAAGCCCCTTTCAATTTATAAAATATCATTACATTATTGTTCTAGAAACTGATGAAAGGAGACTATCTGGTAATCGTTGACATGACCAGGTCAGTAACTAACCTGGTTTTTCAGATATTCCCTTTCCCTAGCTTAAAAATTGTTTATCGGACAAAAACACATATGCCTACCTTCTACGAGTGGAGCAATTATGTGATGTACTGAAGAAATTATTCGTGTTGTCAGTGCTGAACGTATCATGTAATGGCCTGATAGTGTTATTTTCATTCAATGTGACTTAACGCTTCAAGATTGAATTTCATGTAAATACGCTACTGGGACGATATAGATATTTTGTATTAGCTGATTTTTTATACTTCTGCATTTTATTTCAGTTTGTGTCAACATCATTTGATTTTTTTTTGTAGTACTCGTAATCCCTTAATAAATTTTAATATTGGGATAAAAGTGATTGGTCAAAATGAATGTAATTTCTCTTACAACAGTTGATAATCTTGTAATATATTAGTCCAAGAATACTTACTTATCATTTGGATAATTAAGTCAAATAGTCAACATACTGTCAGCGTCTTTACTGAATATTACTATACTCTTGCACATTCTAAGTAAACGAATACGTCTCCTGATAGAAGATCATTTCCTTAAAAGTTGGATGAAAGTGTAAATCTTATGTGGGCACTCATAATGAAATTGAATAAAAAAGTGGATAAGGAGCAAACCTGCTCATTCTGATTGTACTAACAGTGCTTGAGTAGAGGGGCTTCATAAAAGTAATATACTTCCGAAATAAAACTTTAAATGACAAACGGTCCCATAGAACATCTTTTCTAAAGAACTCGAAAGCCCCTTTCAATTTATAAAATATCATTACATTATTGTTCTAGAAACTGATGAAAGGAGACTATCTGGTAATCGTTGACATGACCAGGTCAGTAACTAACCTGGTTTTTCAGATATTCCCTTTCCCTAGCTTAAAAATTGTTTATCGGACAAAAACACATATGCCTACCTTCTACGAGTGGAGCAATTATGTGATGTACTGAAGAAATTATTCGTGTTGTCAGTGCTGAACGTATCATGTAATGGCCTGATAGTGTTATTTTCATTCAATGTGACTTAACGCTTCAAGATTGAATTTCATGTAAATACGCTACTGGGACGATATAGATATTTTGTATTAGCTGATTTTTTATACTTCTGCATTTTATTTCAGTTTGTGTCAACATCATTTGATTTTTTTTTTGTAGTACTCGTAATCCCTTAATAAATTTTAATATTGGGATAAAAGTGATTGGTCAAAATGAATGTAATTTCTCTTACAACAGTTGATAATCTTGTAATATATTAGTCACAAGAATACTTACTTATCATTTGGATAATGACTATGCTGATGATAAAGATACGATCATGTACCCGCAAAACGTATACACAGTTATACATGTACATAATCATATATACATGTAGTAAAATAAAATTCTATCATCATTCAATAATCGATAGGTTTATTCTATTAATAACAAAGTCATATGTCCAAATATTGAAAAGTAAATATTTCCACAGTTAAATGTGCAATCAATGTTTATAGTATATTACTTATCAATTGTGACGAAATGTGTAAAAAATATCTATCAGTCAGAAGGTTGCATGCTTACTGAAACATTTTGCAAAGTGTTCTATGAAATATTCATTTTTACTTTGGTATTTCATCGTATAAACCAAGTGGAAAATGATACAAACATGTTATATGTAAATACACATTTTATGTATACGCATTCATCATAAATAACTTCCACCTAAAAATTTTAAGCAGTTAAAAATATTACATTCATCGAACATTTTCAGGTATTCTGTTTATTTTTAAAATACTGTTAGCTCCATCTGGCTAACGTTTAATGGAAAATATAAATTTCAATGAGAATTCAAAGCCTTCTGCGTTAATCGTTGACGATTCAAAAGAAACTGATTGATATGTTTAACTAACAGGATCGAAATAAATCAATTATATTTGATTATTAGGATAGGAATCAATTCATTTTTATATTGAAAAGAAATGTCTAGATATGTTCCATGATAAGTAACTTCATTCTGAGACAATGCTACATAAAGGTACCACGACTTGACAACAGTTCCAACTAATATATTCTTTTTAGGCTCAACACTACATCATTCGTTATTTGGAGATGAATCTTCAGATCTCTCAAATGCATAAAATGTGTTAGTAGCGTAGTTGCTAAGTGGCATCTAAGACACTATATCAATTGTTCAAGTATAATAACTATTATACACTATTTAGTTAAACTATTTAGGCTTATTTTTAGCCTTCAAATAGATTTTCAGTATGACAAATTGTTTACAGTTCCAAAAGATTAGTTCATCAAACAATCAATGCCGCATAATAGGGATATCAAAAATACTCTAATACAGTTGAGTAAATAGAAAAAGCCAATAAAATATTAATCGGTCTAACAAGTTGATGTTAAAACTAAGAACTATCACCATATAATGCCAAATTACAAACAACTTCATGTTTGTAAAACTACTGTATTGAGAATTGTTTACAAAACTTAAAAATTAACTAGTTTAAAATGCTGAGTTTAACTGTCATGTATCTGACTGCTCGTTTTCTCTAATTAGTTCTGTATTCTTCAGTTCATTTCAAACCATTCAATAGGAGTAGTCGATCGACAGGAATTGCTATACATAGATTTTACAATATAGGCTATACTGCTGATGTTACCTATTTAGTAAATTTTTAAATAAAACACTTCTGTTAATTTATGAATGATAAGTTAAAAAGCAGTGACTGTATCTAGCTGTAAACGAGATTATGAAACTTGAATTTAAATGAGTGCATAGGAAATCATTTTTATGTTTGACAGTATACGTTACTTCACAAACCAAAAGAAACTAGAAACGATAATGATCAAAACTTAGGTACAGTATATTATAGGAACGAGTATCAGCGATTTATAAACGATTACGCAAAATTTATGAAGGAGCCAATCAGAGATGAGGCGTCGGTAACAAGTCTGATGCAATTTTAACTCGAAATTCATACTATAGACAAGGTTTTCTGTGGATCAGAGGTCGGTGTAAACCTGCCTTATCTACGTAGCATAGAGTTGTTGCGAAAAAAGCTTGAATATGACCACGTTAGAATAATGTAGATGAAATTTTATGAAAAGGAAATAGGCTGTCGAATTTTCGTTCATGCTAGCCAAAAGAAGCTTTTAAGAACGGGCTTAATTTTTCGCGATCCGAAGCACAATTTACGAGATATGATAATGTTATGGATCATCGAGATTAAAAGCATTAGTTTTCATTTTGGCAGCAATAATGGATATCAGGAAAGTCATTCCCATGAAATGGTGTAAATATTTCCGCGTTATATGAGGTAACATATAGAAAAGTTTGAAACTACAGTTTGATGGAACCAGTAAACTGGCTAAAATATATGCAGGTTTGATAAGAAGACAAAAATATAACAGTGAAAGAAGTGTGAAGTAGGAATTAATAAATACTGACACCCACTAAGTTTAATTGTTGAAGGTTTTTGGCACATGGAACAAGACTAATTTCGAAGGTCAATTTCATAAGGTGAAATCCTATCATTAATAAGACGAATTGTTCACTATGGGACGACAGTGTACGCCTATCACTGACGTCCTTACCAATGCCTTTCACGTTGGGATTGCATCAGCTGAGTAGTAGCAAATAAGAAGCGTCTTGTGAAGACACTGATAGATGTGCATGCCAACAGCATAGTGTCGTTCGGGCAGAGTTCTGCAGCTGTTTAGTCACGTGAGTCAACTCCTATATCGTTGATTTTTGGTTCTACGGTAGGAGCGCCACCATAAGACAATAATTTGTTTTATAACCATTAGAAGCATTTGCTTCACCTGCAAATATTAACGATTTTTCTTCGGATGAACTATTAACTAGCAGTTACTCTTTTCTCATTGACCCGAGGCGATATATGCAAACAGACACTGATTACCTTGTTTGTAAACGGGGTGCAGGCACTATGGGTCGTTCTTCGTTGTATACCAAGTATGTAATGGCTAAAAAGTTGTCGGATAACTTAGTAATCATATGCAATACAATGTTATCAAACGGTAACAATAATAATTATACAAAGGTATATTCATATAAACCAGGTAACTGAAACGTATACTGTGAATACTGCTGTAAGTGAACCACAAAGTGCATATTTATATATCAATGTATGATTCATATTATATTGTTTATATGTATTGAACTCAATTCGTTGATAGGTGGAACTTCACAACTGGTAGCCACGTGCATGCCGTAGAAATGGATGACGCAAAATTAATATTGTTAGTCATCAGGTACTACGTAATAATAAACATTAGACATATATACTATATATTTGAGGAGAGCAAGAATCAAGAACTAAGCAGAAGACGGATTCCTTTATTTCACCGGGTTCTTGTCACCTGCATACAACCAACAATATTTTACAATCAAGATTATGCATAGAAATAAACATATTTTATAAATGAAACTAGTCAGACGTCAGTATGTATAACCATGGTGGAACGAAGACCGGAGTAAAGTTAATACAAGTAAAAATACAATCCATACATATGTAATGCGTAAATGAAGGTTCTTGAACATCGAATTAGTAACAGAGTCATACAGTTAAAAGATTAATCATTAACCTGGTGGAATGACTGATGCCAATTAAGTGCTAGCATTTAAGAATAACATGCGTTGAGGCCAGTCACTAAAAAACAACAAAACTATGACTTTGGCAATGTAGAAGTTATGCAATTGAGAACAAGTAGAAGATTGGATAACTTAAATAAGGTAAATGTTACACTACCACTGTAACGTTCTAAAGGCATCAGTTTAATGTGAAACGTTTAATTTCTATTGCTTCAGTAAATTTAAGAAGTTTGAGGTTAGATGGTTAATTGCTCACCTTGGATTATTTCAAGAGATCAACTAAACGCCCTGTATCAACTAGGTGTGTTTGGCATTACTCAGGGTTTTGGTCAACCTCATGAATTCATGCTATTTTACTCATTCGATTGTTAATAATTTTAACATTGATCCCTTTATTATTTTCAAAAGAGACATAAGAAATATTTGTGGAAAATAAGATGAATTTATTTCATTTCGTTGGTTTCTCATCAGCTGCTTACAATTTAGAATAATATTTTTCAAAAATAATATTTGAAACAAAGTTTAACATACTCATGAGAATGGTTGTACTTGATTGCAATCAGAATTACGTAGAACATGTTAGATATGTAAAGATAACTAATATTTTGGATAAAATGCGGTAAATATACATCCGATGTCAGAAAGCAAAATAATGATTTGATTTTAAGCGATTACACAACAAGAAAATTAAGACAGGGTTAGGAATACTTGAGAATGATATGAATGAAGCTCAGTTATTAAACTCAAAATGTGATATGATGATATAATTAAATAAGTTAAACTTAACAATCTGAAAATGGTGATGTAACGATAAAGTTCAATCTGACCTGGAATCAATAGACATTGACGTAATAATTCAAATTTGGAAAAGGAATAGTAACGATGATGCAATGACATAAAAGTTAAATTACCACGGGTAGAGCAAGGTGTATAGCTATTTTTTTCGGTTTTAATCGTTTAATTGCAACTGCTTTAGCATATTTTAGATGGTTTAAAGGTTTTTGTCTGTCGGATACTTTGAAGGATTCACTCGTCCCCCCCCTCCCGCCATCCCGTAAACAACAATAAATAAGAAATGAATTTCATTTGTCTTTTTTTTTCTCAAAAAATGGATGAGAAAAGAACAATCGATTATTTTTAATGTTTCAATAATTAGAATCATTTTAAGAAACTATTTATAAAATTTCACATATTTTCACTATTGAAATGGTAAATTATAAATTTAAATATGCTTAGAGATGATTCTCATTCTCATTAAAGAATTGAAATTAATAGAAAAAAATTCACGAAGACAATTTGAAAGCAAAAAAAACTATTTTGATTTGTTTAAAATGGATGAAAAAAAAACAGTATGTAAAAAGTTTTTTTAATTAGTTTCAATATATCCATCATATAATAAAACAAATCTATTCAATGAAAAGATTTTCTTTAAGAGTTATTGATTTATTCCGTTCTGTATTCAGCTATACAAGAAGATACTTTTAGATATGATGAAGTAGTAAACTTGACAAACAACCTAAATGCCTGACTCCACATAAGTATTTAAACTTATGAATGTACATGAGTTAGTCAATCGTGATAGCTTTTCCTTTAGCCAAAGGTATGTAAGTGGGCGAATTCTGATGATTTACTGTAAGAAAAAGTTTTCAAATCTACCTCTCATAACGATTTTCAACTACATCACTCACTAAATCTCTCTTAAATTCAAGGTTCATATATAAAAAATTCTTTGGAGTGATATATTTGTTTGAAACATCTTCTTTTTAACGAAGTACGTATCCATTTTCTATGAAGATGGATTTAGGGAAGATTATCTATTTATGTACACAATCTACTGAACAAGATTTGCAGTATTATTAACATAAGGAGCAGATTAGGTAATGTTTTCTCATTATTACTTTGCAAATATGGAAGTTGGTCAGTCTTCCGTCCCATATAGGTTGCCTATAAGTTAGTCTCTTTAAATATTCATCATTTCTTTAAATAAGTAGAGCCTCTAGGAATGTTAACTTATATTCGCATCCTTGTTTCACTTTGACTTTTAGTGATGGATAGTAACTACTAAATTATCAAAAGGTGTTGTTAGTGTCGGAATTTTCATCTTAATGTGAATATGTCATCAACATACCTCCTATACAATAGTAGTTTTTTGACTATTGTCTCCAAATTACTAGTTTTTACCTTGGCCATGAAGGAATCGGCTAGTAGTGACTCCAGTGGCGAACCCAATGCTACTTCACCTAAATGTTTTTATATCTCATCATTGAAGCTGAACTGTATGTTCAGAGTACACCTCAAAATAAGTTTTTTTAAATATAATGTGTGAATCCGAACATCTAATACAATTGTTTTTAAATAGTTGCAAATACCACATACAATTTCTGTTTGTGAATAGTGAGTTTATATCTGAAGATATGATTTTCTTATTTGAAACATCTACCTTGTTTATTGTATCAGCAAGCCAAAATGTACCATCATAGGGAGTACTTCCAGGCTGTTCTTTTTGTCAACACAAGAAATTGTGTAATTCACTTTGCAGTTCAATGGTAGGGTTACCTAACCTTGTTTAGGATAAGACAGAGAGGTACTACAACTTTTTGCATTCTTAGTAAGCCATATAATTTAGGTATTATATAACTTGACAATTATAGTCTGTCGATTTGCTGTGGTGTGACCACAGAATTATTCATCAGTTTTTTAAAGTTGTTTGCAAGCCGCTGTTCATGTCATTTCGTTCTATATACCTGTCCTCTCATCCAACGCTTTGAAAAATGGGTAGTGTCATGTAATGTATCCATCTAGTATCGTCTAGGTAATATTGTTTCCACATGAGTTAGCACAACCCCTGTGTCTCTTTATCCTAGAACTTGGTAGAGGTAGTCTGGTTCTCATAAATGAAATTTGAGTTTGCTTAATGTGGTCCGTACTTATGTAGTCCTGAATCGTTGGCTTTATAAGGTACTTCCAGGCTGTTCTTTTTGTCAACACAAGAAATTGTGTAATTCACTTTGCAGTTCAATGGTAGGGTTACCTAACCTTGTTTAGGATAAGACAGAGAGGTACTACAACTTTTTGCATTCTTAGTAAGCCATATAATTTAGGTATTATATAACTTGACAATTATAGTCTGTCGATTTGCTGTGGTGTGACCACAGAATTATTCATCAGTTTTTTAAAGTTGTTTGCAAGCCGTCGTTCAGTCATTTCGGTCTTATACCTGTCCTCATCAAGCTTTGAAAAATGGGTAGTGTCATGTAATGTATCCACTATATCGTCTAGGTAATATTTTCCACATAGTAGCACAACCCTTGTCTCTTTATCCTAGAAACTTGGTGAGGTATTCTGGTTCTCATAAATGAAATTGAGTTGCTTAATGTGGTCCGTACTTATGTAGTCCTGATTCGTTGGCTTTATCTTCCTGAACTTGAAATCGCAGTAGGGCACTGTAGAGTAGAAGTGTTGTACCTCAAATGGTGATGTTGGTACTAGACCGTGTGCTTGATTATAAACATCTTTAAATTAAATGTTTATTGATAATTAGTTACATTTTAATGAATAATTACTAAACTTCGGAGCAATTAGTATATTTATTATTCAGTTGGAAAATTAGCTTACAAGATGTCATATTGATATGCCAAAGTAGATTACTAATTAATGTAAGTTGTTTAACACTGAATGATCTACTTTTATTCGTGAAGAATCTATTCACTAGATAGTAAGTAGAACTGTTTATTAAGTTGAAGTGGTTTTGTGAAGATATTTATTAAGGTTAGTTGTTTGTGTTCATTGCAGATTGATGTTGGTATGGTACCACTGAAAACCAACGAGCACTGAGCACCTGCTTCGTCCTAGTATAGGACCCCTCACCATTTGATACCGCATCAGTGGGGCAGGAAGTTAGGCGTCAGCTAACTTGGAGGCCTTGAGTTTGATTCCCTGAGGCAATCGAGGGTACACACTCCCAAACAGTCCCATATGAAGGGCTAGTAGTTGTCTACTGTACCTTGATTTTCATTAATACCCAGCCAACATCAATTTGTGACGAATACAAACAACAAAACTGCTTATTACTTATTAGAGCAATGTATTATGTTTGTCCAGCTAGTAAATTTGCTTAAATTGTTAGTTAGTGTGAATGTACATTAATCTGAATGCACATTTATGATTTTAACTATTATATTTCTTGGAAATAAAATAACATTAAATGTTCAACCACTACTTATAGGGCTGCTGAGTAACGATATATGAGTTTAAGAGCAGGCTAGTAAGCAAAAAAGGAAATTAGTTAATTGCAATCTCCATAGGGGGGGGGGTTAAGATGCCTGCTACTTATAACCAAGCACTGTCAACCTCTACATACAATCTTTACTAGCTTAAAATTTATTTAGAGATTGAATCAAGATGCCAGTTTATGAAATGATTGATTATTAGTTAGTTCATGTAGGTAGGCCCAAACTACTTGGTTTGTCTCTACACAATAGTCATAATTGGTGAGTGCAGACACAAAGTGACATAGCTCATTATCGACTTTAGTTGTGTAGGCGAAATCATAATTCATCTCTCAATATTTATATTCAGTTTCAGTATTTTTTCATACATATGTTTTCATTCTGTTTCCTTGTACCATGTAATCAATGTTTAGTAATCGCTAGTACAGTATTTTAGGTTACCCTGTAATTTATCTTGCTAATTTTATCTTGTTATGTTTATGAGGTGTGGAAACTTGATCTAATGCACTTTGTACTTGATTTCATGTTGATCCTGACTGACTGACTATTCATGGTGTTATTTACTTATATCTCATTTTAGTATTCACTAACTACCCATAACTGGAATAACACTCCTGTAAATTAGGTAAATGGAGTAAATACATTATTACTCATCTTTCATATTTTGTATGTCACTTTAATGTTTAGATCGCACACCGCTGATACAATTCATGGATTTAAGTTTACTCCTGATTTTAATGCTCAACACAATTAAATGTGTGGAATATGTAAGGAAATGGTGTTTATCGAATAGTACTAGAAGTACGTCTTAATCATATTAATTTTTAACTTGTTTACCGAAGTTTTGTACTAGGCATCAAGTAGCATTGCCTGAGGGATTATGGTACTACTCTACTGTCTAAACTGCAGTAGATGGGGCAAATTAGACATTCGAGTTAATAGTTGAAAGTTAAGTACTTTAACCATTATGCAACGTTACCATTGCTTATGGCATGATAGTAAAACAAAGTTATCTTTTAGAATTCAGTTTCTGATTTAGAAGTTACTAGTTTTGTCCAAAATGCTAATAAATCTTCACAAGGTGGTAAAGAAGAAACTTTATTCATCTTTAGAAATAGGAAATTTCTTCCCCCCTCTCACCACCACCTTAAACTGGAGTTAAATGATTTGCTCAATTATACAGAATTTCATCAAATACAAAAGTAATATTTGTGTGAAGTGACAAAATTTCCTAAATGTATCATTTTACCTTTACAGTGATAACTCGGATTTTGAACGTCATGTCATTTTATTAAATTAACTAATTTTAGGAATACACAATTCCAACATAATCCCCTAGTATAAATCTGATTTGTAAGTTAATATAAATAAAACACTTTCACTTCATTAGAAAATAGATGAATATTTGACTATATATGCAAAGATATGAATGTAGAGATGTTTACGCCGACACATTGACCTGTATATTAGAGTAGTAAAGTCCAGTAAACAAATGTAATTCTATATTTTGGATTAAATTGAAATCAAACACTTCAAAAGAAATTATTTAGTTTCATAGTTAATGAATGGATAGTGTTTAGATGATCAGAGGATTAGATTTTCCAATTATACTTGTATTATGATTTAAATTGTTTTACACAAGCAAAGTTATAGGCATTCTTCTCTCCATTTTTCAGAGTTCAGAAATCCTACTTATTCATGAAGGGAACTACTCTTATACTGCATTTGTTGATATATGATAATGATTTTAAATGTTTAATGCTCCATAACCTGTCACATAATAATAAACAGACTAGCAATAAAGTGATCGCTTGGATATTTACGTTCAGTCAACATAGACCTATCGTGTCTTTAAACCAAGCAATCCAAAATAAAATTGCATCATCTAGAAAACTTGACACACAGGACTTATAATTCCGACGAACGAACTAAAATGAGTGACTTTGAAGGCAAAGAAAAGTGACTGATTTTTATGTGAAAACAAGTTCGATTGTTAGTTATGTAGTGCCATCATGGAATTAATATACTACAATTACTAATTGAGACGGAAATCGCAATGACTGCATTATAATTCACACCTGTACTACAAATTTAATCTTATACAACTCCTAATGTATTCTTATCCCTAACCTTAATTAGTAACTTGTTTCTAACCCTAAATGTAAACTAATACTAACCATAATCTGTAACCCATTCCTATAATCTAATGCATAATCAGGAAGATTAATCCTTAAAGTATTAACTAAGAACATCAAATAAACGACTCCGTTCTTACAGATTTCTTATTCCAACAAAAGCTTTGATAAATTGCCACACCATCTTCCAACTTTTGGCATTTTCGGACGGCCATTTCGTTATAATAATCACAAACAAGTATCGCATGCAATAATCCCACATCTTGCAAATTCGTGGGATACCCCGTGGATTTTTCAGAATTAAAATTACACATAACCAAGTTGTTGGAGATTCGAAATCCCCAAAAATACATTCGTTCATTAAATCAAACCGAAAAGTTGTAGTGATTTCTTTTGTAAACTTCATCACATTAGTTTAATTCGATGTAAGCTGTACTTCGGAGTAGATTCTACAACATTTTATTATATTAACAAGTTGATGGTGATTTCATTCTGATTTGTGACTATTGTAATTTAATTGATATGAACATGGATACATTCATATAAATTTTATTTGCTTGCCTAATCTCAGTTTTTCTCTACAATACAATCTTCCTACAGATTTAGTCTTTTGGAGTAGCCGTTGGTTAGGATGAAACAAGTCATGGTATCCGGTTGAAGTACAAGTATCAAAGAAAACGTTTTGAAATAACCGTATCGACTAACGAGGTAATCAGACATATAATCCGGCTACTCCAGATCTATTGGCTGTATTGTATCGTGAACTGTATTAAAATCAATAGGAACTCGCGCGTTTGGTGAATTCGAAGACTTACTACAGGACTAGAGTGAGAGTATCACTTGCAAGGACTTCCATCCTCCATGTAATTATTTGCAGTCATCTTGGAAACACTATCTCGCCTATGATTGGTTTAAAATTTAACGTTTGTTTGTTATGACCATAAGTCATGTTAACAAATAACTTAATTTGGCGTAAATAAGTTGTGTTTCATGCATTATACACACCTGGATTTACAGCTAATTTATTAATTTATTTACAATTGACAGAATAAATCCAATTTATTTATTAGTATTGATGTCTAGCTACTTCGATTATTTAGCTGACACACACTGTAACAGTGAACGATATCAACAGTATAACTACAAATAAATAAGAAAAGTTCCAAACAGAATGTGAATTGTTGACTGAATCCTTGTGAATATTTTTATTAATGGTGTATATAACACAAAAATATATACTACTAGTGCTAAAATTACTGCATTTTTTTGTCAATATAGTCAATTTCTACAATTTTAGTGCTACCAGACTCCTTTGTCTGAGTTAGAGTAAAGACCAAATTGTTTAATGTTAATAATAATAATAATGTATTTATTTATTCAACGTACATTGTTATTTCAATCTTGTGAGAGGAACTGTAATGAACTACACAAATAATTCAGTTATTTGAATAATTTTTTCGGTGGAAACTAGACTTAGATATAATTAAATTTTATATCTTTCAGTGAAAACCTTGATAATACATATCTTGGTCAGTATATACATATATAGAATAAAAAGTTCTATGTCACTTGTAGGTATTCCATCAGTGGCTGAAGGAAGGGATCATAGGGCTATTGGTCAACAGTTTATAAAATAAAAAATAGAACAGAACGACGATGAGCGAAGGCCCAGGAAAATTTTATGTGTGATTTAACTTAGCACACCTAAATAGCCTATTGATTAATATTTAAGATTATTTCAGTGGTTTGCTTCATATCTCATAGGCTATTTCACTAAAATTTTCATCTTCAGACATTGAATTTCTATAAATATTAGGTAAGAGTATGTCATTACTGTTTCATTGTGATTATTTTATTATAAATTTGTTCAAGTCTAAAATGCGCACTTCTAAAGCCAGTTAAAAATTAAAAATATTGTGTAATCACAGTATTATTTATAAAAGTTGTGAGTAGTGTAACAAAACTATGCTTTTAAAGTTTCATAACAACAAGAAAACTTAGTCCTCAGGTGCTAAATGATCTACAGATTTTTGAAGCCTAAATCAACTACGTCAGTTGTATCACAAATTGTTGCATGTAATTCAGGATTCTTAAAGGATCCAGTAAACCGTGAAAAATTCACTTCATTATTGATGTCATGTCTTCATAAACTTATATTTTTCTTATATTCATAAAACTATTCTGCTGTCATTACTCAATATCAAATTATATTCACGTCATGATTTAGTTATTTACAAACTGCAAACATAAACTGACTGCTATAAATACAACAGCTCATTGCGTATTATTCATTTGTTGACATAGAATACAGATATACATATTATACGAGTAACTGATTAGCTAATCAGAAAACATTACATACATCTTAGTTTTTTTTTAATACTAATTTATATCTCACCTTTTTTGCTCTTTATACAATAGTAGTTAATTATGTGATCAGAAACCACATGAAAATAATACCGAAACATATTTAAGCAAATAATAGTTGTGAAAAGAAAACTGGAAGAACAACGTGCCACTAAGCACCAGAAGAAACTTTTGAAACATACAATTAGAAATCGAATAAATGAATATCATGAAAATAATCTGGATTAATGGTTCACACATTATTGGTCTTTTGTTTCAAAAAGAATTTAAGATTATATCAACTTAATATATATATATATATGTATATATATATATATATATAATAGTAGGCCAAATGAATGAATAATACTATTAATAAAGGATTTACTAACAACAAATGAAGTGAATGCATTGTCTTGGATAAAGAAATCTTTACACAGAACTAAGTTGTGACAATAAAAATTCGATAATACGACTTAAAACTGCATAATATTAGTAATTTCAGTAAACAGGGCATCGGCCAGAACTTTTTGAGTGCAAAGGATGTTAAGGAGGAGTTCACAGTATGGTTAGATGTTACATTTACTTTACTGCATTCAAATATTAGTTAATTAATTGTGTTTAAGTTCCTTTTTATTTCAAGTGCTTTTCGTAGATTATCATGTTACAACTTGGCGAAATACAGGATTATGAGCTACCTGAAATTGATACAGCTGACATAGTGTTTATTTCGTTCACTTATTAGGAACGACCAATTATATCTGCGTAACGTTAGCATTTCCTATCAGTTTACTCTAATAAGTATGTTAAAATCGGATTTCACTTTTAGGTTTTGTAACAATATTATTCCCAGTATTTCCTAACTGTTCCCTGAAACCTGAAGACGATACTGCATAGTTACTTTATTCATAGATGTCAATATAGTTACTGACTCGGTAGCTAAACGTGTAAACTATAACAGAGACCACTGGGTAATTACTTACTTACTTACGTCCGTTACCCCTCACAGAAGAGCATAGGCCGCTCACCTGTATTCTACACTGAACTCTGTCCTGAGCAATCTTTTCCAGCTGTTTCCAGTTACTGTTCATTCTTTTAATATCTACTTCCAATTCTCGGCGCAGTATTCTCTGACTTTCCTATTTTCCGTTTTCCAACAAGATTCCGAGTTAATGCTTGTCTCGTGATGCACTCTGATGGTTTCCACAATATATTTCCAATCCATTTCAAATGTCTATTCCTAATTTCCTCTTCGTTTGGAAATTGGTTTGTTTTCTCTCATAGTTGGCGCTGAGTAATTGGACAACGGTTAATTTCGAAACCTTAAGTGATGCCTCATTTAGTAGTTTGGTTATCTTGAACAGAAACATTTAAGAAGTATTATTAACGACTATGTCAGCGTCTTTAATATGCTGAAATATGTGGTAATGCTGAATCCTGACAGTTAGTTAAAACAATGCTTCTGATTATATTATACCACTACGATAGTTACAAAAATTCAATGAGGAAATTTTCCTTTCGGCAATCGCATTTATGTCTATTTATCAAGTAGTAGCTTGTAATGAGTAGTCAAGTGCTGGATGGCAGACCGAAGTGATTTTAAACCTTGTTTTCTAATTTTCTTGTTTTGATCTCCTTATTTACTAATCTTTTGGTTTCTCTGTGTTTTTGCAAACACGTAAATTCAATTTCTGCTTTATAAGTTTTTAATTAATTAGTGACAAACCTTTAATGATAGTGGTTGCTAAATATTGTCATTGCATTCAATGTAGAAATGTAAGAATCGGTATTATATAATATGAAATACTGAAGCTAATATTAGAAGAAGGATATTACTTATCATGACAATATATATTCCTGCAAGCATAGAAAACTCTTGACTTCTGGAAATAGTGTGATACTTCTCATGTGTAAGCAATACGTTTATTTATTAACCTCTTTCTGTGTAAGGCAACTATGAATCATAGAAACAGAACACTTACCTACACTTCAATATATAAGCAAAATTATAGTTGAAAGACAACATGTTACTAGACCCTTGTATACATACAATGTGTTACACAGTCAGACTAGACAAAGAAACCAAATTTTTTTCACATATATTTATTCAAATTATTCATAAACAATTTTGATGTTTATTTTCAGTCATGTTATCAACTAATACGATTGTATATGATTTATAGTAAAAGTGTTTGTATTTGTGTTAAATACATAAATTAATCAGATTTTTACTATCATTACTTGCATACAGTTGTATCTCTGAATATTCTTCTTTTCGATTAATTCGCTAATAGAAACATAAATTTGAATGCAGGATTCATTGAATTTGTTAAACAACTTTAATATAATTACTTATTTTAGCTTAGTAGGTATTTATAAATTTGTTGGTTAAAAATTGACTATTATTCATATAGAAAAATTGTTACTAAGGCGAATATATTTCACTGAATAAAATAGGTAGTTTATTAGACCCATTTTATACTGATTTATAAATATTCTTAGTCAAATAGTAGTTTGAACATCTGCATAATGGATGTCAAGTTTATATGATCTTTCTGGTACTTCATAATATCGTGTATCCTATTGTTTCTGTACTTACAGACATTTGATTCATATTACAAATAGTTTTTGTAGAATGAAACTATATAAGTTAGGACTCAGAAATTTCGGTCTTGATATGATTATTATTGATGATTGTTGGTAGTAACAAAAAATGGTCATTTGATTTCATTATACTACCTAAGTGGCGTACGAAGTAGACAAATATAAATATAAAAATAAACCACAAGGTGTTATTTTTCTATTTCTTAACTCTATAATGAGAGTCAAAAAATTGTTCACGTTATTATGCTGAATTTATATCAATGAACTACTAGGAATGGTATTTATGGTCAGACCTGAACAGACATAAGACCCCGAATTTTAGTAATCGACTTATCTACCAACTGAGAAGCACAGCCCATCTGATAACAGGGCCTCAACTAAAACATTTATATGCTCGAAACCTATATTTCCTTACCACTGTACATGAAGTTTGAAGAATCAGTTGTCAATATAATGAGATAAGTTTTCATACAAAACTAAACATCAGTTGCAGATATTTAAACATTGCACATATTAATATTATTATGCACACAGTTCTTAATGATTAAGTAAATAAAGTTAAGAATAATGTCCATAGTGGGGATAATGTTCCGCATAGAGATATTTAATGATGACCGGGTACAGTATCCCTAAAAATATATTTGACTACACATTTGTTTCTGGTATGATGAAGACAATTTAAAAACTCTCATGACGCAAGCACCTTAGGTAAGTGCGGCATTTTAAAGTAGATAGCTCACACATTGGGTAAATGTTGTCATTGTTTTTAACGTTTTATTAAGAATTTGAACCAAGTTAATAATTGTTTGTTACAAGTCACCTGCTGGTGAATTAAATGCTAGGCATTTGTACTCTAAATACGTAACAGGTGATTTATTCAATTACACTTAATTGCGTGGCAACAAAAAAGCGTTGACAATCTTTCCTGAATAAGCTTCAGTTCGTTTATTTCTTCGAGTTCTGCATGTTGCTTACATGTGATGAATAATTCTTAACAGTTTGCATATAAGAATGTGTAATAACTGTTCACAAAGTAAACCTCTTTCATACAAAGCGTATTAAAGGTAATAGTATTATTTTATGTCTTGGAATTTTTTATGTTTGACGAACATACATAGCCTTCTGGTTTAGCATGAACGTTAACAATAGGATGAAAAGAAACCCAGCCAACGAGTTCCAAATAAAACGAAGTGTGCGTCTTGTATTTTTTTATTCTAAATCACACCAAGTTTTGATGACATTAACTGACTCACTATCAAAGCAAAAATGGCACTCATGACTGTTCAGTTACAGAATTAAGAGGATGATACGAACATTTACTTCTAACGCAAATATTCCTTATCGATTAAAACTAGATTGATACTGACATCCAATCTTGTTTCAGGCATTGCAGATGTATACTGGCGGCCTGTTTGAAATCTTAGGCTACCACTTTTACCAATATCTCAACATATGTACACACGGTAAAATAGTAACTTGTTGAGATTTTCAACCTTAAAATCCATATTGCACTAAACATACTATTGAATACTGCTATTATTATTATATCCATTTCTAGATAAATGAGCTGACTGCCTACTCAGAAAGTCCATTTTATAAAATATAGGCAGGAGTTCAAAACCCTTTACATCATCTTTATTATTTTTGTCTTTTGAATGTAAATTTCTCAGTGGTTCTTTGAAATGGTATTGAAAAAATGATTAGTACTTTTTTGAAAGGTATATACTTGATGAACTTCTCAGTAAGTAATGAAACTATTTTATTTTGCCTAACATTTTATTGTTATGTGAAATATGTTTGAAGGTATGCTTCAATCGTCTGTTGGAACACAAACGACATCGGAATTCTATGATTATCATATTCAGACAAATTACTTGAAACATTATAGGTATGTACATGAACGTCATGTTATGTAAAACAATAATGAAACAAGTTCTTATTTCATTCTATATTCATTTTAATAATTTTAACAGACGGTGACATGATTAACTTAAATTACATATGATTTATCGTTTCCATGGTAAACTTCTGTTTAAATTAAAAGTCTCATAGATTTATCAATGTACTTAAAAAGGTTTTATGTATATACTATTTTTTCCTTTCATAAATAATACGATTATCATCTACATTTGAATTTATTAGTGTGTCTATCTCATAGTTGGAATTCAAGATCGAAACATGCGTTTCACTATCTGCTTTACTAAACATTAACGGTACCTTGAACGCTAATATTTATATAGTAAATGAAACAAAGTAAAACATTTGAAATCTGTCAATAAATATTGAAATGAATTTGTGAAAAAGGAAGAAATGAAATAACAAGTTGACAATTCTATAGACGAAACTTAAAATGACTTACTCGTAC
Source organism: Schistosoma mekongi (assembly GCA_034768735.1). Taxonomy (NCBI): domain Eukaryota; kingdom Metazoa; phylum Platyhelminthes; class Trematoda; order Strigeidida; family Schistosomatidae; genus Schistosoma; species Schistosoma mekongi. The sequence goes on from CM068306.1 coordinate 30,271,434, forward strand.
TGTTTTTTTTACTGAAGTCAACTGGAAACTGTAATATCCACGCTAATTACTGAATGTTTAATAACACCATGTACATAGTAAGAAACTAATGGACTTTGTACTATCTAGAATAATTGATGAACAATCCTAAATTACTCTATAGGTTAATATTAATATGCGATACATCAACCAGGCCAGTAATAAACTGATCTTAGTATATAATTTGAATATTTTTGAGGCTCCCATTAAGGACTGAAATTGATCAGTCTCTATTTCTAAATATGAATCTTGAGTGGCCTTGCATCGATACGGCTGAAGTTCACAAATACAATTCAGTTTACATCGAAAAAAACACATTCAAATTATATATACATACCCGTTGCACAATCGAGGCTGTCTGGACTCAGTAGCCTAGTGGTAAACGCTAAATTACTTGTAACGAAATAAACTGAGTTTGTCCCGGTGGGCTCATCAACACTGGGATGCAGGTATGTCCACTTAAAGAGTCTAAAATAGGACGAAAGGCGCTTCCTGGATTTCACTTACCAGCCACAGACTAAATCAAATAATTTTAGTATAGTTGTGATTATTATATCATCGTTTCATTATGAACCAGGTTTACATGATTTAGAAATACGAGACATCGATAAAGCTGTAGGCTCCAATTGTTCATTATATTTTATGTAGTGTTTATGTTTTTCTGTATAAGTTCAGTTTATCAGAGCTCTTTTAAAAAAATGTTGTCGAATGTTGTTTGTCGAAACCAATTTAATTAAAACTACTGTTTTCTATCAGCAGACGATTGTACTCAGAAAAGAATTTTGTATAAATATGAGACTAATTATATTAAAGACAGTCTTCTAGTGTATATTATATTAGTAATATATGACTCATTTACCTGATAATAACAATGATTCTTAGTTGATTACATAGTCACTTTTAGAAAAAATGCCAAGTCTATAAAATTTAACTTCATTTTAGTACCCTCTGATAGTTTGTGAGACAACATTGATCAGCTTAGTTTTAAATAAAGTTTAGTGTAGACTATTAAATGTGTACCTATCATAAAAAGTTATAATTATTGTTTTAGAAAGGAAACGCAACCAATGCTTAGAGTGTATAAGTGTTTAGACATTTAATAAATATAATGGTCACCGGAAGTATCATTTTGCATTGTTATTATACGTAATCAATAATTATGAAATAATTTAGTAATAATAATTTCGTAACAAAGAGAACAAATGAATAACATCTATTCTTTTGGAGCGTTATAAAAAGTTACATTATGGTAATAATAGACTGCATTGGTTATTCGTGCTGAATGCACATACGAGTGAACTAAACTAATTAAGGTTGTTTGAAGTTATTTTTGTGGAGACTGGCGTTTAATTTAATTTTGTCGTTTGTATTCGTCGTTTGTATTCGTCTGTACCTTACTTTTAGATGTTTCGGAAGTTCTACTGAGAAAGTTCAGGTATGTCTAGAAAAAGATATTTATCACCAGTGACAATGAATGATCGGTGAGTTATCTCACAAATTAATGGAAGTGAGAATTCTATCAGTGGACACCAACTCAATCGTGCAGAAGGTTAAGCGTTCGCCACTTGACCGTAATGTTTCAGATTCAATTTCTTTAGCAGAATGGAGAGTGAGTACTTCTAAAGTGTCCCATACTAGAGAGGCGACTACTGTACATCGTTTCTTGGTTTTTTTAGTGATGCTCAATTGCGGTCAGTCTGTGACGAATACAACCAGCTAAATTTAATTTTGAATATGGTTATTTCACACATTCTGCTCTATCGTCACATCATATTAACACGTGGCATTTTTTCTTTATTTGATGAGAATAAGTCACCTTTTACTTGAGATTAAAATGTTTCAGCTAAATATTCTTAAATTCAATTGAACATTTTGGCAAAAAATTAAAGTAAAATTATACAAATGCTTAAATTTCATTTGCTAAAGCTGACTTATTGATAGCAGTTATAATCACAGCTTGTTATAAGTTCCGAATCAATCGGCAGCTAAGCACTCATATTAGTTTCAGAAATTGGAATTGTCATTCTAAGTTATATTGATATGTATGATAGTTAAATGTGATCAGCGGATGTCCAGTTAAAGTTCACAGACTCCTTCTGTAACGCTGATCATGGACTGAATTTCTTAAGTTTAGTTTTCTCTTTTCCCAATGGTCTGATCCGTTGAATAATCTCATAATGGAACTGAACCATCATCCAATTATTTATTGATTTTCAGTAATTCTGTGACTAATATTCTCGGATGATGTAATTTATATTAAATTATTTTCAGTAACTGGTGATTACCATATTTAATCAAATTTTATTGACTCACATAACTTGGAAACTAAATAGTTATATTCATTTCAACCACATATTATAATATCAGGGTTTGGCTCAATTCCTGTATTTTTGTTAACAAAGAAATTCAGAACAAATTAAATACTATCATAAACAGCAATCTTGTTCTCTAAAAACACGTAACTTACTTATCACAGTTTAATTTTACTACGTGATCATTAGAAAGCTAGTCAGTAAAATCAAACGAGGTAGTAGTTTCAAATGAATGAGCACCAAAAGCCGAAGTAATTAGTAAAGTTTATTTATACCTAATAAAGTATAGTATGCTATTATTAGCTACTTAAAACAGAACACAATCAAATAATTGAAGTCATGAACCTTCTGAAAATATAAATTTTGTAAGTCACTTATCAGACAAAAAGGTAATAGATTGAAATTAGGTAGTTTGCTGGGGATGGGTATTGAATTTTGCTAATTAAATTCATTACAGATTAAGGCATCACTAAAAACCATGGAGCACTAGACTGTTGTTTCGTCCTAGTCGGGGGCTTCTCAGCAGTGCACACTATAGATAAAAGTGGGAGCTCTACGATTGGATGCCAACCGAGTAGTTCACATGGTTAGGCGTCGGCCAACCTGAAGCCCTTGGGGCAAAACCCAAGGTGTGCGTTTCTGAGGAGTCGCAGACTAGGACAAAACAACTATCCAGTGCTCCTTGGTTTTCAATAGTATCCGGCTAACACCAATCGGTGACGAATCCAGTCAACAAAAAGATAGTAGATTAGTTCTTGTAATTAATTAATAACGAGAATGGCAACCTTAATATTGTTGTTCCGAGAACATTTATGGACATTTAACTAAAACCTAAATAGTAATTTTTTTTAATTTATCAATAACTTTGTTGTTATTAATAGTTTTTAACCTATTATATTGATTTGAAACTGAAAAATTATGAGACATTTTCCCTTAATACATAAATATGCACAGCAATAAATGTACAGTATTCATATGTTTCCATAATTATTGGTCAACTCAGTAAGAAAGTAATTTTTAATGCCTTAAACGATGAGAAGATAATAAAATTTCGTTGTAAAATCGCTAAATATTCTAAATTACTTTTATATGGGTAAACAGTATTGCATAATAATTTAGCCAAGCAAGAAAAGAACATATCCTAGTATGTATTATTTAAGTTGGATTGTAACTGGCAAGTCGAATCCAGGATGAGCGTTCCGTCCTATTTGGTAATCATCGTCTGGATGTATCTGCATCCCAATGTTGATGTTCACATTGGGACTCCAACTCAATCCTCTTCGTGCCAAACGTCACCGCGTTCACCACTAGACTACTGAGTCCAGACAGTCACACTTGTGCAACGGGTATATATTCTAATATCTTAGCATGGCTTTATAAGAACAAAAGAAAAGTAGTCTAACATTTAATTGATTATGACCATTCACCTAACCTATAAACAGATGTTGACGTTAATCTATAGTCCTATGTTGACGTTAATCTATAGTCCTATGTTGACGTTACTTACAAAATCCGTTCTAATCTGCTAAGATATTTTTCATATCCAACTACTTAAACAGTAAAAGACCTAATTATTCATAATGTGAAGCCGGAACTTTGTGCACAAAAGAAGTATGTCTTATCGTGGTCATTGCCTTAACCTTAACCTGACTTATAATATTATTAATATTAGTAGTACTAGTATCATTTATAGTTGTTGTATATATCTCAGTAACTTTATTAATGAGAAAACTGATTTCCTCTCCATTCTTTAATTATCTTCTTACACACCATAGTTCAAATTTTTCTCATAATTTGAATAATGCCAGAACAAAAAACATTTGTAGATGTTGTCGTTCCTGCATTATTCAAACTTTTGAAGGGAACAAATTGTATAATGTTCCTTATGATTGTTACTGACTTTATTTCATTTTATCTTCCTAATAACTCCAAATATTTTTGAAACGTAAACATTTTAATTATCTTAACCTATATAGTTGAATTTAACTGTTCGCATGTTTAACAAACGTTTCTAGTATGTTTATTTATTGATTATGTGCTCCTTAAGGAATCGCTTTGTGTAAATTTCATTATATATATATATTCAAACCCCGGAAAAGTGTTATGATCGTTCTAGCTAGTAGTAATTTAAGCACAATGAAACCGAAACCTGACAATTGTCCATAAATGCATTAGCCAATGATCTATTGCTTGTTGATAAATGCGTACTTTTTGTACTAGGACAGTGTAATAGTCGTAGCTGATAAGGTAATGTGAGATGGTTCTGAATTCTTTCGGATTGTTCAGGTGCATTTACTCTGTATTGTTTTAGAAATTTAGCTTTACAATTATATAATGTCATTCCATATATTAATTCATCCTTGTACCATCATATTTTCTGTCGCATCTTATTTACTGTTACTTCTATTATTTTGGTATTCATCTGATTGTGTAAAAACTGACAGTTTCACATATGCATTGTATTCTAATAAGCAAATGACTAACATAGATTTAATTATCCTGAAATTTTAAACAGTAATGAGTCATTCATATGCATATTTATTACTTTGATTAACTATAGATTTCTAGATTAAATCACATAATGTTAATGAATGTCAACTCTGAAAAACAAATGAATGTTTGAAAATACAAAACCATATAACTCAACGTGTTATTTTTTGGCAGAACTTAAAATATTTTAATGCTAAACATATAATTTTTTATATTCACTTAGAAATTAATATTTATTTTGAAAGAGCCTAGTAGATAATTGTTGAATAGGAGTTAGGTATTTCCGTATATGAAAGCTGAATTATTTAATTATAGTTAGGTAGCTTTACATGTTTTACTAACTTCAGCAGAAGGACATAAACTTGAAATACAACAACGGTAGTATTAGAAGTGTTATTATAAGTCATCTCATGACTACAAACCACTTAATCGACTCTGGTTCCTGTTGGGATGACCCCTAGAAACGCCAACGAAGCCTCCAGAATCCTTTAAAGAGCCAAAGACACTCCGTCCAATCACTGATCGACAGAACCTTCCAGAATCAACGTGGAGCATTCTGATTGGGTAATAGTTGAAACTTCTTGGTTCAGATTGAATGGATTATAATACTGATATTGTTCTTTCAAAAAACTATAAATATACGATTATTTTGTGCAGAACTGACTTTCCATTTTACTGGTATAAAGTTTTCCTGTCTTCTCGTCTTCTATCTTCTGAATTTACGACTGGGAGGGTTCAAGGCATTTCAGTGTTAGAGTTGTTGCGGCTAGTCAAGATATCAAGCACGAGATATAACAGTTCCTTGTCCAAAGTTATTTACATGGTTAACAGGAATCTACTAAAGTTAGTAAGTTTGTGCCTTATATGTGCTGCTGAAGACGCTGTCACGCACCAGAGACTAAAACTATGTGTACGAAAGAAAATGGTCCAACGTTTGCTCCTACAACAAACTTAACCTGCATTTCTTATATGTTGTCCTTTGGACCGTGTGATTATTCTATTTTAATGCTCCCTCGTTTGATTTAAAAATTCCTATATGTTATCATTCCGTCCATCTCTCTGTTTGATAAAATGACATTTCTTTGCATATCCCTATACACCTCTCTGAAATGTTCCATTTTCTAACTTATTTTATTACGCAACCCAACTCTAAAATTATTACTTTCAATTTACTTATCTCGATCTCCTTATCTATTGTGAAACTTCTATGTTGTTATTTAATTAACCTGATTTCAAAGATTCTTCTCTTGCCTACGGCAGTCTCAATAAGAATAACACTATATTTTTGACTTTTGTTACTATGTTCAATTATTCTCTGTCAGCAATCCAATTTACACTTCCTTTTGTTTCCATAACTGAGCAGTTGTTAATAGATTTTATTATCATATAGATATGCAATTGTACAACTATGAAAACAAAATCACAGAAAAGAAATCTTGTCACCGAACTAAATCCTCGTTTTTCAATGATTATCACAGTAACGGGACAACAACTTCAGAAATATTGAAAACCCTTGACCACTGATATATAAGGACTCAAGACATTTAAATTTCATGATAAGTGTGATAGTTTCACACTATTAAATAACGATCCAATAGTTTTCGTTTTTTAACCTAAATCAGTTTGTGGTAAATTAAAATCTTTATAGAGTACTGTCTGGAGTAGTCCAAGTCTTTTAGTAGAAAATTTAGAAACTAATCTAGATTATTTCCATTAGATTTGTGATTTTTTTTAATAAGATCACACAGTTTCTGATGTCGCTTTATGTTAACTGCTTAAATAATCATGTAAGACAGTTTAAATGATTATTTTCTTTTACATTATAAATACTCTACAAGGTACGACAGCTATTAACTGACAATGATTACAACTTTCTCGATTTAAGGCTTAAAATCCTCTGGAACTTCAAATCGTTCAATAATATATATATATATATATATATATATATATATATATATATATCCTCTGAATCCTTCATTCTGTACAACAACACTCTATTAAAAACTTTCCCTGGTATTGACAATAGTGTGATCCCCCTGTTGTTCCTACATTTGCTCATATCTCTTTTCTTTTACATCTTGACGAGGCGTCCTCCTGAATAAAACGTGGAGCATCCTTGCCGTTACATCTATGTTTGACTTGAGTGCTTCAGCCGCTATATTCTCAGGTCCTGCTGCTTTCCCAATTTTGATTTGCCTGATGGCCATCTTGATTTCTTCCATCATTGGTGGAGTGACATTTTTCGGAAGATCTGTGAAGGCTGCTTCGATGTCCGGTGGGTTCAGTGGAGCTGGCCTATTCAAGAGTTCCTCAAAGTGTTTAACCCACCTATTCCTTTTGTTCTTGAATCTCCGTGATTATCTTGCCTTCTTTGTTCTTGACCGGTCGCTCTGGCTTACCATATTTGCCTGCTAGCTTCGTTGTGTCGTATAACTGTTTCATATTTCCTTCTCTTGCCACTTTTTCAACTGTCGTTGCAAGGCCTTCGATGTACTTCCGTTTGTCGGCTCTGATGCACTTTTTTATTTGCTTATTTGCCTTTGTGTATTTAGTTTATGCCATGATTATCTCTACCCTTCTTCGTTTATTGTTGATTTCTATCTTCTCGTTCCTCCTTTGTTGAATTTTGCTCAATGTCTCAGTGGAGATCCATTCTTTATAATCGTGCTTCTTGCGGCCCAGAACCTCCTGACACGTTGACGGTAGTGCTTCTTTGATTTCTTTCCAGTTATCCTCCATAGTGGTTTCTTCTTCTTTCAGTAGATCTTGTAAGGCTTGGAACCTGTTGTTGAGAGATATTTTGAATTCCTTGAGTTTGTCAGTGTCTCGGAGAAAGCCTGTATTGAACCGTTGTACTGCTGCCACTCCAGTTGTCTACTGCTTCTTTAACTTCAGTTTTATTTTAGCAACCACCAGGTGGTGGTCTGAAGCTATGTCAGCTCCTCTCCTTGTTCGCACATCTTCCATTGATCTTCTAATTTTTTTATTGATACATATATGATCGATTTGATTCTCTGTAGTATGATCCGGTGAGACCTATGTAGCCTTGTGTATGCGTTTGTGGGGGAATATTGTACCACCTATAACCAATTTGTTGAAAGCACACAAGTTAATAAATCTTTCACCATTCTCATTTCTTTCTCCCAGTCCCTGTCGTCCCATGATTTCTTCATATCCGGTGTTGTCCATTCCGACTTTAGCACCTAGGTCTCCCATCAGGATTATCGGATTCTTTCCTTTGCTATAATTGCAGTCTATCGTAAAACTGATCTTTGTCCACGTCGTTGCTGTCGTTGGTTGGTGCATAGCAATTGATAATATTCATTGTTTTGAAAGATGCTTTGATGATCCTGGTTCCATGTGGTTCCCATCCTACAAGTGCATTAAGTGCTTTTTGGGACAGCATCGGAGCAACTCCCTGGGTATGAGGAGCATTTTCCTCTTAGTTGCCGGAGTATAGTAGCATCACACCAGTAGCCAACATTTTCAGTCCAGCTTGAGTTTAGTAGGTTACGCTGATCCCGAGTACTACCAAGTTGTATCTCTTCATTACTGCAGCTATTTGAATGGTCTTACCGCTCTTCTAATTACTGATATTAGATATTCTAAATACAATTTCATTTAGAAAAAACACCAAACGTTTTAACTAAATGTTAAGCAGTTAAAAAATCTAATGAAACTGGTCAAAGTACAATTGTACATATCTATCTATTAATGTACGATTTGTTCAGTAATTCCTACCCACTAAACATACTTTGATAATAAATGTAGCAAACATTTCAAATGTTTTCATTTAAATGAGTTGGTTTTGTAGAGATAAGTATCAAGTTCACTTATTTTTGTTCGTCACAGTCTGATCACGATTAGATACCACTAAAAACTAGGGCTTTTATCCCATAATATGTGGCTCCACAACAGTGCTTATCCTCGATTCCGTCAGGTGAAGCTTCTAGTTTCATGACAAACAATTAACTATCTGCACCACTGAGGTAACCGGTGTCCAATGGTAGACTTCTCACTTCCAAAAGTTTGTTATATAGCCTGACAATCATCCATTATCGCCAGTGATGACTGTCTTACTCTCTCAGTCTCGATTCCTTATTAGAACTTTAAGAATATTTTTAAGATAGTCAGTAGTGAGCTGATTATAGTAATTTAATTGAGCTAGTTTTGTGGAGATTGATATTAAGTCTAGTTGTTTATGTTCGCCACATTTTCATACATCGAAATATGTATAAACGTTTGTAGTAAGTAAAACACATAATAAGATTTTATATGAATCAACACATTTAACAAAATAATATCTGCATCATTTTGTTATGGATATTTGTGTTCATTTCTACTGATTCTTTGTTTAGTTAAAATTCGTTGTTATTGATTTCCAATGTTAAATGACCTTCAGAGATTATTTGTGACAAAGTTGAACATCAATAAATGTGTGCATATACAAATGAAAATTAACTTATATATATATATATATATATATTGTATGCTTCATAATACAGATGGAGAAATACAATCAGAAAAAAATTATTATTTTGTATAGTTCTTTGTGTTGTAATACAATATTCTAATGAGTTTAGGTTAGATCTTATCTACAACTTTGTTGAATTATGAATGAACCAACTAAGAGTAAAAGTGCTTATATATATGAATGGGCATACTGTGCAGATAAATGTCTCAGTTTTGATCTCTTCATATTTAGTATTAGATTTGTAAGACTTTATTCAGTGGTGAACTTAATATTCAAATATTCAGACAATCTATCATTCTCAGAACAGGTAATTGTACAATCAACTAAGCCACACCGACTTCTGGGTTGCACACTAGCAGTAATTCACTTATTTTACTTTATATATATATTTAACGTCTGCTAGCACATCGCATTCTTCTCTCAGTAGTTTGCATTAAAAATGAACTTGGACTAAAAACAGTCAAGCTCTTCTTTTCAATTTGCATTCTTGAGACTGAATGCATCCAAGACTACGGAATTAGATACTTAGGAATAGACCCTTTAATGGAGACAACGACTCAAATTAAATCCAATTTATTTTACAAGTTATCGAATAAATTATCACCTACATCGTGTAATGAAATTCATTTTGCAGATTCTCTTTGTTGTAACCTGTGTAAATAAACCCCAAAAGTTGTAATATCTCACTTTTAATTAACCCTTTGTACGAATTACTTTGAAAATTAATTCTCAAGATACAAAAACAACTAGTCATAAGCTACTCGCGAAACGGTTTTCCTTTCTTTACTTGTACGACGCATTGGTAATTTTCTCTCTTTTGATGCTTCATTAAAGGTGGTCCCAGGAATGTTTATGATGTACTCCGCTGGCGAAATAATAGGGACTCTAAATATGTGAACATATTACTAATTATATCCATTTAAATTCGAGTTATGTTAATATTTAAACTATTGATCTTACTAGAGGCTTATGTTATAAATCGCGATATGTAATGTCTAAGCAAGCTTGAACTCTGTTCACTTACTTCAATACCTCTAGAATATTTTTTGTTGATACTCTTCGCTCTCTGTATTCGTTTCCTTCTCATTATTATGGACGGTCATGTATAAAATGTAAAAAAATGTATCCATGATACATTGTGTATATTTTTTCTTTTCATCTCAGAATCTAAGTCCAATCAACATAGTTCAGACGAAAACGTTCGTGATGTGTCTCTGCCATACTTTGTATGAACTTCAACCTGCTGACACTATTTATTATAGACAGTTCATATACATACACAATAATTTTGGTAGTAATAATTTGTTTAACTAATATGCTAATATACATTTAGTAAGTCTTATTTCTCTCATTTTTTAACAACTTGAAACTAGTGGTCGATCGGAATAACGAGCGATATTCGTCGTTTCGAATAATATACCCTCACTATTGTTAGCAACCTGAAGATACTGGTTAATTGGATTGTATAGATAGATAGATAGATTAGATAGATAGATAGATAGATAGATAGATAGATAGATAGTGATACTATGAAATGCATTCATATTCATCCGGAATATTATATATTTCATCGTAAACTTGGCATCATATATAACAGATAGCCCACATCCAAAGTGTATGAAATGGGACAGCTTTCTGTGATATTTTGCTTAATGATAAGAATTATCATGTAAATAGTGAAACAGTTAGATAATAGAAACACTTTAAGAATGAACCTTAGAGGAGTTAAATAATACTTATAGTAAATTACATATATTTTGTATATTCTCATTTCTGTGTTATTTAACTCGAAAGTGTATGTTGATAATAATTTGATCAAAAAATAAAATATATTCACTGTGGATTTTGATTAACTTTGTTCGTTCATTAAATAAATAAAATCAAATGACGGTGTTTAGATACAAAATATTATTGTTCCATATTTTTATAAGTTATTTTTAATGTATGAGAAACAATAACATCGTAGCCATTTGTTTAGATGGTTAAGGACTTGCCCTACTTTAAAAAAAAACATCGAATATATCATTTCGATTTTTTTATAGTTCTTTCATTTTGTATTACTTTGAAGATGATTGATATATGATTATGGGTTATAGTGAATAATGCATTTTGTTTATGAGGTCACTAATAATCTCTTATTGTAGGTAACTAAAATTCTATTGTGTAGATGTTAGTGCTAGTTGAATTATGTCAATCATGTTGAAATATATCCACTTATATAAGTAAATCGATATCATACTGTTAACAGTTTGATGTTAAATGTTTCTCAGATTACTTTATTGACAGCACTATGACTTAATAAATATAAATTTAACAATTCACTAACAAATAAAATGACTTATCATTTTCAATATGTCGTCACGGAATACTATAAACACTTCAGTCTTACAAATTCTCAGACATAAATGAAACAACTCATTGGTAATGTCCCTCAGTAATGGTCAAATTCCTAAATGTAAATCTTATCGAGTAATCATTAAAAAAAACAATAAGAACATTTTAATTATTATATTATCCTTGATAAAGGAGATATTTATCACGAAACTAACACCAGAAAGAAGTCTTAATATTTTTGACTAACTTCAGATGATTGAGAAACATTTTATCGACTTATTTATAAATGTACAAAATTTAATAAAAAAATAAATAAACATAATATACTTTAACTAATAAGTGTAGGTTGAATAGTCATTTGTTTTCTTTCCGACTATTATCACCATATGATATAAAAAGATAATTCTTTTTGTTGCAGTCAAAAATTCATAAAGCATAATACAATGTTTACCTTAAAGAATAGTTATTTAATGTTTAAAGCTTACACAGATGTTGAAAATAAAATGTACAAGTTAACTATTTTTGTTAAAAACATTGATAAAAATATGTCATCTTTATTATTGAATTCATAACGATAGATAAATTATTTCTTTATGTATATAGTTAATATAAATACTCTGTAAGTAATTGTTATTGAATGTTATTGAACTTAATTTTTTATAAGATAATAAAGTATCTATAGCAGATGTTTAGATGATAGCATTCTATTGTATTACCAAGCATCGATAATTCTAATAAGGCATATTTTTCTTTTTTTTAATGTAAACAAAAATGAATCTATTCCAAAAGATGTGTTTAACACTATAAAAAAAAAAGAAATTAGAAAACACTGAAAACTGATTGTATAGATCTCAAATTAAATGAAATTTAAAGTTAATTAGAAATCTTTTTATAGAAAATGTAACAAAAATAACAGGTTGGAAGAAACATAATATAAAAACAAGATAAAACAAAATAGAAATTGTATGTCGTGGATATCGGATATGAAAAACAAACACGCTACATATGTAAGCATAATTTTAAGTTGCAAAGGATAGTACAACGAAGAATTTCATCAGATTAAGTCTACTTAATAATATGAATCACCATATTTAATTTTTACGAACTGCTTTAGCAACCTACTCTGGAAGTATAGCTCTTTTATTAGGCTACCCGTTCAAACATTTAGGTCACCTTTTCTGTCAAATGTGCAAATATTGAAATAAGCCTACTTGTTTTAGACATATTTTAACTGTATACACATGAAAGCCAATTATGTGTACTCATGTACTACATGAAAATAATCACAAAGTATTATGATGCCAAAGAACTTAAAATCTCAAATAGAAACATTATTGTTGTAGTCATGAGTTCCTCCTATTCAATCATTTTATATACGTCTGATAGTAGAAATAATTGTTGCAGCTAATACGATCGATGACGGATGACAAATACTAACTGTTAAGAAAAATACAGAGAATATTTTTGAATAAGTATATTTTCATCACTTATTGAACAGAATCTTTTTACAATATTCCACAGTTGATACTGAGAGTTCCTAACTATAAAAAAATTTACGGTACTGAAATGGCAATCATTATCATTATTAATATTACTTTAAAACAAACAAAGCTTATTTTCACAATATTCATACAAAATCGAGCTAAATTGGTCAAATAGGTGTAATTTATATTTAACAAGGCACAGTAATGAACAGATAGAATAAGCCATTAGATGGAATGTTACTTAATGATTATTTTAGTTGGATTGTGATTGGCAAGTGGAATCCAGGACGCAGGTTTCATCTTATTTGGGACTCATTGGCTGGATATTCTTGCATCCCAGTGTTGATGTTCACAATCGTATTCGAACTCACTCCGTTTCGTTCACCACTAGACTACTGAGTTTAGACAGTCACACTTGTGCAACAGGCGCATTTGTCAGTCACAATCCAACTTAAGTAATACTTGTGAATAACCGCCATATCGGGGCGATCCGCTCAGGATGCATATATAGCAACAAAGACTGACCAGCTTCAGTCTATAGCAAATCAATGGAAATATACAAGTTCATCCTAACTACCTAACCATGTTTATAAATGCTGCACAAAAAGCCTATTTATCACTACAGTCAACTAATTTTGGGCACCTGTTTTCGATTATAGGTATAATTTGCTTAAGATGAAACAAATGAAAAGGGAACTGATCCAATCTAACTTCTTACCACCTGATACAAAGATTAAAAAATTGACGAACCTTTACTATATTGCATATATTTATCACAAAATCGAGTTTTGCACCTTCGTTATATGTAAACAAGCCGATTCATGTACTTACATACTTATCAATCAAGTTGAAGCTACTGTTTCATTCAATGCTTTAATTTATTTCAATGTTTTAATTAGAGATATTCAAAATACGTCCATTTAGTTCACGTTAATGTAAAATGTAAAAAGGTCCCCAAAACTTTGTTTCTTTATGCGTAAATTATCCATGCGTAAACATTTAATATTTTTCATCTTTGAAAATTTAAACAAAATTAGAAGATTTCCAAACAGGCATATTGATTATGTTCATTTGGTAATAAAATGACTAAGTAGTAGAATATGGGCTTTTTACTATCCATTTGTAGTATTGTAAGAATAGTGATTTAAAAATTTGTCAAAGCCCTGCTGAAATACAATAAAAGTCCTTATATCCAAGCTCTACTGTTTCCAGTTTCATGCCCAATTAACGTTACACAATAAGTGCTTAAGCTTTTCAGAAAGGGATACATTTGGATTTGAAAACAACCTGAAACATTTATCATTCACATTACATAAGTTGATGTGGCATAATTAATCTATTATTCATTGATTCACTGAATTAAGTTTATATTAGATGTTAGAAACGGATCGGCTACAGGTTAAAAACTTAAATGTTGATATATGCTACAGTAGAAACATGTCTTACAAAGACATTGCATTGTGAGTGATTCCATGTTGTAGATACAAACAGTCCAGTCAAATAGGAATGCACCATATCATATCACTATAGAAAAAATAAAGTTACAGAATCTCCCTAATAAATACAACTAACTGTAAAGTCCCCATTCATACCCTGTCGTCAATAATTTTACGGACCAACCCAGTGTTAGGCGATTTGTTCTGATATAAAAGTTTTAATGTACTAACACTAGCAATAGGTTCATGATTAAATTTTAAAGCCATTTTACTAACATGTCTGCTGGTACACGATTCCTGCATAGACTTCTAAATATGCACGTCCACTTCTGCTATCGTACAGAAACATTGTGCTCATAAGAGTCACGATTATTTAAATGTTTATTAGCATTATGGGAGTTGTATATAAAACATCTGGTTATATTATATTAGCGCATAATATCACTGTTTACGTCGGCTTCTTATATGGATTTGTAGTTTGGTTGCATTCCTCAACACCTAATCTTATAATTTCTTGTTTGATATAAGATTATCTGAATCACTTCTCAAGAAGCTATGAACTTAAATTCTCAGTTTCTTGTAACTTAGCTGAAGCATACAATGGAGTTTAGTAATATAGCTATCTACTTATTATTATTTACTATAACTAGCCATGGTAGCATGTTTTATTATCCATGTTTGTAAAAATCAGAAATCTACTTTATGACAATTCTTTTAGAAAAAACAGCAGTTATATTTTGATTGACAGTGAGTAAAGAAATCTATAAGTAGCATAAATGAGTAATATAAACAATAATGAGAACAAATTTGGTTGTAAACAGTGCTGAGGATTGCGTTGCTCATTAGATTATCCAGTGCTATATGTTTCATTAAGCTGATTAGTAACTCATAACAACCAGTTATTTATGTATATACAAGAAAATATGATTAGGAATACAAAATGAGTGATGAAATATTTCTTCTCAGTCGATTCTTCGAGAGAACATTCAGTGTATCAAGATTATGTTCGCATTTCTCCGATCAATTAATAGTGAAATAAAAAGCTTAACTTAGCTACTCCTATGTGTATTTACCAATTCAACAGTGATTGTGCAACCAGGGCGTATCGCCAGTTGAATACGACTCATAACAGAAGTAACGTCTCAAAATGTTCCTTTCTGCAAGATACTAAATAAATTACTTTCAGCATCCCCTAATGCAGTCCATGCAATATGAAAGTACTTGTATTACTAGCGTAATCAACAGCTTGGAAATACTTACAATTACTGAAATGACTGTACAATTATCAATGCTTCTTTAAAATAACACTGCTTTGGTTACTTGTGTGAGTTGAGAATTGAATATAAGAATGAAACAGTAGTAGTGATATCCAATGTGAAGACTAAAAGTATGTACACTAAAACATAATTGCTATGAGAAGTAGAAAGTTTAGTATTCGGCACACCCAATGAGGTTATTCTTGAATATTATAGTTAGATGAATGGAGAATTTCTTGGAAATATTCTTCTTGCTTAATGATCTGTAAGGTTTCACAACATTTTTCTACTCGAATAAATAAGTTCTATCTGAAGATATTTGCATCCTGCCTTTTTGCATTAATCACATCAGTTAATGAAGTCTCTTTAAACATCACAGAATTAAATGCACACACTATACATATTATCAACTATAATACCTTTATGTGTAACAAAGTTACTCAAAAAAGAAACAAAGTCGATTATAGACGAGTAACCAATCCATTTTTGTGTTTGTGTCCTACTACACTAAAGCTTAATATTGATTTAGAATGAAAATATTTTCAAGCTAAATTGAATAATAAAGTATTTTTTGAAAAGAAAATAAGTTAATCACAAGACTAGTAATAACTATTATTATGTTTGGGTAGTTGTTTATCAGATATTAGACAAAGCACTGAATCGATAATACATGACAGATTTACTGATTGAAAATAAAATTTGTTGATCCATAAAGCAAAAAATCTTAAGAATGATTATGCTTCATCTAAAGAAATCGAAAGTTTCTAACTTCCGGACTGAGTGAAAACGGTTACAAACTTTAGAAATTATAACTGACTAGATTAATTCGTAGGATAGCATCAAATCTAAAGAACTAAAATTCCAAATGAAGATTATGACTAATGATGAATGTTTACATTTCTAAATACAACATAACCAATTATTTCTCGAAGAATCTAAAATAGTATAATAGGCAACGCGTTGCTAACGAGAAATCATGTGTATGGTTCTAGATTTAAGCACAAAAATTTGCAAAGCAATTATATGTAAATAATTCCACAAAAGCGGCACTTGGTCAACTAACGTTGTCAAGAGAAAGCACAAAACTCGCTTAGTTTTTACCTTAATCACACTTATATGCTTCCATACATGTAGCATGCGACAGTTCAGCTAAGAAAGATCTTAGTATTTAGAACGTAATTAATTATTAAATGAATTCTTCACGGACGAATCAATTCCTCTGAAAAACAAACACACATATATGAGGAAAAATTGGAATAAATATATATTTCAGGACTCTAATATATTTTTACAGATTTATGCTTATATATATATATATATATATATATATATATATATATAATTTGGCTTCTATGAACAAAAATGTAGTCCAAAGTAAAATCGAACACAAACAATCCGAAACGTGATTATTAGTCGGCAAAGACGAAAGGAGGAAATTAAGTAAAATCTGTATATAGACTGATAAAATATTGCTCTCAAAGCAAACAAAGTAATATTTATGTACGAAGAAGGTAAAGGTATTAACAATAATACATACATAAAATGTTTTTAGAAGTGAAACAAAAAGCTTAAAACAAACTTAGAAGATCGAACGAAAGAAGAACCAACAGTGCCACTTCGGTGGATTTAGAAATCACAAAACTTGGACCTTCACCCAAACAGAATTCATTGATGAACAAAGTAGTGCTTAAAAATAGCAAATATGTAGTTTCATTGGTAATAAATCGTTTTAACTTAAAAATAAATTAAATATTCATATCTTCCTTAATATATTTTTAAATACACCTGTAAAGGAGCCACGGAAGACATTTGGAGAAAACTGAGAAGAGTTTTTAAAAATGAAGAGAGATAAAGAATGAGATATGGTTACGAAGAAACGCTTGTACCAATACTCCTTTTTGGCACTACCCAAAACCATAAGCCTAAGGAAGACAATACGTGTGTATAGAGGGTGGATGTTTACCGAGCTAAACATAGTGTGAATAATAGTCAAAATCAGCAAAATTTAATTGATCTGTATCCAAAAGAGGAGGACGATCCTTAGCCGGCGTAAGAACAGCTTTTTCTCTGGTGAATTCTTCATCGAAATTCGATACGTCTTCAGGATCGGACTGAAATACAAATCAATCAAATAGAAATTTAGGTTTAATAATCAAAGAGAATGTTATTAACAAGTTTGACACTATTACACTACGTTTGCTGAATATACACGAACAAAATAATGGCAATAGCAACACTTTGAATCATTACTAATTTCGTTACCGTAAGGAACTCTCGGTTCCAGTTGAGCAATATTACAACAAACTACCATTTAACACGCATTCAAACGGTAACTATTTGGAGGAAAATATAAAAATTCTTAATAATCAGTGAATGTAAGACATCTTCAAATCAGTTCAAAAAAGGTATAATACAAAATAAGACTAGAGGATTTGCAAAAAGATAAAATGTGGATGCATTAGTGCCATGACATTCGATGTATCTAACAAGTGATCATGACTATTGTGTGGATCGGAACCAGATAAATTGAACTTACATATATGGCTTACATTGACAATCAATTACTTCACGAACTGATGTTATGTTCCGGTTTGGCTACATCTAGCTTTCAATGACACGGTATACATGAAAGTGCTTTTCCCAAAATACGATCATAAACATAGAGTAAGCTTTACGCAATGACGTTTTAACTACTAACCCCAGTTGTATGTAAGAATAATATAACATATGAAGATTTATTATGGTTGATATACTACATTAGTAAAAGGAATGATCGTTAGAACATTTCGACAAATACCGAACACCAACATCTAGTAACTTACAACAACAGGAACAAATGGTGGTTTTATTTTTCGCGCTAACAGGGCTGTGAAATCAAGTTTACGAAAGAATGGTTGTCTTTTAATTTCTTCAGCATCTTGAGCAGAAGATCCTAGTCGCTGTGCAGCATTTCGACGAAGTAAGCGCCTCATTATTATCGTAGCTTCCATGCTTAAATGGCGAGGATAACGAACTTCTCGATTAACAATGCTTTCAAAAATTTCTTCTTCACTTTCACCTGGAAAGGGACACTAAAAGACAAAAAATGTCATGCAGATTTCATCAAAAAGTTGGCTTCTATAGCAAACATTTTCCTCGTATAAAGGGACCTATGTGAACATATTTGTCCATTCAAACGTGCTAATAAAGTACTGAGATAATTCAAATAAAAATTTTACTTTATTCTCAACGAAGGTATGGATCATGTAAAATTTGATTTTATCTCGTGTTTTCACTAAGAATCATGAGCTACAGATAAAATGACTGTTTTGGTGCATAAATAAATACACTAACTTCATGTAACAGTGAAGTGTATGATTAGATACAGTAATTGAAAAACATCCCTTGGTGTTTACTAAACAGTATTCAGAACCGATGAAAGAACATACTTATTATCTAAAGAAACAAAGATTCATATTGTACTTACTTCACCCACGAGCATTTCGAAAATAAGAACACCCAAGCCCCACCAATCAACAGCACGTGTGTATGAAGAATCTGTTAAAACTTCCGGAGCCAAAAATTCCGGTGTCCCACAAAATGTGGAAGTTCGATCATCCGGACCCATTCCTTCTTTACACAGACCAAAGTCAGCCATCTTTACAAAACCTTCGGAATCCAACAGCAAGTTATCCAGTTTTAGATCCCTAAAGTTGAGTCGTACAAACAAACATACATGACAGGAAAAAACAATGAGAAAGTATATTTATAGACGAAATGACAGTAAAGTAGATAAATATTCACTGGGGCTATGCATATGCGAATAATACATTAAGGATCCATGCCATCTGTAAAATAACTCAAATAAAAATGTCACGACTAAAAAGAAGAATACTTGTAATACATTATAAAACACTTTTTAAATAAAAACTTGAATCGGAATAAACATTTAGTTATGGATGAACACGAAATAAAGTAGTAATCAGTTTTCATTAGATTTCAATATAAAAAATCAGCTATTTAAGCAAGATAACAATTAAATCATACAACTGTACAAGAAGGGCTCGAATCACACTGTGACAGCTAAATCCAATCAAATACATGGAACGAAATACTGAATAAACAACATAACAGTGGCTTACTGTTAGGTTTTTTACCTAAATTTAAAACAGACGTATTAGCCCAATAAGTGTGAACAGTCCATATGGTGATTCTGACAGTAATAATTAAAATTATACTTTACAATGCCAGTTAATTGATGATCGCACTGTTAAGAGCAAAGATGAACTATATCGTGATATCAGTTGCAGAAAATTATCAAAAAATTCTATTTGGATATCAAGCATACTACCGATTTCTTAAAGTAACATTTAAGTATCCAGACTAGACGAAGCCAGAATTATTAACTTGATTTTATGTAATCAGAGGCGTTAAATAGGACTTGGGCTAGTGCTGCATTGGACTCACCAAAAAAGTATACTTACAATTTGACGAATTTACTATTTCCTGAGAGTAAGAAATGTATGTCTAATTCCCTCCCCCCCCTTCACCCTAGACACGTAACATCATATTTTGTTATTGATTGGATATTATCCAAATGACGAACAAATATGAAATGCAATAAATTCTATAATACTCTGGAAACAATAACGCATTTGTTTTGTTTGTACCACCAATTATATAATGCAATATGAGCTAGGAGTTCATCAGACACTGGTTACACTACAATTTCTGAAGAATGATGAACAGCCGAATATATTTATGAAGATTTTAGATAGTTATTTTTTATAATGTTTATTTGTTATTCCAATCTGGATTTGCAGGCCAAGTAACAGTAAATAATGTTTACTAGTAATCTATCATCGCTAATGCTGTTTACAACGTGGTAGCAGCTTTTATCCGGAACAATAAAATGTGAAACTACAGTTTCATGATTGTACGGCTGACTTTAAAATCAAATCATACTGTTAAATGTTAGTGTTGAAGATTCGCGGTATGCGAACCAGAATGATACATTCAAAAAATAGTAATCTTTCCAACTAGATCTTCAGTATACAGTAATATTTATGTGGAAATATTAAACTGATTAAGGCAATTTATAAACCACTAACAACAATGAAATAGATGATTTACATAAATAACAATAACATTAATATGTGCTTCATTCAATATTACATGCTTAATATAATATGGGATTTTGAGCAGTAAGTTGTGTGAAATGTAATGGTTTCGATTTGTTGTTGCTACTTATTACAGATAAATTTCGGCAGTGAAAACCATGGAATACTAGATAGTTGTTTTGTTCTAGAATGAGACCTTTCAGAAGTGTGCACATGCGACCCCACCTAGGATTATTTTGGTCTCACGAAGAACGTTTAACCACCTGTAATGCTAGGCTGGAGTTTAGTTGTATAGTTCCCACTTTAATCAATTCTTGAGAGAGTGACGAACAGTCATCGATGATAACTATCTTGCTCCTGACGATCCTGAACTCTATCAGTTACGACATCTTGTACTTATTCACTAGTGAGCTGATTACTATAGTTAAGTTGAAGTGTTTTTGTGGAGATTGGTATTTTGTTATTTGTCACGGATTATTATTTTCATAAGATTATTTGCCTAAGTTTTGATCTACCTCCTATGTTTAAATATTTATTCGAGTTTTTATTATTCTTATCACCACCAGTACAGTTAATATGTACTTTTCATTTATGCTTATCTACGCAATCCATCAGTTTCAATTTTGTCATGGACCCGGCAATTAACTTGATTAGCTTGACATTTCCGTATTAATAATACTGTGTATTAGAGTAAAGCCTGGTGAAGGTCTAAATGAAAACATTATCGACGAATTGTGTGTTGTTCTAAATGTTGATGTATTAAAACATAGAAAAATATGAAGAACCACAATGTCAGGTTAATTAAACTGCTTGTAATTTACTTAATGCAATGTGATCAGTACTAATAACTAGAAAAACCAATATGAAAATGCATAACTAGCCTAAAGTTACTAGCTGTCGTGAATTCATTTGAGGAGTTGGCAAAACTGACTTCCAACCAATCTACTTTTGATAGATGTTCGATCAAATAAACTAACGATTATCATACGTAAATGACTAATATATCATTGTAACTTAGTATCGAATTCAATACAGTTAGAATATTAATATTGAATAGTCGTCAGATGCATGCACGCTGTAGAATGAAAAAATAGGCAACGTACAAAACTTGACAAACATCATATAAACAATCTTAAAACACTGAAATACATAATATTAGGGTAAGACAGAAAATAAATGTATGCTTGTAGGGAAGCCGGATGGATGTTATAAAGCGGTTATGAAAAGAAGAGAGTTAATGTGTAATTATGTGATTTTTGGATGTTTATTAGTTGTGATTCAGTTTACATAATAGAATATCTGTTATATTGATGTTTTGTTTCTGTTCAATGACCTTTTACAGTATTAGCAGAGCAAAATTAAAAATATTTTTAAATACAATGACAGCTGACAACTTTACAACACTTCTGAAACTTTTGGATATTTATGCTGTGGTGGAGAATATTAATGAGACTTTTACTGTATGAAAAAGTATTCAATGAGCAACAAAAATGCACCATTTTCCTAACAACACAAATCAAATAAGATGATTATCAAACGAATTCTATGGAAGTGAATAAAAATATTTAGATAAGGGGAACGGCCAAGTGGAATATTAAATGTTAAGCATTGCAGAGCAGTCAATAATTGAAGAATTCGTCTAAAATGCTGTAAGCAAGGTATAATAACAACACACTACCAAATAATAAACTACCTTTTATTTATAAAACTGACTCTAAACCGAACTGTACATAATTAAAGAGTACCAGATAAACAATAATTATTTCTTAGGTTAATGCATATACTTGTTCTTACACTTCATTAATTTGTTTATTTGCATAGATTATATGCATTTGATAAAAAATCAACAAATGAAATAAATTTGCTTGATTTTGTAATCATTTCAGTTGCGACCTTTAAAAAAACAGAATTACTAACTGAATTTAGTTGCGAAGGGACAAAATTAGATGATACGATATTAAAATTGCAAACTAAATGATGACGTGGTGAAAAGAAAAACACTCATTCATTCATTCATTACCTGTAAACGATCTTCTGAGAGTGAAGAAACTCGATACCTAAAACAACACATCCAGCATAAAACACAGCTCGAGGTTCTTTAAACACATCTTGTTGAATGTGTAACATGAGGTCACCACCCTGTGCATACTCCATCACAAACATTACGTGTTCCTATTCATACAAAAAGACAATGTAGTAAACATTAAATTACACGAACAGAAGTAACAACCATTGGAGATCAATAGTAAGAACGTATGTCAAAGGAAAAAAAAGTTCAGTTCATGTGACCGGACATAGGGAATAATATTTATTCACGCCAAAAGCAAATACTGAGTGAAATTATCTAAAAAAGGACGTAACATTTGTAGCACAGATATGTAGATGTTATAACAAGATGATATTTACTAGGTATGATAGGAAATATTTACAAATTAAATTGTTAACTACTAGACACATAACTAGCTCATTGAGGGAAAAGTAATGGTTTAGTAGCTAAAACGCTCAATATGCTTTGTACTATTTACGAAAAAATTTGGAAAGTGAGCTAAGGTAACTATCCATACATGTAATTCTGAAGCTTCTACTGATGGCCTGGGAGGTGACTGAATTTGTTGCATTGACCGTTTACACATTCAGAGTAATGTTTTGGGAGAACGTGATTTTTCTTGATAAATAAAGTATATGCCTCTTTGTTTATGAGAGATGACTTTGTTTTGTCCTGCAGTTTACTAGACACTTTAGAAATCCAGTGGGATGAATATACATTACTAAATTTATTGAGCGTAAGCAACTCAAATTGGTAAGTTAAATATTTTTGAGTAACGACATCACATAATGAGATAAACTGACCTGAAATAATAAGTGATGACTGAGAAGTTAGTTCACAAAGGTGATAATTAACTTACGTAACGGTGATAATATAACAACAAAACAGTTACTTGTTGTTACAAAATTGAAAGAAATAATATGTGAATAAGCAGTAAAAATATAACTATTGTTCCACAGCTATAAAGCACAGCCTGTAAAAATAGTAAACATGTGTGGGCTGCAGGTATTTAATCATAGGTTTAGTGGGAACATAGTGAATAATCATGAGGCCATGCGCAGGACGCCAGGTAAAAATGACAAGTTGGATGATGAACTTATAAGCCTTTATCTACTGATTTAGTGTATATGCAAAATATGCCTAACTAACCTAACACTAACCCAAAGAAGCAATGTTGGATGAAATAGAGCAGGCTGAAAGAGATAGAGGTGAATAAAAACGTGGTAACAATTAGTGAAAATATGGACAGTGGGCTATGATTGTGTTAATAGGTCCAGACTTCCTACTGACGCGGAGACGAGTGAAAATAGACTATAGCCACATTCATTATCTACATTCTTTTACTCTAAATTTAAATATCATTCCAAACTTTTTTCATTCTCTGACCACATTTTTTCCACTGCATCGCTCATTCTTTGGTATCCAATGTAGTTAACATTGAATCTTTCCTTCTGTTTTTCGCCATGCTGATATCCTCTTTTTGGTGTGCAGCAATTTAAATCGAAATACATTTGTGGGACGTTATGCGCCAACTAGGTTTGTGACTCAAAAACAAATTAAAAACAGGATTTACCTTTGTTTGAAAGCAGGCAATCAAGTTTATGAGGAAAGGATGTTGGGCATCAGTAATAATTTTGAAAATGCGTTTTTCGGCCAGTAGCGTATCAACTTCGTTACGAAAGATTATTTCCGCCTTTTTTAAAGCCTTTATTGCATAGTATTTTTTATCTCGGTGGAACTGAGCCAGCAACACTTTACCAAAATGACCACGCCCAAGTACAGCCACAGGACGGATATCAATCATACTAAGTATTGTCGTGGGTTTATCTGATGGTACTATAAATAAAAAAGCATTCATAGATGACGATTAAGTCACGGAAACAAATTGCCGGTTTGATAATCTTAAATAAATTAAAAAATAAGCATTCTTCAAGAGTTACTAATTCGCTAAGAAGGCTGCAAAAATGGCGCCCATTTAGATTTTATAAATAAGCTGTTTTTATTACAGGATTATTTGTCATTGATGACGGGCTTAAATTTCTCAGGAAAATGTTAGTGGGAAATGGATATCTACGTTTTATAGATAAGCGCATGTTAGAATTAAGGAATAAAACGTCCATCAGCTCGATCTTTAGGAAGTATCTATTGATGAATTTGGCATTTAGTAGCAATACTTCTGACATACTAAGCTGTCTGTCTACAGCAACCAATAGAACATTTTATGCTGCTAAATTAAGTCTAACCTTCATAATAAGGAAATTTTTCCAAATAAATTTAAAATATAAGCTCCGACGCTTGGATGCCTCTATGTGTATTTATCAGTTCACATGATCCTATGGAGTATGGTAAATTGGTCCCGACCGTAGCTGCTACCTTGACGTTGTGGTCGCACTTGTCTATCGTGATGACCCAAGCGAACTATATTGGCTGGAAAGCATGTCCCTCTAGGTCCTACCATACTAAGCAGGTATGTTGGGGAGCAATAACACTAAAGGCAGTATCCTAAGATCTGAGGGCGAAGTCGTACTGTTGACTGAAGCGGGATGTAACAGCAGTATGGTGTTTCCCTCGTAAAACCAGCATCTGCAGCGATGCTGCCTTCTTAACGGAAGGAAGGGGTTAGAAAAGGTAGACCCTAAAAATGTCACACCTCACCTTATTCCACGGATTTCGTCTCCGACAGTAAGGCCTTCTAAAGAATGGAGCTAACACTTTGAAAACTTCCCATAACAAGATCGTGCGCGATCGGCCTCAAGCAGTTGTCCGTTCGTCTCTGCGATCGCACTCCCGGGTCACTATGACCAATACAAATCCAGTTTCATTTTCAGACATCTCAAGAAGTAATATCCTTCTACGGTGTGGGCAGCCAGGAAGTGACAACCACCCTCATACCTCTAACAGCACACGAGATCATCTTGTTTGAGGTCAATTGCCATCCTCAACTCTTAATAACTCTCTTATCCCTACGACTAACCCATCTAGACTAACTTTATCACCTCATGCCTCTAATACTAATGGTTCAAGTTCACGAAACGTTATTCCTGGTCTTCTGAAACCTCGTACTAAACTACATGTCGCAGCTTTCAACCTTCGAACCTTATGTCAAATGGGACAAGCTCCTTAGCTATAACTCTAGATTCTCGCTTCATCGGTGTCTGCTGCGTCTCTGAAACGCGTATACAAAATTCAAGTGCAATCATCCGTTTGACCTTACCTTGCCAAAATAAAGAAGCGCCTTGGTTTACCCTTCGTGTTTCCAGAGACCCCGCCGCTACCACTCGAGGCCTTGCTGGTGTAGGTATAGCACTAAGTTCAGAAGCTGAATAGGCTCTCGTTGACTGGATTCTAATAAACAATTGCCTGTACACCGTCTGTCTAAACGGGACAGTAAGAACTCGGAATGTTAGGGACACGCCGTCACCTTTGCGTTGTCTCTGCTTACGCTCCCACCGATTGCAGCTCAGATGGAGTAAAAGGTGAATTATACAGAAAGCTTTCCGACCTCCTTCGAAAAGCTAAGCACACTGATTTAGTGATAGTGGCTGGTGATTTTAATGCACAAGTAGGTAGATTAGACGAAACTGAAAGGCACCTAGGTGAATCCTATGGTGTCGAGGCTCAACGAACAAATAATGGTGACCACTTATTACAACTATGTTCAGATAATCGTCTGTTTCTCGCAAGCACCAACTTTACATATAAGGAAAAACATCAATTGACATGACGACGCCCACAATCAACTCAACGCTGGACTCAAATTGATCACATTGCTATCAGCCACCGCTGGAGAGGTTAGATAGAAGACTGCAGCTCAGTTTAGAGTACATGTTTAGACTCAGACCATGCTTTAGTACGAGCGCGTATTAGTCTGCGTCTCACTGGACGTAAAAGATCCACAGCAAGGATCCCTCTCAGAGTTCAACTTAATGATGAAAAAGTCAAAAATACACTTTAGGAACAACTAGAAAACCAACTAGTCAGCTGTGTAAGCGATACCCATCCTGAGTCAGCTTGGAATAATATGTATTTATGTATGTATGTGTGTATGTATGTATGTATGTATGTATGTATGTACAATCAACATAGAACCTGACACATGTGTGCATCGGTTCAAGTTGCCATACCATCATGGCGCCGCAGGATTAACACCACCCCACCATTAGTAGAAGTTACTTCAATAAAATAAAATAATAATAATAACAAGGAGTATGAACATATAGAATATAGATCAGGAAGTGTAGAAAGAAAGTTATGGAATAATTTAAAGCTCATGATTTAAGGGAGGACAATGAGTGAATACATCTGCGACAGTGACCGATTCTTGGCCATGTCACTCAGTGTTTCTAGACACCGGTTACGGTATTCGCGAGGACCCCATCCAGATAGTCTGCAGCTACCGACACGACTTAAACAGGAAGTCAGTGACTTGATGGACTGATGTCATGTTTTAGTTTGGCCACCTTTAACTCTCTTCCATCCTATTCCTATATCAGCCAGCATTGCGCGTCGAGGAAGACGGTGGTTGGGCATACGCAACACATGTCCCAACCACCTCAGTCGATGAAGATTCACAACCTCATCAACTGATTTACCACATTTGCCTAACACCCGTCGTCTAACCTCGTTATTACTTACTCGGTGACCCCAGCTAACGCAAGCGATGTTTCGCAGACATCGATGGTCAAAAACTAATAACCTTCGAGTGTCATCTACCCTTAATGGCCACGTCTCACACCCATACAGTAAGACAGAGCGAACTGTTGAGCAGTACACTCTCCCTTTGGTTGAGAGACGAATATCTTGTCTACGCCATAGGTGACGTAAGTTGGCAAAAGCCAAACGAGCTTTTTGAATTCGTACTGAGATTTCGTCAGAGACTAACCCATTTGGACTAATCAAACTTCCAAGATAAGTGAAGTGGTCGACGTACTCAACTACTTCACTCCCTATCTTTAGTTCAGGGGTTGACGAAAACCAGTCCTGGAGCAATAGTTTGCATTTGGAGGGGGAGAAACGCATGCCGAAAATGCTTGCATTGGAGCTTATTGCTGTTAAGAGTCTCTGCATCGTATCAGCATCTTCGCCAAACAGGACTATATCATCAGTATATTCTAAGTCAATAAGTGGATCTCCTGGTAGGAGATCGATTCCTGAAAAGTCAGACGATGAAAGTGTAATTTCCAACAGTATGTCAACTATGAAATTAAACAAAAATGGAGAAAGTGGGCAGCCTTGACAGACACCACTTGAGGTTACAAGTTCAGATGACAGTTCGCCATATGCTCTGATACGACTAATAGTGTTTGAGTAAAGAGCCTTAACAAGTTTTATGTACTTTTGGGGCACGCCTTCCAATGAAAGACATTGCCATAGAACTTCACGGTCTACAGAGTCAAATGCCACTTTCAAGTCAAGGGAAACCACCATTGTTGGGCGCCTAAAAGTATTTCTGTGTTCTAAAATCTGACGAACGGTGAATATCTGGTCTATACAACCGCGACCAGATCTGAAACCAGCCTGATGTTTTCGTATTTGTAGATCACGAGTTGCAGTTAAGCTAGTGTTTTAGACACTATATTAGTCAAACTAATTCCTCTAAGGTTATTGCAGGACGATTTTGACTCTTTCTTATATACTGGGACGATTAACGATCGACACCAGTCAGATGGAATTATGTCAGGTTACCAAACCTTAGTCAAAATATCAGTCAGCCTGGTTGTCAAAGTGGGACCATCATCCTTAAAGACTTCTGGGGACAATCCATCCCAACCTGCTGCTTTGCCTCGCCTTAGATTGGTTATAGTTTTTTCGACTTCGACAAGAGTCGGAAGACCTAAGTCGACTTTCCATTCTAACTGTCTCTAAATAGTGGGAAGTTTTAGAGTAGCTGAAGGCTAACTAAACTGCTCCTTGAAGTGCTCAGCCCACCGTTCTAAACGTCTAGACTGAGAGCTAATAGGCGTTCCATCATTTTCGGAAATCGTCTTACTAACGCTGGATTTTTTAACTTGAAAAGTTGTCTAGTGTTACCTATCGCCGCTGCCTTTTCCATTAACTTTGCTTTCGTTACCCACCACTGCTCACAGTCGTTTTTCGAGACTTTTCGTCAGTTTATACCTGATTACACGTCGCTCATCATCGTGTTCGGAGCCCGATGGGATAAGTCTTCGGGAGTCTATTAAATCAACAGAAGCCATTGAGATCCATTGATTTTTCTTGACATGTTGATTTAAGTCCTTGATAGATATCACTGTAGATGCCACAGCTGTTCGAACATCTTGCCAAACAGTATCTAGTCGGGTCGCATCTTTGTAATTATCTAGGTGATTCTTCAGTTGTTTAGGGAATTTAATGTTGGCCGTTTGATTGCTGAATTAAATTCTAATGGGTTTTCCTGTGGTAGTTTTTCTTCGCCTGGTAAGACGCAAGCAAACGCGTGCTCGCACTAGAGCGTGATCAGAATCCGAACATGTACTCCAGAAAGATCAGCAATCTTCTATCGAGCCTCTCCAATGGTGACTAATCGCAATATGGTCTATTTGAGTCCACCGTTGAGTAGGGCCAGGAGGTCGCCATGTTACACGATGTCGCTCCATATTCTTAAAGTTCTTGTTGGATAAAAATAACCGATTATCAAAGCAAAGTTGCATCAGACGGTCGCCGTTATCCGTTTACTTAGCTGGAACACTGAAGCATTCACCTAAATGTCTTTCAGGCTGGTTAAAGCTACCTATTTGGGCGTTAAAATCACCAGCCAAGATTACCAAATCTGAGTGTTTGGCCCTATGAAGTAGTTTAGAAAGTTTTCTGTAAAACCATTTGGTCGGACGGCACATAGGCGACTGTCGACAGGGATCCATTCAAGAAGCGCCTGTTCTGCTCTCATACTTAATGCAATACCTACACCGGCTAGCCCACGAGAAGTTGCTGTTGAATCGCCAGATAAACGAAGAGTGTATCGTGAAGGTTGTTCACTTTGACTAGGCGAGGTCAAGTAAATGACCACGCTAGGATCCTGTATGCGTGTTTCGGAGACACAACATACATTAATGGCGCGGGATTCTAATGTTCTAGCTAGGGAGGTTTGTTGCCCTATTCGACACAGGGTTCGTACATTGAGTGCACTAATGTGAAGTTTGGAGCGTGGTCTTAGTATGCTAGGAACGTTATTTAGTGGGCCGGAGTCGTTAGCACTAATGACACAGGAGGAAGTTGAAGATAAGGATTTAGGCTTGAAGGTAGGGGCAGAATAAATTTTAGGAATAGAAGGAGTTTGATTAAAATGACGGTGATCATGGGTGTTGTTAGAGGTGTGAGGGCACTAATCTCTTCCCAGTTGCCCAGGCTGTGAAAGGGTTCTTCTTGGTGTACCTGAAAAGCAAAATGGGTTAGGGTTGGTCTGAAAGAACTGGAAGTGTGACCGCAGTGCCCAAGGAACATTTGCTTGAGGGCGGCCACACACGGCCTTTTTGAGAGAGGTTTTCGTTGTTGTAGCTCCGTACTTGTTGAGGCCTTACTGACGAAGACGGAAATCCGTGGAGTAAGGTGAAAAGTGCATTTTTAGGGTCGACCTTTTCTAACCCCGCCCTTTTTTTGTGGGAAGGTAGCATCGCTGTTATGCTGGTTGTCCGAAGAAAACACATTACTTCCGTCACACCTCTGTACAGCAAGCAGTACGACTTCGTCCTCGGACCTTATATTTGCTGCTTTTGGTCTCACGGCACTTCAACCGACCTGCCTGGCAAGGTAGGATTTTTGGGGACGATTGTTCCAGCCAGTATAACCCGATTGAGTCATCACGATAGGCAAGCCCGACCACCACGTCAAGGTAGCAGCACGGTCGGGCTTGGAATAATATCCGAAAAGCTGTTGAAACAGCAGTATTATCTACTAGTAAACTAAACCAAAAAGTTAAGGAAACAGTGGATTTCAGCCGCTTCTACTGAACTAATAGATGCTCAGCAACACATTCCATCTGGTTCTGAACATGATGAGGAGCGAAGGCAACTTAAACACAAGCTAGTTAAAGGCTTACGCAATGATCGTGAGTAGTGGTGGGTGGCGAAAGCTAAAGAGATGGAAAAGCAGCGGCATTAGGTAATAGTAGGCAATTGTTCAGACTTATCAAGGAAACGGGTATCAGAAATCCAACTGTAAGTGAAATTATCTCAGAAAAAGATGGGGCCATTATTTACTGTCAATCCAGAAGGTTGGATCGATGGGCAAAACACTTTAGGGAACAGTTCAACTGGTCCTCGGCCTCATCTAAGTTGCCTACCATTCCCAAGCAATCCGAATGGCAAATTAATATTGGTCCCCGAAGTCTTAGTGAGGTTGAGAAGGCTATAGGGAATCTTAAACGAGGGAGAGAAGTAGAACCTGATGGATTAACTCCTGAGATATTTATGGATGGTGGTCCAGTTTTAGCAACGAGATAATTTGGGATCTTGGCTAGGATCTGGGAACTGGATACAACTCCATCTGACTGGTCTCGAATATTAATCGTCCCAATCTATAAGAAAGGACAGTAGTCCACTTGTGACAATTACCGAGGAATCAGCTAAACAAATATAGTGTCGAAAATATTAGCTTCAATAATACTTCGACGCCTAACTAAAGCTCGTGAAGAGTAAAAGCAAGAGAACTAAGGTGGTTTCAGAACTGGACGTGGTTGTATAGACCAAATATTCACACTTCGGCAGGTTCTGCAAAACATAGGCACACTTTTAGACGCCTAACAATAACTACATTCCTTGACCTTGAGACGCGTTTGACTCTATTGATTGTAAGGTTATATGGTAATGCCTGTCATAAAGGCGTACCAGAGAAGTACACTAACTTTATACAAGCTCTCTACTCAAACACCATATTTCGAGTCAGAGCAGATGGTGGACTGTTATCGGAACTGATTACCTTAAGTGGTGTTCATCAAGGTTGTCCGCTTTCCCCATTTTTATTTAATTTTATCATTGATATACTTTTAGAGTTGACATTGTCATCGTCTGATTTCCCCGGGGTTGACTTCTTTCCAGAAGATAAACTTGCTGACTTAGAATATGCAGATGATATAGTTCTCTTAGGTGAAGATGCTGATAAAATGCAGAATCTTTTGACTACCTTAAACAAGAATGTAAGGATGTTTGGGATGCGATTCTCTCCACCCAAATGCAAAATGCTACTTCAGGATTGGTTTGATTCGGCACCGAAGCTGGTGATAGGGAGCGAAGCAGTTGAATGCGTTAACCGCTTCACTTATCTTGGGAGCCCCATCAGACCTGACGGTCTGGTGTCTGCGGAAATCTCGGCTCGTATACATAAGGCCTGATTGGTTTTCGCCAGTTTGAGTCACTTGTGGCGCAGACAAGACATCCAACTACTAACCAAAAGACGCGTTTTCTGCCCAACGGTTCGATCCATTTTACTTTATGGAAGTGAAACATGGGCATTAAGGATAAAGGATGTTCGTAGGCTCCTAGTATTCGATCATAGATGTCTTCGAATCACTGCTCGTGTTCACTGGGACCACCGAGTAAACAATACGTGGGTTAGGAATAGAGTACTAGGTAAATACAGTAAGTTTACATGTGCCAGGTTCTATGTTGATTGTACATACATACATACTATTGATGAGGTAGTAAATCTTCATCAGCTGAAGTGGTTAGGAACAGTGTTACGTATGCCTGACCACCGCCTACCTCGACGAGCAAGTGCTGTCTGGTGTAGGAGTAGGCTGGAAGAAAGCTAGGGGCGGCCAAACCAAAACATGGCACCAGTCCTCAAAGTCATTTACAATTGGGCTGAGCCATGTTAGTAGTTGCAGACCACCTTGTTGGGGTCTGCGTGATGATCGTCACAAATGGTTAGGGACTTTGAGTGATATGGATCAAAATCGTTGGCAATCGAACTGGTGCATCCACTCATTGTCTTCCTCTAAATTCTAAGTTTCTGAATTCATCAAAATTTTCTTAAATCTTCGATCTCTAAATCTCCCCGTTAGTACTAACTCTATTACTCTAGGATTTTGTCCGACAATTGAATCTCTATCTGTTAACTGGGACATAACAACTTGAACTGATGTACGCATGTATTAAATTCTACATTGTAACTGACCGACTGATGGCAAATATGCTGTAGCCAGCTTTCAACACAAATATGAGAATATATCCCAGCTTGATTCTATGAGGGTGGAAGAAAAGCAATTAGAAATTCTGTCCTTGAACATTTAATTGATAATGATCGTTCAGCTAATCCGCAGGTCGATTTTAGGGTTATTTACGGAATTTGTTCCAATCTACCAAGATTTCTTTGCACTGAACTCCTCAAGATAGTAGAAACCTTGACTATTAAAGATATGAAGCTTGAACTTTGTGTACAAAATAAGTGTATTTTCTTTGTCTTTACCTTGGCCTTAATCTCAGTTCTAATGTGTTACTATTATTATAAAGATCAGTGGTAGTATTATTGATGAAATGTTTCACTCACCCCACCACCATTCTCTATTTATTTAATAGTTGAATTGAGGTGGTTTGTGGAGATCAGCATAAAGTTTTAGTTGATTGGATTTGTCATACTGATGTTGGTTAGATACCATTGAAAATCAGGAAGTACGGACAACTAATTCGTTTAAGTAAGGGACTCTTCAGCAGTGTACCCTAAATTCCGCCCCAGGGGCTTCAGATTTGCAGATACCTAACTCTCCTCACCACTTGACTGGCATCGAATAGTAGAATCCTCACTTTCGTCAATTTGTAATGTAGGGGGACGATCATCCATTGTCATCAGTTTTCAATGGCACCCCACTAACATCAAACTGTGAATTCAGTCAACTAAAACTTAATACCAATCTCCGCAAAACCGCCTCCATTCAAATGTAATAATCGGCTCACCAGTGACTAACTTTAAAATATTTCTGAAGCACTAGTGAGAAGTCGTGACCGATGGAGTCTAGACTTGTTGGGAGTAAGACAGTTATCAACGACGACAATCGATGATCACCTCCCTTTGTCATAAATTGATAGAAGTGGGAATTCTACCACTGGATGTCAGCCGAGTGATGCAGAAGGTTAGGAGTTTGTTAACTTGAAGCCCCTGGAGCGGAATCTAGAGTGCACACTGCTGAGGAGTCCCATACTAGGACGAAACGGTTGTACGTACTTCCTGCTTTTCAGTGGTGCCAGCATAAATCTGTAACGAATTTAATCAACTAATTCTTTATCTATTTAATAATTTTCCAAACCCTGTACATTGACTTTTACTCACCGGGAGTATTCCATTTAATCTTCTTTTTACGTACATTTATTTTTAAGCATTTTAATTATCTTCACCTATGTAGTTGAACTTGTCAGTGTGCATATTTGTTTATAGCATATGTTTACTCATGTTCATTGACCAAAAGTGTTTAACATCAAAAAGTAACCTTTAAATTCCGTATATTTGCTGTTAATTACTAATCAAAATGCAGATGAAACCTGACCGAAATATAAATAAATTCATTTGTGAATACGGCAAGAATATGATAGAAATATTCTTCAATCAAACCATCTCATACAAAGTCAAATGATGTGTAAAACTTACATTCATTAACAGTTTCGGATGTTGGAGGGCGCGGTGACTCTGCAATAGGTATATCTCTCTTTTCATTTTCCGCCGATAAAACTACGGGACCAGAGTAAGATCTCTGCACATCCATGTTAACATAATCTGCAGTACGAGAAGTAGGATCATCCTGATCGAAAGTTGTCACTTGGAAGCTAGTAAGCTCTTCTGGGTTAGCATAATCTGAAACACGGAAGGATGTATCAGGTTTACGAGAGAATTTGCTATTCTCATCATATTCGATGATAACTGGTGCAACATCATAATCCGGTGAAGATGAAGGATTGATTGCAACTGGATGATGAGATATCGGAGAATAGTCGTCAACGTCATCGGCCAAGTGAGACTAAATTAACCAAAAAAAATAGATGATTACTCTAAATAAGTTTCATTCCAAGTGTAAGAACTTCAATCCTAGAAAAACGAGTTATAATTATTAATATAAATTAGAAATTAAGCATAAAAACAGGAATACACAAGAAATTGTAATTTTGAGGATCACCAAATCAACAATTCAACTATGTGAAAATGGTTACATGATATCACTCAACACCAGTATGACAAGCACACATACTTACACAATATTTAAAAGGTTCAGAACTTCATGTAGGTTATCATTATGCCATGCAAGTATGCGAATTAATGTCGGTAAAATGTAAAAAAGCTTTAACACTGAGCTTTAGCTACCCCACCAACATTCTTATCGTAGTTCAGAAACTTGTATAACAACAGGGGTTGAAAAATTCCCAAATCAATTTAGACACTCACTTTTTCACGCACAATTTTTATTTCATTTTCAGTGAACGTAAATTTTGTTTCTCGTAAAGCATCTGGTTCACGAACAATTGAAACTAATGGATGCTGCTGAACAATCGTATCAACAATATTGACTGATTTGGTGGGGAAGGCAGATAGTGATGTTCGATATTTAGAAGTATTTAGACGTGCTTTGCCATTAGTAGCCTACACATGCAAGCAAATCATCATAAACAGTTAAAAAACGTGATATTCTAGACACAAATATTTCTCGCTACTAATAATATTCAGTCTTGATATCATTGAAAACTTCAGCAAACTTGATCAATTATAAGAATGCATAACTATTAATTTCCTGTGATCAACTTATTCACTAAACAAATTATCATAGTATAAGACCATGTTTAATTTTTTTGGTTTAATAATATGTTGAACAAAATACAAAGTGACCAGTAGTACTTGCAGAAACGAGATCGAAACAGATAATCTACTCGAAGACAGCATTGCACATTATAACATTTCAGAGATCATGCAGAATAAGCTATACGATTAACACTAAAAAAAGGTTTAAAATCCATGAATAATATACTATGTACCGGTGACTGTAATTAAATTAATTGTGCATCATAAATCTGAAATTGGTAAATTTCAAAAGTTCGTAACTTTTTGTATTGGGGGAAAAATGGAAGTTTTTAAAGAAGCCATCCAGGTATTTATGGAATTATTAATATTATTACTTTATTATTGTAATCACCTTAAAACAGCAAGCACGATTATAGAGTTGTTAATAATATAGTAGGCGGGATTACAAAGACATTTTATACCATCCTAGGGACCACATAACTCCGTTCATGATGGATATTATACTTGGTGGCGATATCAAAAAAGTGACTAACTTTACTGAAAAAGGGTTAACAAGAACACAAAGTAAACTGACAAATAATACTACGACGTAAACAAACTATTCATACTGAATGTTACTAGAAAATATGATTAAACCGTGTGGTGAGATACAGTAAAAGCTAGCTTTCGAAAGGTCAAGGAAAAGTCAACAAAAGCAAAGATATTACGGTGAACGAAATCATGAGTTAATAGTGAACAGGCATAAACTTAAGATAATTTCTAAAAAACAGTGTTCCAATAAACGGATCAAACTGAGATAATTAGAGAAAAAATCTAGTGTTTACAAACGTCTATTTACTCTCACCGGACTAGATAACAACACGAAGCGAAGGATTATTTAATTAACTCTACATTTGCTGGTTCACCTTAGCTCTAGATGGGGTCTCAGTGACTACATAACGGTTCGAAACGTTAGCAAACATGATTTAGAAAAGAGTGGCAATCCAGCTGCTATTTATGATCTAAAATGCTTTACTATCTCTGAATAAGAATAGGTTGTAACTACTATTACATGTCAAATACGGCACTTAGGTTGACCAAATGTTCAGAGTATAACTGTGGCTAGTTCGTAACATATATATCAAAGCACTGTTTAGTGTATACTGTACCAACTAGGCATACATGATAGAAATAGATTATAATATAATCTCTAATCTTTTAGAAAGTACTTAAATGCAAACTAACAAAATATTTATATTGATAATCTTAACAAAACCATTGAAATGTAATTAAAGTGAATAAGCCCTCTCTATTTATAAAAATGTTTTCAAATCATGAAAAAAGAAAACACTCGTGAATAATACCTGAGCAGAAGCTGGTGAACCACTAAGAGATGTATTAAGCTGATGGAAGCGACCCTCGACACCATGCATTACTACGGACCCTGAGGACCCATATTCGCCTGAATGACTAAGTGTCCATGATCCACCAGCAACAGAACGATTCATTTTGGAAAGCTGCCCGCTTTTAAGCATGCGAGTCCATAAAGGTATATTCATATCAAGTTCATTAATACGAGGGATATTGTGTCCTTCGAATTAAATAAGTAGAAATAAAAATTAGGATTATACGGTAGAAACTTGTACTAAACACTATCTAACAATTAAGAAACATTCATAAAACACATATTATTCATAACCTAGCCAATGAAATATAGATGTGGGTCCTTAGTACTTCCCGTCAATAATAAAGCAGAAATGATGCATTAAGCAACACAATTCTTATTATTAGAAAAGCACTTTCGTGGACCAAAACGGGAATAATACAAGTACCCTTTTTTGACTTCTGTATGTTGATTTGATATTCAACATTCACTAATCATCTAGAACATTCAAACAACTATGCCGTTCAGGTCACGGCATTTCGATAATGACAATTGTTGATTTCTATATATCTGGTATAAAATGGGTAATCTGAAAAACTATTGAACGATTTGATAGCGTTTTGGTACGACATACATATACCTCACAAGTATGTACACTTTATAACTATATAAATTGAGCAAATAAACATCGATAACACTATACTTATGAAAATTCAGCCAACAAAGCAGAGATAGTCAAGATCAGTAGATCGGGTAAGCATAAAAATACACAAACGCCGAATCGGTTTTAATCAGAGTTATTGAACATATATACGACTACTTAGATGATTAATATGAATTACAGGTTGAATTATCTATCATTATCATCAAAAATGATGGTTTACTGATATATATCACGCTATCTGTTTATTGAAACTCCTGAGACATTGTTAGTTTCTGAAAAATTTACAACTGACTGCTCAATTATAATTTAATTTACCAAACTGACTGGATCTTAGCCTTATATATATACTTTCTAAAAGCTAAAAGACCAACGAGACCCAGAAACAATTATCTATTTACATAATGCACAAAATTATTTTTAGTTAACTCAGAGTATAATAACAAGTAGTACAAATAGAAATCATAACCGAATAACGTACCCTTGCGTTTAGAAAACAAACGTTTCTGACGGTGTAAGCCGCACCGAGGCTTGGAAAGAAGAGGATCAGAGAACTTGAGGACAAGAAAAACCCTCCCTGTCGGCAACATAGGAAGCATTACAGAACGTGATTCACCACCAAGCAGTTCCTCAAGGCGTACATAGCTAGAATAAAAAAAAAAGTTATTAAACCAGAAAAAAAGTGTACGGGCATTAAACTTTAACGCAAGTGAATGACATACCTTACGGCTGCTAAAACCCATTCTAATCCAGAGCCAGAATCGTCAGATGACCCACTCTTGGACGAAGTAGACCCTGAAGGACTTGTAGAAGAATTTGCTGGAAGATGCATACGCTTCCAATATACTTGAACTTCCAGTTCTTTACCTCGGTCAATATTAAATGTAGTTTTTGAATCCCAACACTGTTGATTAGGTTGACGCCAAGGCGAATCCCAAACACGCTTATGATCAATCAATAAAGAGCATCGAACATCCACTTAAATAAAAAATAAGATAGTTTTGAATAAGCATGAAAGAAAGAACAGTAGGGTGGATGAATATATATATATATATATATATGAACTTGTAAGAAATAGCGTTTGACAATTCTGAACGTGTCAGTAACGCAAATAAACGAAGCGGTGAACTAAGGCGAAACCTAAGGTTCTGGATAAACATGAGGACGTAAAAAGATAGATATTTAGAACTAGATGACAAAATACTCCAAAAGAGCTCATTATTGCGTAGGTATGTGAGCCCACAAACTATTATCCTACAGTTAAACTCCATATAGTAACGCTGTTATAGACAGTGGAACAAATTTCGCTCAAAAGTTTTATTTAGTGATGTTAAAGCGACAACACAAAACAAACGAAAATCTTAAAATATAAAGGCAATCAAAAACTCGTTGATAATCTTTTGTGGAGTTCAATGAAAACCACTTGACATAGGATGTGACACAACGCACAAATATTGAAACTAACAAATCTGTGAAACTATAAATATTAGTCAGCATCATATATTTTTGACTGTGTACTTCAAAATTAGGCCCCCCGAATACTACAGCACCAGCGTATTGGGTTCGAAGGGCTAGATGTAATTTAAAAGTGATTAACTCACTAATCAAGCTCAAACAATAACCACTCGGTCATGGAGAGTTTCAAGTTAATTCTAATAATACAACATAGCTATCTAAACACACGTAGATAGAGCAGCTTCAAAACTTGGACTTAATGGTTAAAAGTGTTTA
The DNA here is from genome assembly GCA_034768735.1 of Schistosoma mekongi. NCBI lineage: Eukaryota > Metazoa > Platyhelminthes > Trematoda > Strigeidida > Schistosomatidae > Schistosoma > Schistosoma mekongi. Next base: position 30,310,853 of record CM068306.1, read on the forward strand.
GGCGAAGTTAGTGCTTCACAACAAGGACTATACTCATCATAAATATCTAGAATCAAATAATTACCTTTGTTTATTTGCCATCTGAACAAAGATGAAAAGTGCAATCTTCAGAATAGAAGAATACATTGTTCATTATGCTAAATGCATTATATTAATTTTTTATTACCGATATGAGACTTAAAAATATATTTCAACATGTAAACGGCATTCAAAACAAAACTAGCACGCCTATTACAAAGAATGAAGTTAATGAAAAAGACCTAAGAGGGTAAAAGACTGAAAATCAGGATATGAATAATTTACCGCAATGACTATCAGACGTGCGCGATGTCAAAATTGATGGAATAGAGTTAATTCTGGTTGCCGATGTACCGGAAAGTTCATTATTTACAAGTTCAGCTGGAAAATGATCAACGATATCCTGACAACCTAAGCATCGAACTTCCAAACTTCCAGTAATCGCAGTAGGTGGATTAGGTATCAGCAGTGAACTGTTGGCATGATATGAAGTGGTATTGCACCAAGGTGGAGATAAAAGTACATTCATCTCAGGATCATTAACGATAGAAGAAACCATTTCAGGGAATTGTGTTGGTGGTGGCTTCCTTAAAAGTGATTTTATTGATTCTTGAAATAAATAGAGACGATGAAGAGATTCACGAGCCTCTTGTAACGCCTGTAGAAAAAAAATAAATACATAAAAAGTGATATATATATATATATATATATATATATATATATATATATGCATATTACTGCAGTTCCGATGTAAAAATGAGATATTCTGTTAAGTGATTCGGGAACATAATTTTGGACCAAAATGTCTTATTATTTATGTACACTTGTAAAGCCAAATAGCAGTAGTGGTTTAAAATACTTTATGCACATTCATCGCATTAAAATTGTAAGCTAACTCAGTTTAGGTAACAAGCTAACACATCTATCCCTTGCAATGTAAACGACGTTATCTCACACTTCACTTGTAGCTTAGGTGAATATATTGTCAGCTTACAACTAATTGCGTTGAACTAAAAATTACAAATGCTACGAATACCACTTAAACGTTTACAGTAAATAAAAAATTTAAGACTACACATATAAAACAGCAGACTAGATGCTGGAGATTGAAAGTATTGGGTTTTTAACTTTGTTACTTTGCTTTCTTAATTAATAACATGTTTTTTTATACTACTGTTTTTCTTCACGTACGTTCCTCCTTGTTGTGTTGATGTTAAATACGATAAGTCGAACTGATGTACATTTCAGGATGATCTGTAATATTTCTGTCAGTTCGTATGCACTAAGGTGATCAGTACAAGTCGACTTAGGTCTTCCGACTCTTATCGAAGTCGAAAAAACTATAACCAATCTAAGGCGAGGCAAAGCAGCAGGTTGGGATGGATTGTCCCCAGAAGTCTTTAAGGATGATGGTCCCACTTTGACAACCAGGCTGACTGATATTTTGACTAAGGTTTGGTAACCTGACATAATTCCATCTGACTGGTGTCGATCGTTAATCGTCCCAGTATATAAGAAAGAGTCAAAATCGTCCTGCAATAACCTTAGAGGAATTAGTTTGACTAATATAGTGTCTAAAACACTAGCTTAACTGCAACTCGTGATCTACAAATACGAAAACATCAGGCTGGTTTCAGATCTGGTCGCGGTTGTATAGACCAGATATTCACCGTTCGTCAGATTTTAGAACACAGAAATACTTTTAGGCGCCCAACAATGGTGGTTTCCCTTGACTTGAAAGTGGCATTTGACTCTGTAGACCGTGAAGTTCTATGGCAATGTCTTTCATTGGAAGGCGTGCCCCAAAAGTACATAAAACTTGTTAAGGCTCTTTACTCAAACACTATTAGTCGTATCAGAGCATATGGCGAACTGTCATCTGAACTTGTAACCTCAAGTGGTGTCTGTCAAGGCTGCCCACTTTCTCCATTTTTGTTTAATTTCATAGTTGACATACTGTTGGAAATTACACTTTCATCGTCTGACTTTTCAGGAATCGATCTCCTACCAGGAGATCCACTTATTGACTTAGAATATACTGATGATATAGTCCTGTTTGGCGAAGATGCTGATACGATGCAGAGACTTTTAACAGCAATAAGCTCCAATGCAAGCATTTTCGGAATGCGTTTCTGCCCCAGGTTAGCTTTTGTATATGTATAGAATTTATATTACTAAAAGCAAAACGTTTGGATGAGATAGCAAATCGTCGTTTTTCTAAAGAACAGAGGAGAGGTCCTGATCAACAAAGCAAGTAGATTTTTCTAGAACAGTATGGTAAGCTCAGTGTTGATATATCAACAAAGGACCTGCGTGATGCATGTGAAGATAGTCCAAGTACCAACATCAATGTTATCCAAAAAGAATTGGTTGTCATTATATCACATCATATTTACATACGTTTGGAAAACAACTCAAGAAAAAATAGGTTTTATTCCAGCTATGTATACCCTAACTACATATTCATTACCTGCCATAAGCTTAAATACCATTGGGGATATGTATTTCTCGAGATTAAAAATGCTTACGAATTATTGAACGCAAGTGAATTGTAGAAGGACGGTTTTGGAAAGTGAGTATTCTATCATCTTTGATCGAAGTGACCGTCAGCCACATTGTTGATAAGTGCTCACGTAACCAGTGCAACAACTACTAGGAGGTAAGTTTACTCACGACTGCTTCCAAAATATTGGCTTCTGTTATACTCTGCGGACTATCCAAAACGCATGAAAGAATGACTAGCAAAGAGCAAGCTGATTTTCGGTCCATTCGATGGTTCGATTGATAGCATTTCCACCGTCTGTTAAGTGCTGGAACACTGTCACCATAAACATGGTATGTACTTTTCACCTCAGTGTAAAGTACTTCTGAAAGACTGGCAGGAGTGTGTACCTACGCTCACTCTTGATGTTTCACCGCCAGAATTAATCGTAAAGTTCATGTAACTGGACAGTCGTGTGAATGCTGATGATGGTATGTCAGACGAGGTCAATCCACGAACAATGAAAGTTAGATAGGTTTATGCCGAACTAGGCCCTCTTAGGCACCAAAGTGATGAGTCTGGATGCAAAATGCAGGGTTTACAACGCTTTGGTGAGGGAGGTTATGTTTTATGCTCGTGACACCTGGTCTCTCAGAGCTGAGGACGTTCGGCACCTGTATTCGATCATCGTTGGCTCCGAAGAACTACCTACATCTGGTGAAAACATCATGTTGGTAGTCCTAAGGTCAGGTATCGTATGTTCAGGAGCAGAGATGATAACTCAACTGGTATCGCTATCTTAAAACACAGCTTTGGTGGGTTGGGCGTGTTTTACGAATGTTATCCCAAAGGCTTACATAGCGTGCATCATTTGCCAACTCTAAGATTTGTGGAAAAGTCGGAGACGTAGTTAGTTTGTGATACAGCGGTGTGGAACGAAAGAACTGTATAAGATCGACTTCCTCGTTGGAGTCCTAGGAAAGAAAATCACTGGCTTCATACCTTAGCAGACATAGCGCAGAATAGAAGCCAGTGACGATTTTGATGCGGTTTCCTATTACAACCTTCATAAAAGTGCGATGATTTGTCTTAATAAAAATGAAACCTTCCTGTTTGTATTTCTATCAGAGCTGTATTTCCTGCCTTGAAATCCCCCTGTTTTGTTAAATTTTACTTTGCCCTTGATTGCCTTTTTCCCATATTTTCTTCACAATTTGACTATCGTGCCTATGTGGAGCATATATTTTTAGAGCTGATTGATACCAATTTTTGTATTTGAACAAATAAATAGTGAAACTATGTTTTGCCCTCTTAAATAACCTACGATTGGATTTAACTATGTGGTCCACATTCTCTTAAATTAGTATGAAGAAAGTCACCCCATTTGTAGACAGACACAGATATACCGCGAAGCAGCTAACTAGAATAAAACAGTGCCTTGGGAAATCTAAAATGAGATGCATTTTTCTTTTAACTATGCCTATGCTGACTGTCAGTACATTAAGAGATGGGAGTATGCAGAAAGTGGGAAAACATTACCTGCAATTTTCTGTATTTATCCACATGAGCTTGATTATCTAAAACAGCGTTAACAGCTTTCTTACTGCCCACGAACAAAGCCCTTTCGACTCGCAAACGATGTGCTAATTCCATTACTTTATCTTTCCATATGAGAAAACCCTCTTGGTTGCCGGAAACGGAGGAGTTGGAGTTTATAGAGCCGTTTGTTTTAGATGAATCAGATATATTTTCAGAACCCGTTCCTAGGGATGCAGCATCTGGCTAAATAAAAGTCAGAAACCATCAGATTATATATAGTTACAGTAAAGAAAAAACAAATCCTAACAATGTTAGCAAAAACTAAACAGCAATTTTGAATTGCTTCGATTGAAAGTTGGAGAATTTACTTCGAATCTATATGACGGAATATAAGTAAAGGCAAACCTAACCGTTGCTGTTATCAGGACACTTACCTATCGCAATGAACCAATCGAGCTATATTGGTTCGAAAATTCATTCCTTTGGGTCGTACTGTTAGCTATGTTAGTTGACGAGTGGAAAAAAGGAAAGCAGCAAACGCACTGTCCGAAGGAAAAATCATACTAACGACTGTACAGAGGTATGCCAGCAGTGAATCACTTTCCTCAGGCTAGCATTATAGCAATTCTATGTTGTTGAAAACAAGTACGAACTTTAGGCATATGGATGGATGGTTTAACATCGTAAACCCACTGCACTGGATCAATAATAGACTTAAATAAATATTATCATCAATCTTTGTTAATGAGGCTCGACAGAAGACGACTGTCCATCCTGGGGTACATGTTTAGATCATTTAGTAGTGCAACCACGGGTTTATATACATCTCGATGGGCGCAGGGTGATTACAACAGGAAGATTCACTAGGTTTCAGCTTGACAACGAGAAAGCTAAGAGTGAATCCCAGGAACCCCTGGAGACACTTGGGAAATTATGAAAACGAGACTTATCTTGATGTCGCTAGGTAAAACATAAAATCAGCTATGGAAACAGGAGGGACGTCTATCAGTGACTGGGATCAGAAGGTTAAGAAAATTCAGTGGATTATAGTGAAGTCTACTGGAATGATGGACTCTTATGAACTTATCCTGAGAAGCATTAAGCACGATGCAAAGTAGACACAATTTAGATTTGCACTGACAAAGTGTCTGTGAAACGATCGTGAGTAGTTGTAAATAACAAAAAACAGAAATTGGAAAGTCATCGACGATGGACAGCACAAGATAGCTTTACGGGCATAAAAGAAACTAGCACTGAAAAGTCAATTGTTGGTGAGATAATCTCTGGAAAATACAGAATTTCTATCTGCTTCCAGCCTAGACGTTTAGAATGATGGACGCAACACTTCGAAGTGCAGTTTACGTAGACTCCAGCTATTTAATATATATTCACTATTCCCAAATATCCTGAACAGAAGATCAACATAGACCCCTGCTAACTCCTTTCTAAGTTGGAAAAGCTGTAGCTAATCTGAAATGAGGGAAGTAAGACAGGATAAATTAACTTGAGGTCTTCAAGGATGGTGGTCCAGCTATAGCAATCAAGTTAGCTGATAATTTAGCTAAAATCTAAGAACTAGACGCAATTTCAATCGATGATCTTTATCGTCGGTCGCACCAGCAGGATTAAGATCATCTTGTAACAACCACGAGTCATTTTGATTAATGCAGTGCCTAAAATACTGGCTTCAGTAATTATCGGATGCCTAATAACTACCAGTAAACTCAAACTGAGAAATCCAGGCTAGTTTAAAACCTGATTGCGACTGTGTCCAATAAACATTCACCGTTTGTCAGGTTACAGATCATAGAATACATATCAGCGTTCGACGATAGTAACTTTTCTTGATTCTAAAGTAGCACTCGAATTTGTAGATCAATAGGTTATGTTGCACTGTATATCACTGGAAAGCATACTTCGAAAGTACAATCATAAAGCGAAGGTTTCTTATTTGAACACAATTGGTTGAGTCAAAGCTTATGGTGAAGTATCTGAACCTACAACTTTAAGTGGCGTCCTCTAAAGATATCTGTCTCCATTAGTGTTTAATTCCATAATATAATTACTAGGAATGATGCATTCCCATCTGAATTATTACGGAGTGATCTCTTGTCATGAGGTTTACCTATCGACTTAAAGTACGCAGATTACAGCACTGCTTGGTGAATACACTGTGTAGTCATTTATTAGCATTAATGTGAAAACGTTCTAGATGTATTTTTTCAGCTTTTAAATGCAAAAGTTTGGCTCAGGACTGGTGGATATCAACACCTGAATTAAAAACAGTGAATGAAGTAGTTAAATACATTGACCAAGTCACTTACCTTGGAAATCTAACTAGCCCTGATGGGTTGGCGTTTGATGAAATCATGGTGGAAATTCAGAAAGCTCGTTTGGTTTTTTTAGCTTACACAATTTATGGAGGCGAGATGTGTTCAAATGGCGAGTATAGTAAACATCAGTTTTCTTCTACTTCATGGATACGAATAATGGTCATGTAGAGTAGGTTACTAGTTTCTGATATCTTAGGAAAATCACTGACGTCTGTTAAGACTGTCGAGTAAGCAATGCTGGGATTAGATGCACGACTGACGTTGGTGGAAACTTAAAATTTAACTTTACGTACGAATAATTGTATAACTAACTAAATGACAGAAATTGCATTAGTACTTGCACTTTAAATAAAACTTGTTGTGGGAAGCTAGGGACAAACATTCGGCAAGATAAAAAGTTACATATACCAGTAGTGAACTTTGCAAACAACTAACATCCTTGAAAATCTACTACAATAGAAATGATGCTATTTTAATCAAAAGTTCTTTCTGAACCGAGTTGAAAACTGTAAGAATTATAAACTATGCTAATTCAAACTTTGCAAATGCATACATGTGAACGGATAATATAAACTATGTCTCAGTTAATACATATATTTGAACACGAAATCAGCGGTTTGTTACTTTTCACTACAACAGTATGTATACAAACATTATTACACACTCTGTACTTTAACTTCCTCAAGTGATCGCTTCACAGTAAATCAAAGAGTCTAAAGATCAAGAGTATATACCCAATCGCTATATAGTAGATTAAAATTTACATAAAAGTCGTGACCTAAGCTTCGTACCTGATAAAATCCCTCATTCATTTGTTTTACACGGATCATTTGATTACGAATAAATCCAATTTTATTATTTGCATTTTCATACTGTTTCTTGGCTTCTTCAAGAATATGACGGGGACCAGATTTGTATGTCTGAATTAGACGTTCTGCTCCGCTGCGAACCTAAAATATATCAAAACTAAACCCAAATACGAACTGATTACCTGCAACTCTATGTCCAGTGCTTTTTGAAGCTCAGCTAGGCGCTGATCTATGCTATAGCTACCACCGGCTGACTTTGTTACAGCATTCTGGTGGTCTGAAAATTTTATCACTAAAGAGCATAATTACCTAAGCTAGGTTGATAATGTTTTAGTAAAAGAAGTGATGTTTCCAAATCTCCTATATCCTCTGCAAGATCTTGGACATCACTGTTAATACCTTTAATAACAGCTGATGTAGTGGTTCGACTTGATTTTCGATCCAATGTGTAACATTCTTTAGTCCCAGTCAGATTACCTCCGATCATGTAATCATTGCTTGAAGGTACGACAGCTGAGAAACTCTTTCCTGCAGCATCTTGCAGCTTTTGAACTCCAGCTTTCATCTTATACAATTTCTGCAAATCAGAGCGCTTGGAGTCAAGCACATTTTTCAGTTCTTCAATGATGGAGTAATAAGGCAATTGTGGACTGATTTTGTAATGAGCAGCTAGCTCACGAGCATACTCTTCATGCTCCTAAAACATGTACATAGTAAGCAGAAAACTTACCATCATTAGATTCGAACTTTACACTTAAAACTCCAAATAGGATTTACTGTACAAAACAACTAAGAATGACTGAACATACGAAACTCGAAAACCCCACAAAACGTGAACAAAATTAAAACTCTGCCGTAAATGTCGCCAGATATTGCGCGCGTCATAAAATGTGGTGAAGGAACTTCCTAAGATTAGCGAATAACATGTAATGCCTAGTTATGATATCAGAACGATGGAACTTACTTGACAGTTATTTTTTGTTACCGATGTTGAGGATGTTTAGTCCAGTTGTTAAATGTAGGCTTATCAGTTTGACTAGCACAATAGTAAAAAACTAGTAGAAAATAATAGTTAACTAAATACCAATTCATTTACAGTCACAAAACTTAATGACTCCAAGGGAACATGCGTTTCGCAGGTGCCATTCCTGTCTTACTAACGTGTTAACTACGAGGGAGGACTAGGTAGAAGCTACCGATAAAAGACTTTGTGGGTGTAATATTCATTAACTTCAGAAGGGCTTTGACAAAGTGACCCATATAGGTCTTAGACAGAAACTAAAAAACTTTGGGATGATACGTCTAATTCAAAGCTAGATAAAGAATTTCTTATGCGAGCGAAGACAGAGCGTAAGAGTTAACGGAACACTCTGAATTGGAGCCTGTACTATATGGAGTTCCAAGGGTGGAATATTGGGTCTTCTAATAGTCCTGCTTTGCGTTAATGAATCACCACGTAGGCTAAAATCGTCTATAATTTTATTTGCTGATGACAAAAATATTTGGATAAGAGTATGCAGCGATGGTGACCAGCTCAAATTTCACTCTGACTGGAACGAATTAGTTCGGTGGTCCCAATGTTAGTGATAAGAGATTAATCGAGATAACAGTAAAGTAATACACATTGGCCGTGGTAACGGCCACCAATACTCTTTGAATGATGCACCACTTCTACTGGTAGAGCTTAAAAAATTAGAAGTAATTACTAGCTATGACTTTAACATCACTGCAACGCAGCTGCAGCTAAAGGGTTTGGATTGTCGTGATCACTTCACAGAACATTCAAAAGTTCTGATGAAGATATCTTACGAATTTGATATCCCATTCACGTTGTATCTCATCATAAATGCTGTATCCAAGCAGCAAGTCCCCACCTTACTTAGGATGTCTAGACACTTGAGCAGGAGTAATCCACTAACGGGTTTTCCAAACCTCCCTTACGATAAGCGCCTGGAATATCTGAATCTCCTCCTATTATCTTATTGTGGAACACGGAGTAACCTTATATAGGCATTCCGTATCTTAAATAATGACTTAGGCATTAATATGTTTTATCTTCTCTCTCCTTTCAGAACCGATCATTTTAGGGGCCAGCTCATAATGGTTTTAAAACTGAGACCGAATGAACTCGAAGTGGGAGTCTGTTTTTCACATTAAGTGGTCAGCGGGGATAGAACACGTTAAATGACATAGCCCCATCGGTGAACACTTTCGGGAAGTTGGGTCTATACTGGTAAAGCCACTGCAAGGTTTAATACAAGTCACCAGATCTACTATTTTTATATCTGAAGACTAAAGACTGCTTGCATTTACGCCAGCTGTTACACTTCAGTCAGTAATTGAATTTAGAAATCATAGTTCATCAGTTATTTTAGCCGAGTTACAGTTCTAAACGTTTGCTTAAGATGTCAGCAATATTTTAACTGTGTTGCAAAGTTTGTCTCCGAAATTATAGAATTTTTATTCTTTGAGATCTGGTTTAAGGTGAAAAGGGTGTTCCAGGTTTAGGAGATTGCAATACTTGTTGTGTTCCTTCTGAAACTGGAGATAAGTTTGGTCATTAAGTAGGAGAGAGCGTAACCAGGAAGTTTTACTTGCAGTATTGTCCCTTACTGCCCATAGGTATTAATTAGACATTGACTCATCTTTTGAAGAATTTTGTTAAGGAAGCCAAAATCTCTTCATGTAAAGAGTTTCAAATTTAGACCACACTTACCGCAATAAGGACGGCACGAATTTTGTCGAAGCTTCTTCATTTTCTTTCCTAAAGGAGTTTTCCCTTGTCAGGGGTTATCTTGACAAGTATTTGAATCCGCCTGAAATCTACTTAAAACCAATATCTGTCGTTTATCTGGCTTGTACATCCAGTTGAGTCAAGTTCATGTTAACTCTGTATCAAATAATGTATCATAACTCGAAGTGCTTGCTAGTTGCGTGATATTTACAAAATTCGCTTATCTGGTTATGAAGTAAGTTGTTTCATTGTTTTGGTGTCAATAATGGTTTAAATGCTTCCATCTATTAACTTTTAGACTGTTCCGAAACCCAATTCATCTTTTAAAATTGGGTTTGAGTTTTGACTTTCTGTATATCTTTTGCATCGTTAGTCGTTGTTTATGGCCATAATTCTTTTCCAGCACTGTTAGGAGATTGGTTTTTGCTCACGTTAACGTTGACAAGTCACTCTGACTTGAATCTCACCATCTGAGCCCCGAATCAAACACATCAGGATAACTCTGGTCTATTCTTAGTAGTGATGGGTAAAACAGTGACTGGTTGAGATCTTCCTCACAGGTAATCACTTAGTTAATCCACTAGACACATACCAGTGCCGATTGACTTCAATTTTCAATAATGGGTTTAATGAACAATTCATCCGAGTACTTTGTAGGTACCTTTGGGACATATGCGCAGGATAGTCATGCCTCACCGATAAAGTCCAACTACTAGATGGGGCCGAATGGATAGTATTGAATAATCTACCTGATAGAAACCTGTGTTAAAATATGTGTAGCAAATACCTCTCGTCAACCGGTTGCGGAAGATTGTTTGATGATTCTTTCAGTGGTGTTGACACAGTAGTAAGCGGAGGAAATGATTAGTAGTTCCAAGCTTTTACTTTTCTACTCGTTTTGTGTGCGGATATGACCACACTTTCTTTCTACCCAAAGTAAAGCTTGTCTGTGACTAAGCAGAGGCTAAAGAGTGTGTCAAGGGTAAACACAGTAGAATCCTACTTTCTGTGATAACTTTGGAATGGATTCTGTCTAGATTAACTCAATTGAGTGGGTTTAGACTCGGTAGGATCTCTTGGATCTGGAAGGCTCACACTTTACAATGAATGGGCTGACTTTGGGCACTTCACGGTAGCTGAGCTTTGGTTTAAAGATGTTAGTTCTGGGGACGCCGGAAAGGAATTTCCTGGCGAGCAGTTTGAAAACCTCGGACTGAAGCTTTTTGTTCTGACAGCGAATACTCATGCAATAAGTCTAGAGTTATTTTTTTACTACATATAACAGCTTGTTACTTAGTTCTGTAGATATCACCGGGGTAGTTTGAGAGTCTATTTTCTCCCTTCGATTCTTAAAGTCCATTTATTGCAATGGGCTCTGTAAACTAACTTGCCTTCTAAATCACCAGAGCGTCGCAATTTGTTCCAGATGGCACACTTGCTTTAGACAGTTTTTGCTGGCGCAAAATGCTAGTCAAGTGGTGAGACTAGTATGCTTGTTACGAAACTCAAGGAGGGTGTATTAATTAATACACTATATGATAATGTACTATATTTTGTCCAGGGTACTCGACAAGAGTACTCTCTCAAGGTCCAATCTAATCCACTTCTGTTTGATTTTGTGTCGGTTTTCACATGATATATGTCCAGTTGCAAAAAAGAAGAGGGAAACTTCAGATAGTGGAAGGGAATAATCACTACTACTTATTGGCCCTATAACTTTCAAGTTTGAGACTTTAGTCCTTTGGTTGGTAGTAATGTATTCCAAGATAGAGACATTTTTACTGCACTCCAAACAGGCTCACTGAGCTATGTTGTCTCATGGGTTATACTTTCCAACTTTGTCATTTTAATTCATAGCCCCTTCATATTAGCGCGTAGATAGATGAGATGAGGGTGGTCACCAACGTTTCCGGTGCTGTGAAATTTAATTTTATATTGTTTATCCTCTAACACATCTTAGTATCAATCTTCAGACACTATCCCATATGGTTGACGAGATATATTATTTATTATCGCCATTAATGATTTCGATAACTACTTGGCGGAAATTTGGATCCTGGAAAATTTTCACTATTTTGTCAAAGCATCTCCCACATACCCTTGGACTAATTTTTAATAGTAAAAGCAGTGAGACAAGTACAAAATATTCGTATATTTATAGTTTTCTGAAACAAATAAATCTGTATTATGATCCATCCAATCTGAATTAAGGAGTCTCAACTGTAAGATCCTTTTTGATGATTCTGTGTGAAAATCCCTCCAAGTAGCATTTTCCCCATTGTATTTCGTTGTTTCATGTTTAAAAGTAATTTATTCCTCTCATCCCACTTGGCTATGCATTTTAATGACTTTTTCGAGTTAGTTGCTATTTATTTTCATTGTAATGGTTGTTTTTCCATTGAGTTTCTACCGGATTTCTATTATTCTCATGGATTCTATACATTTTGTTTTACTGGACTTTGGATTGGCGGCTGCCATATTGGTTCGTTCTTCCTCTTGACCGTATTGCTTGAATTGACTGGGTTTGTGCATTTTTTGATTGTGGATTGACGCACACTTCCAGAACTTGTATTATTTTGTTGTAACAAGTAACCTTTGATACTTTGTTATTGATATTTCTATAGATTTAGACCTTACTCTCTGGACAAGCAATACTTGATCTATCCCGTAAGGATAGAATAACCTTCTTGTTTATTTCTTAAAACTGAATTAATTATTCCAATCTTTGGGATAAATTTGGGTTGAATAACTGGTGGTGACATTTGTTTAGGTAATAATGTACTTTGTATAAATAATTTTATATAGAACCGTTTCTCACCCAACCATTTGTTCTAAATTTCTACTGGGCAAGAGTACGCGTATCTAAACCAACCTTGACAGTTATTCTTCAATCCAAACTGACTTAGTTTGGATTCTACATCAACTGCTACCCAATCGAAACGCTCCACGTCGAGATTCTAGAAGATTCTATCGATCAGTGATTGGACGGTATGTCTCCAGCTCCATTAAGGGTTCTGAAGGCTTCGTTGAAATTTCTGGGGTCCATCCCAACAGATAACAATCGCAATAGCGATAATATTACACTAATACAGAATTCACTCACCAAAATCCACTGTAAACTCAGCCAACCTCTATCTATTTATGGGATAGAAAAATTTTCACATATCCGTATTCATCCTAATGTGACTCCTAACATTGCTACCAGCATCACTGTAACCCATCAGTAAAATAAACACTTACAGCCAGTTAGGCTTTCAATTGCGAAAATAAGTGTACAAAGTGAAACAGAATATATTGATCTGGATATATTAACTCACTGTAAGCTAACTAATAGCCCCCACTGTTTCACAGATATAACTAAATACAAGGGTACTAATTCATTTAATCTAAGTTGTTCCTGTTCTGAAATAAACTATTTGAGACACACTAAACAGCTAACAAAACTTAGTCATGTCATGGCTAATCCTTTCAGACTTGCAGCAGAATGTGGCACACACCAACCAGAACTCATTTCAAAACTTCTCCAGCTATTACAGAAGTCTTAAGTTTCTTCCAATAAATCTACATAGACTGAAACTAAAGCACAAAAAATACTAAAAGGAAGACCCCTTTCAAATTCCTCGGTAATCCTATCATCAGTAATGAACAAGTGCCCATTTTCGCGATATGTATCGTACCCGTTATCTCTTCAAGCCACCATATATCCAATAGGCGCCACTACATGGAACCTATAGATATTCAAAAATAAACTCAAAAATAAACTTAGGAATTAAGTCGCTATCTCCGGTAAAAGCAAACATTCACATAACCTGTCGTCAGAAATCTATTAATACTCATATTATAAATGCTCAAAGACAAGTCATCTATCGACTACGTACATAGACTCCAACCCTTCACTTATTATCTTTTCCAGTAATTCTATACACTGTGGCCATGCTTTATTTGTCTGTACTTTAACGACTTTTAGCAACACATCCGGATTCCTAATTAACCGACTACAATATGTTTGCCTTTTCATGTGAACTATCATCTACTCCTCTTACCACCTCAGAGGTCCAATACGTTATCTCAGTTTTCCAATTTAGATCTTCTGAGTAATATCGACACTTCTAAACTATCTGTCATGCCCACATACCCCAAATAGTGAATACATCCCTGTTAGATTTAAAAACAAACTAAGGAAGCTACGAAAAAGATTATTCGTTCAGCATGACTTTTCCGTAATTTCCAGTATCCATTCAGTACTCACGGATATAGCAAACTACAGGAAAAAGAGAGAGCTAGAAGCCGAAAAAATGCATCTGAAATTACCTGACAAAATAGCCTATTTTAGCAGCCACCCTCAGAAAGAAACTTTATGCCCAGTCCAGTAGTCCTACTATTCTCAATATCAAAAATAAAATAACTAGTAACCCAACGGAGATGTGCGAAGCGTTTAGTGAATCCTTTGCACACTCTTTACTAGAAACAGTCCACTTATAGGGATGATCAGCAACTTCAACCAACATAAATTAGCTGGCTTGAAGTTTACAGTTACTAATGTTAGAAATGCTATAAGATCACTAAAACCTTCATTTGATAGTGGAGAGGATGGAATACCGGTTAATTTGATTAAATATGGTAGCTCAGCTTTTCCAATACTGCTCACAAAAATATTTAATCTCTCCTTAGAAGATGGAACTTTTCCTAGTTCATGGAAAACCACATATATAATCCCTCACTTTAAAAAAGGCACTAGGCTTAACGTTGAAAACTACCGTCCAATTAATCACTCTTCCATTTTATCTAGAGTCATGGAGAAAGTTATAAAAGAGGAGATTTACACTCATATAGTTAAGCACAAACTAATTATATCTTCCCACTACGGCTTCATGTCTAAGAAATCCTGCATAACTTGCCACCTATAATACTTCGACTATATAATAAACAATAGAGATGACGGAAAACTAATTGTTACCCTATACTTTGACTTTACTAAGGCGTTTGACAAAGTACATCACTCATCTCTCTTATATAAATTATAAGCTTTCGGGATAACGGGCAAATTGAATTATTTGTTAGCTTCGTTTTTGAAAGATCGCATTCAATTAGTGAAACTAGGCCGATATCTCTCACGTCCTCAAAATATCACTAGTGGTGTCTTCCAGGGTTCAGTCATTGGGCCATTATTATTTATTATGTATGTTAATGACATATGCCACTGTTTGCAAGAGGGTAAGACCTTTATGTTTGCGGACGACCTCAAAGTTGTCTATACATTCAACACAGATGAAGGTCGAAATGTTAACGACATAATACAGAGAGATCTCAACAAACTAAACGAATGGTGCAATAAATGGTTTCTTCCTCTTAACACAAAAGTCAGGATACCTATGTTTCGGAGAATCTAACACCGAGATCAACCTACACCTTAACAACATGAATTTCGTCATCTAAATAGCGTCTGTGATTTAGGAGTAAGGTATTCAAAAAGTCTATCCTTTACTGAGCATACTTCATCACAGGTCTCTAAAGCTCGTAGACTTATTGGTTTTATTTATCGTAACTACCGTCTTAACGAATCTAAAATTATTCTTTATAAAACCTGTGTTAGACCTCTGCTTGAGTACTGCCCAATTATATATAGTTGCATGCCTTCACTAGATCGGCAAAAAATAGAGTTCAACGGCATCTTACTAGATTACTAACCCCTGGCCCACCCTATAATGCTAGATGCTGTACTTGGAAGTTAGACCCTTTATGGGTCAGAAGGATTAAACTTAATCTAACTATACTCTGTAAAATTCTTTATAAAGAAATTAAAACAGATTGTACTGCCTTGACATATACTCGAAAACATAAGTATGACTTGCGGAACCAAGACTCCCTGGTAACAGTGCAGAGAGCCACTAGTAAGCTGAAATCCTCCTTCGTTGTTGCACGTTATGCTAAATCTGGAACCAGTTACCAGAAAGCATACGATAATCTAGCTCCTTGTCACAGTTTAGATTGGCATTAAACCTACACTTAGACAATGCCGGTATCTGTAACTTACTTAACACAACTTACATAGATTATGGCACATTTATCAATGGACCTCCTGGCATTTAATTCTCCTTATAACACTACTAAAAATTAAAAGTACCTGTAGACATTAAAAGCTCCTTGATTATTCACCTACAAGCAATAGAACGTTTGCCTACCTAGCAGAGAGTGCTTTGGAATCTCGTAATGTCTATGCATTCTTAGAGGTGACGCAGTATGCCTTTATTTCCCCCCATACTTTATCTTATAGGATAAAGCGGACCTAAAATTTACCATAGTTATCTCTAGTATCAATCGACGTTTCCCAGAATAAAAAAGTCGAGTAACAAATGAGCTTTAGTTAATCCAATATGTACACTTTAGGTCTCACTGGAATCAGATGTACTTAATTAGTTATGCGTCCTCTCGCCCTGTTGTTTGTTCCTTTTCTTCATCTTTTCAGTTCCCAAATATTGTGTTACGTTGAAAGTATCACCCAGAATCCACGCTGAAAAGGAAATTTCATTTTTGTGATCTACTCATGATACCTTAATGCGGTACCTCCAATCTCCATCGTCCACCTGCAAGTTGCTGTCCCACACAAGGTCATGTTCGTACCTGACGCCACAATTGACTATTTCAAACAACCTCTTAGTATCTAAATCTTCATTGTGTCGCGTTTTTGACTCTCCTTTTCCTGAATTGATTACATATATTAATAAGTTTTCTCTACTAATGCATCCCTGAACACTCAAGAATGAAAAGTATCTTCCAGCTGTTGGTTAACGGTTTTCTTGTTTACATTTAATCTCCCTGCATACGAATCTAGTTTCTTGTAAATGGTATTATTAGTCAAGCACTTATTTCGGTACAACTTTGTATTTCATTGTACAAGAGTTAACCTTTCTGTATCATAATAACCATGCCTGTAAACTGGCGTGAATTCTGTTCTAAATTTCGGAATAATAATAATAATCTTCCACCTCCAATCCTCCTACAACCGGAAACTCATCAACTTTATACATTTCTGCTCCTTCAACTTATTCGTGTCTTCCGTAGTCTACTTCACCACTTTCTCGCTATATGTCATCAGCCAACCATAACATACTAATAAGTTAAGTGACACTCAACCATTCTGACGACCTTGAATACTTCTCCCGATCTCACATTTCTCATTTGTACCTCCTTATTAATGTTGAATCTATAACAAGGAAGATGCATCTTCTTAAAACGATTGCTCCACTATTCAGCCTATGAGAAATGATATTCACGGAATCTCGGTGACTCGCTTACCGAACAGTAAGTTCTTCACTGCTGTGACTAGCATATTTCAGTAATCGTTCTTTCCGCATTGGTATCTCAGCTCTCATCACTGAGTACTTCATGCAGGCTACAATAAACCTGATGAGTACAACATTACTGGTTGGTTGCATATACAAACTTCTTCCGGGGTCTTGAAAGGTACGCTCGTTGTTGAACGGATTATTGAAATAGCTTCCCCATTTCCAATATGACTGAAAGATCATATGTGGTGACTTCGACCTACCGGGCATTAACCAGAATATATTCTCCTGTTTGTTAAAACACAGTAATCTTTTGTACACCATTTATGCTGTCTTTTGACCACAATGTATCACCCATCGGCGAAAATTGATAACATTCTAGGTCTTATTTTCTGTAACTATACCGTACCTCTCAATGTGCGTAAATTTTTAAAATAGCTGCGTGCAACCATGTCGTTGTCCTGTGAGCGCTGCTACTTCTGTCTTCATTTTACTACAATGGAGATCGAAACTACAATCCATCCACTACAAATTTTAGAAACTGTTGTGAGACTGGCAAGGCTATCTTACACAAGTTAATCCCCTGAGCAGAATGAATTCAGTTCTCTGTAACTGATTTCTCCAACTTGATATGAGCCATCTACATGAGTCTTAGCATGCACTGATACGTTTACCTCTTCAAAGCAGTTTATAAGGCGTAGAATTAACTATCATTTGACAGATATATTATTCTGAAATTCGTCTCGCTACACCTACTACGTAGGCTACGGTTATTACCTAAGGTTTTTCCTTTAGTCATGATTTCAGAACTCCAGATCTTATTTCTAATGTATACAACTTAATATGTTTTATGTAGGGAGCAAAGCTATGGGGGGGAGATGAACTAGTGATAGTTTAATTTTCAATTGGCCTCCAGAAGACAACGTGCATATAATACTTCCGTTTGTCTGAAGTGCTAAAACATTTGGTAGCCTCGAAGCTGTTTCTGAATTAGTTAACAAAGGATGCTTCGCTGACTTTCATATCATGAACAAGACGATTATGTTACCTTATTTACCAATACTCAGCAATATTCTACCTCACCCCTAAAAATAATTAACACTGTTGAATTTAATTGCAACAACATTAGTAAAGCGATTAATAAACTATGTTATTATCGGAATTCAGGTGTGTGCAGTACAAATTCTCACACCCTCCAAAGTGGAAACCATAATATCTTGACTATTCTACTTGAAATTTTTCCGATTCCTTAAAACCATCTACTTTCACAAATATCTGGTAAACCTTACGTACTATTACTAGGTCTGAATCAGGCCCTTTGTTGGATTTTGTCATCTATCGGCCAGTAAACATCACTTCTGCTTTTTCATGAGCAATATGAAAAAGTAGTCAATTGCTCTCCAATGAGTTGCTTTTGCCCCATCATCACGGTTCCCTCCAATTCCAAAAGCGTGTGACTTGTCTCTTCGATTTTATCGGCTACGTAAATAACTAACCTCGAAATAGGTCGCGAAATTCTCATCCAATATTTTGATATCTCTAAAGCCATTGAAATCTTTGACTACCTTCCATTGCTGAGGAAACTTTAGATTTTCGACATTGGCCGCCCGCTTTTAGACTGGACTGGGTTCTTTTTTGGTGATACTATGATCATGCCTGTAAAATGGTGTGAATTCTGTAATCAGTTGCAGAATATAATAACAAAAATAAATGATTAATTTTGACTGTGCTCTCCCAACTAAAATCTATAATCTCGGGAGTTAACCATCCCTCCTAATATTAGCGATATAAATTATTATTGAAGTCCCACATGTTTGTTCATGACCATCAGGTCGCATACTTCCCTTCCGAGGAATGTGCTCGTTCTCCATATTTAATACAAATGACTGCGAACGTAACCAATTGGCGAGCCACGTGCTGATATACGAATGACACTCCTTTCCATGACGTTCTTTAGAGCACCTAGGTGAGGTATGTACTGATGGGCTTTATTTGTCCAGACATGTCAATAGCATGAAATTCAGTATAAGACTGCTTTAAACTAACCAAGTTAATTTGTTTTGACTGACTAGAAAAATGAGCTACTGAGTACTATATGTGTTCTAACTTGGACATTTATGAAATCAGAACAACAATTGATTGTAATTAATTTGTTCCAAATATCCATTATAAAGTAACTAATACGTTGTTGCAATAAAATAGGTTAGTTTATCAGCGTCAGCAAAATATGTGTATGTGATCCTGAGACAGTTTCGAGTGTTTAGTGAGGTTATTATTATCGAGGTTCGCAAAGTAATAACCGCATCAGCCAAGTCGCCATAATATAGGCCTGGCTTTTGAACAGAAAAGCACTGGAGATACTACTGATATATTACTAAGAGCAGAGGAACAAAGACGCAACCTTGCACAACACTGGTTATAACTCACTATAGTGTCGTTGCAGAAAAATACTCTGCTATTCAATATTAGTTTGTAATAAGTGGCATATAGCAATCTAAAAGAAGAGTGGTAATTTTTATAAACTAGGTCATGTTAATAAACAGATTGTGTAATATTGTATCAAAATCAAAACACAGTAAGATTAATGAATTCCTCCGACCTCAGTCTACAGAAACTTCATTACAGAAGTTAATGATACGTGTAGTACGTGACCTTGTTAAAAAAAGGCGAAGCCATGATGCACTGTTTCAGTTTATGTTCATCATCATCCTTCTCCATTATACGTGAAGCCCCTGGTGTGATATTTATTAGTCACTAGTAAATCGAACTGCGACCAATTTACTAGCTCGATTTTTTATGCTGATGGAACCTCACTACATCTTTGTCAGCCCCTTGAAATTGACAAATCTAGCGACCTCCGTGACGTTTGCCCTCGGGTATAGAGACATTTGAAACCTTTTGTTGCTAAGCACTGATGAGGCTACTTGAAATGCCACTGAAGCAGTCGAAACTGAGAGGAAACTGTAGAAATTCTATATTCAGCCCTTCGTGTGTAACTAGGAGTAGGCATTTGACCGATAACTTAGCAAGTCGGTGCTACAAGTGTAATCATTAAGTCAGTAGGAAAAATTGATTTGAGTAACACGCTCTTAGTAAAGGAATATATTCATTTAATAACATGACTTCTGGGCATAACTTTTCTATTTGATGTATCTCCATTCTGACAGAGAAATTTTGACTGAGATGAAGGAAAGTGGTATTTACGTAGACGTCATATTTAGTGACCCAACTAAAGATTTCTATAAGGTTTTACACTAGGGTCTTCGAATGAACTGTGGTAACTTCAGAAATGACTGTGTAGTTGGAGATCGTATTAAAATTTTTCTTAACGATGAGGCAAAAAGCATGGGATCAATGCGTGCATTACCATTATGGGAGTCAGCATGGAATTCAGTTTCCTGAGGATCAATTGTAGGTCCTCTTCTGTTCTACTTTACACCATTGACGTGCCCACATTCTGAGGTCGCCTGAACACCAGGTAAGACCATCCTACTAGTGCCATAAACTTAATCCCGTTGTTACGGCAAACGAAGCTTTCAGACGTGGGATGCTGAAGAAACAACTGGACAGGTTTGCAAAAAAGGTCCAATTAAACCAAAACCAAAAGAAATGAGGTCCAAGTAATGTATTTATTGACCTGTCAAGTTAAGATCGTTCTGGGCAATAACTAATAAATGTACTATTACAAACCCTCAATATTGTAGGCTCCCAGTCTAGAAAAAATAATCAAACAGTCCAAAGCAATGGCGCAACAAATGGCGGAAGTGAAGATAAACAAAGCAAACATAAAATTCGACATAAATAAGTTAGTTAAGTTAGAGTTCGATAAGAATAATTCACAAATTATATAATTCTTGAGTTTACTTCAACACCGATGGAAAAGTCGTTAGCTCATTGTCCATTAATTTCCTACCACCAATGACCTCTTTCTAACAGTCGCTGACTTGAGAAGTGACTACAGTCCCCATCATTCGAAACACCTAGAAAAGGTGCGACAATTGCGAATACCACTATGATTTGCCAAGCCTTCTAGAGTAAAGGTTGAGTACATACTCTCATACTTAACCTCAGAGTAGCAAGTAGTATCTTTACTACCCTACTTGACTACACCATACTCCTGAACTTGGTCTTTATATTCATAGTTTGTCAATATGACAAACCTCATGCACTAACCTGAATACCTTGAAATGTAAAAGGATGACATTTGATGACTAATAATGAAATAAAAATCGATAAATAAGTAAATATAATGGCGAAAAAATGATGTGAAGAAGTAGGAAAGATCGAGAGATAGATAACATGACACTATTTTTTCTTTCGCTTGAATTTGGTAGGATTAGTGCAGTCCTGTAACTCAGTTGCTGTTACTGAAAGATACTAACAATCATGAACCAGTCCCAAAATATAACGACACCAGCTGCAAAAAATCAACTAGTTAACGTCAGATCCTTAGAAAAGCAACGGAAATTAAATCTCTCGCAACTGTTCAAGGTCACGTTTGTTCATGGTAAGGATCCTTGTGTGATACTTTAGGCCTAGAAAAAGGCTGGAAATGCCACACTTAGAGTTGTAGAAACCAAAACTTCACGTCATATCTGATTCAAGCCCGAGTTAAAAGTTTATGTTTTTGATAATTTCTTACTGACTGGAAGTCCGGAGTGTATGGAAGCTTGAGAGTACTTTAATAGCCAGTTTGCATCATAGAAAAAGAATAAGATAGCCTTAATGCTCCTCAGAATGCTTCTGTCTGATCAAAAATGATGGTTTCCTACACTGGCGATAGAAGTGAAAGGAATCTTAGTAGACACAGTGGCATTTGAAGACCACGTGCCATTAAATGAATTTGTTAAGCGTTCTGTATGCGTTTTTGTCTAAACGTAGAAGCATATTTTTTCTAGGGACTCACCGAGCAACTTCAAATCATTCCCAAATGTAAGTTATTATTACATCGTTTATAGATGTATGGACTTCCCTCATATAGTGAAAAGACGCATGTAAAGTCACTTCATAATCAGTCAGTCACGCGGTTAGAATGTAGAACTTGGTATGTGCGTACATCAGTCCAAGTCATTATACTTTGATTATCAGATTACTGGTAGCCACGACCCTCTTCTGTCTCAGAAATGGTATTTTTCAATCGAAACTAGATTCCAGGAATTATTTTAACTATTAAATCCTAATCTGTAACGGGAATACTAGTTATTGTGTGTAAATTAAACGTTTTAAAGCTGTCTCAGTAACTGCGACACTTAAGATCCTTTACATTTTAGGTGAACTCAAAATCAAAGTTAAATAACTATTCAGTAGTCTCTGCATTAACTCATAATCTGATGACTTTCAATTATGAAAACTATCTGTAGATTGAATATATCTAATACTGCGCGTATTAGCAAAATATCTAGACAACTTGATTAAAATTAGTATTTAGGTAACACAACCTAATGCTGTATGCGCTTGCTTTTTTCAGTCTGCTTCAAGACATTTCGCCTTGTTCAACGATAATGAACGGTTGTTTAATTCTAAGTAAGTCCCACCATGTCTGTGTAGACTAAACTCCTAGTTCCCAGTAGTTTTATTTGGAGTACAACCCTGCTCCGCTGCTTCATTTTACTCAGAGAAATGTTATAAATAAATATATGCTGGTGATGTTCAGTTCCCTCAATTCCCCCATCACTTGTGCAGAAAATTTGACTTAAAATCTAGCATATAAACGTGTACGTGACCATTAAAATGATGCGGAGGGCAAAAATGTTTAAGTATGCGGAATGTTTAGTCTAAATACATTGTACGAGAACTGTTTCGTTGCTAATGTTTTTAGTGAATAAACTAACAAGGAACTAGAGTCAAGTAATACGAACCTTATTAATCATGACACTAACTTATGCTGTGTATCTTAATTAAATCTATTATCAAAGTTCGCTTATCATAGTAATTCAGTTTCTTTCTCATTTACCTGAGTACTTACTTGTTTCAGGTTTTTGTTGTGGTTATTTGTAACATGGTATCTGGCAACGAAATTTAGGTTCACATGTGTAACTTTTGACATTAGCCAAAAACGAGTGATTTTATTTGTGTAAAGTTCTTGAAGCAATTATACTTGACCCCACAGTTTTCTACTTGTTTCCAGGCTCTGAAACCTTATTTAAATGCTATCAAACACACTCTAGATGCAGCATTATGTGTTCAAAATTTTTCTTCACAAGTTGTTGAGCGTCACAATAAACCTGAAGTAGAGGTTAGAACTTCTAAGGAGCTACTACTGAATCCCGTGGTTATTAGTCGGAATGAAAAAGAGCGGGTATTAATCGAGGGGTCGATTAATTCAGTCCGTGTCAGTATCGCCATCAAACAGTCCGATGAAATGGAAAGGCTACTTTGTCGAAAATTCACTCGGTTTATGATGACTCGTGCAGAAGACTTCGTGATACTTAGGCGTAAACCTGTCGCCGTAAGTTCATATCTCTAATTATTCCACACTACCTGTAAACATTTTGCTTTTTTGATGTGGCAAAGCTGCTGATTATTTTTTTTCATACTACTTGATTACCAACTATAAAAATCAAAAATACGTCTGTTCGTTTATCATAAATTTCCATCTTTAGGTTTTGTGCAGTGGAATGCAAATCAGCAGCAACCTATGCGTGTGTACACCAGCTTACAGGCCATAACGTTTTGTAAAAGTCGTTGCTTTCTAGTTTCCATAACATTTGCGTATGTAAGAGGCTTCAACTCAACTGATTGAGTGTTGGCTACCAAGTCATTGAGCCACAGCTGTACCGGTCATTGAAGCTATCCAAAACGTAATAGAATCAGTGCAGTTTTTATGGCTATTAGTGTAATCACATTTCTGTGGATTGTAGCAGTAGTGGATTCTACAGATCCTCGAAAGCATGTTCTCATTTTAAAACGAGTATTTACGTTATTAAAAGTCGATTTTTAATAGTGACAAGATAACAAGTATAAATAATAATCCGTCAATAAATAAAAGAATATAAAACTTAAAGCGATAATCATGATTAAATGAATCTCGAATAAATTTATTTTACGATATTCTGCTATTAATAATTTTCCTAAAGACAGGAAATTATATTTCTGGAGACATGGATGTCAACTAATTGGTTTCATCGTATGCATTGTTAAATAATAAAATATTTCACCTTTTGGTTAATATTGATGTATCACACGAGAATCTTTCCAAATCCCTTTTTCTTAGCAATTGAAAGTTTTGAGAATTAATTGTCAACCAACATGTCATAGTACAAAGTTAAGTACATTGACTATCGTAAAACGAACGTTTTTAAGTATATTAACTTGAAGCATTTATTTAAATGACATTTCTATTGCATTCTATTTATGGACGTTAATTTTATTTGGATGTAATTAATTTCTAAATCACACTTTTGAAACACTATCAGCCAAATACCATGTATATGTATCGAATGTCTGTTTCTCATCTAAAGGTCCTCACATTTCATTTTGATCATGTAATTCATGCCCGTATTATGTAATTTTCAGGTTAAACATAACTACTAACAGTCCAGTATGTAGAATGTTTAGAATGAGATCCACGTAACAGGATAGTAGCGCATATCACAATAACTTCTGGGACAATGGTGTAGTAAATTTGTGGATAAACGTTCAGCATTCAAAGTGCACGTCTAAGATTCTAAATCCCCACTATTAAATGTCGATAGCCTTTATATAAAACTGATGATGTGATAATCTGCTAAGACATATTACACAAATATAGCCTAGACGTTAAAAATGTATTCCAAAACTCAAACAAATGGAACACTTTAAAAATAAAATTTACTCAGATAATCCAGTCAAGGAAAATACGTAAAAACATACAGATGGTTCAAAATTTTATAAATATTAATTGCTAGTAGTTGCTACTGGTTTTCTTATTAAGTGAAAGATTAGCACATGAGCTCAAGATCTTTTTAGCAGTTTTAGTCACTTGACAAGCAAAAACAAAATATGTGATTACCATACAATTCAACCCGTCAATAAGGGAAAGAGAATCCCTTTAAATTCACATGCATATCGATATTTGGTTGAAATATGTATATATATATATATATATATATATATATATATATATATATACATTGTTAGCGACTCACTCAATAAGGACCTCATGAACCCCAGTATCAGGCTCTTTAGAAAATGTTTTGTTTCAAACGCAAGTTATTCGTTGATATAGTGACTAAAGTACTTTTTTCCACTCAGAAAAACAAGGAATTTTAGCTAAAATATATTTTATTACATTATAAAAGTCGTTCGTGATTTGAATTCTATCCATTCAGTTAGTTAAATTAAGTACTTTGAATTACATTAGCATGAAATGCCAATAATCGATCAGGTATTTGGTATTTGAGATCAGTGGCTTTGCCCTACAGCTGTAACTTATTCTTGTCTTTTGTAATTTACTAATATATCATAAATACACACCACTATAGACAGTAATTTCCAGTTATTCGAAGTAAAAAGTAAAGCAAAACGGAGGAAGCAAGGGCGACTAAAATTAATACATGGTGGATTATAATAGTCAATTTACAACGTGACATACTAGAAACTACTGTCTATCATTTGAAAAAAATGGAACGGTAGGAGAGAGAACTGACAAAAGAAGTACTTAGTACAATTAATTTATATTTCATGACTAAAACAATTTGACTAACATAGTCTAACGAGTATTTAGGTAAATTATTTTGAATTAGTAATTGTTGTTGAACTAACTTGATTATAAAAGTTGGGATGATCGTCAGACACATCATTTACAAGAAAACATTATCTTGAACTATTTACATTACTTATTTAGTAAGTTCTCGTCTGTAGGTTACATAATTGTAACTTGGTCAGGAAGCTGCGGCAAAAAGCCGTTGCATTTTGAATTTGTTCATTAAAGCCTTCCTACACATTGGTTAAAAACTAGGTAGTCCTCAATGAAGATTGAATTCTATTGACCAAGCGATAATATGGCCACTAGTGCTAGTCATTCGACATAGCGTGCACTATTAAGTTGATATTAGGAGGTTGAGGTAGTCTGCGTTATTTGACGCTCATCATCAAGGCGTAACTGTAGCTTATCGTGTATCTCATGAAATCCAGATATCGTGGAATCATAAGCGCCCAGAACTGAGTTTTAAATGTGTAAGAAACAGGTTTCTAGTGCTCTGTAACAAAAATTGCCTACAAAGTCAAACAAAATCCTTAGTGCCCACTTTCTGTGTATGCACTTCAATATTAATTAAACGCTCGCATATGAACAAAGAGTTCGGAAATACACAGCCAATAAAAATATTACCTGTAAATTATTAATCCTCCTTCGATATGAACAATATTTTTGACGGATAATGACATTTTATGCATTATAATTTTAAAATAGGAAGCAGGAACTATTCTTTAAAATAAACGATATTACATTGTTAACAATCATCATTATGGTAACGCATTATATTTCTCAAACACTTAGGCATTGTATGACTACACAATTGGTTATTTAGATGCTAATTAGCTGATTATTTGCAAAATAGGTTACGCTAAATTATATTATTACATCTCGAATATGTCTGTATTTTTAGGATCAGTTGCAAAATTCTGGTTTAAAATTATCCCACAAGTTACTTTAGTACTCATTGCTTATGAAAAATTCGTAAGACAGCGTGTTTCACACAAACTTCTGATGCTTATTCTTGTTTTTTTTTTATGAACTCATGCTAAAACTATAAACAAACCTACAAAGTACTCTAAAAATATGGTGATTATAGAAAACATACTCTACGTAATTCAATTCAATAAGCAATTTCAACACCGTGTCACCAACAAAATATGATGTCGCAAGTAAATTTCTAAGAGATATCTTAACTGCGAAGTAAAAATTATGAAAGCATAAGTCTATCTATTAACATTAACCTTAAAACCTCTAGAAACCAACCTGCTACAACTGGTTTGTAAACAACAAACCCAATAAAAAAAGGGAATCTGTATTGCAGATCAAAAGTTATCCTATTCCTGAAATCAAGGTAAAAGCTAACTGCGTTAACCACAAAGCACTAACGAATAATACATTACGGAACAAAATGATAGAAAAAAACGAATATTAACAAACACATACTTTAAACAGATAATGGGAAAAGCGGAACCATCGAAAATACACATATTGTAACGGGACACTAACTTTAGTTGGGAAAGCTTGTCGAAAAATAAAATCAAAGGGTATTTCCTTGGAAGTAGTACACTAAGAACAAAGGAAATGACGACCCTAGTAAAAATAAAGTTTTGAGCGACTGCCTAATTCCATTGTGATTATTATGTATCCTGCTATACAATTATTAACATCGTCTCATTCCTTGTTGAATTATATCTAGGAATTGATGTTATTGATTCGATCTCTTTGTGAAAATCTGGCAGAGCAACTTGTGCTCATGTACATACGTACCAGGGCTCGTATTGTTTGACTGACTGACTTGTCAAAATCAGCGTTTTACGTTTACGAATAGCCATTTCCTGGCTTCAGGATGTGTGCAGTGCACTTGGTGTAGTGATTATAATAGAATTACCCTGTGAATAAGTCTTCTGAATCCCTCCTAAAACATTTATTTAAAATAATCTGCTCATTGGTATTTGTAGTTTGCTGTGTAATTTTTGTTGGTACAAACCCTGTTTATCCTTAAATTTCGAGCTTAAAATTACTATGTGCCTTTACTCTCACTTCCAAAATCACATTCTTAATATCCTATTGTCTTACTATCACTAAATTAACTACTACTTCTACTTTAGAACTCATCTCGCTGTGTTAATAGGGTGTAGCAACTTGGACCAATGTACATTCATCCAAAGTTCTGTGTTGTGCATGACTGCCTTATACAAACCGATCATTCACTTTCGTCGGATGTTGATTATTTTGCTTGGTTATCGTTATTATTTCTTGATATAATTTCTTCAACCTATGATAAAGTCACTTTTTTGCATCGTGTTGATTGTTTCAGTGTCAGTTGAAAATTTCAACCTTCCTCGGTGATATCACTCAACATTTTATCACGGGAAAAAGTGTATTTGGGAACTCATTGTTACCATGTGAACTTCACTCAATCACATCCCAACCTATCACTAAGCCGAAGAAGCGGTGCTAACACACCATTAGAATGTTATCTTTGCATGAAATTATTCATTCTTTGTTTATAAAATTAGGGTCGTGGCACTGCATACTTTTCATATTTTCATTTTCTTTCAGGGTTATGATATCAGTTTTCTCATCACTAATTTCCATACAGAACAGATGTCAAAGGCGAAGTTAGTGGATTTCATAATTACTTTCATGGGTGAAATTGATGAAGAGATTTCTAGGATACGCTTGGCAGTAAATTCTCGAGCTCGTCAGTGTGCTGAAGAATTTCTAAAGTCGTTTGATGAAAAAAACGTTAAATAAACAGTAATTTCTTACAATGTTTCGGCATGATGCAGGAATTTCAAGGAATTTTCTCAAACGGTTTTCTATTATTTTGTCTTTCAACTAACACTGACTTGTAAAAGTAAAATATTTCTACTCCATATTTGTACTTTTATGTGGTCAATATCAAGGGATGCTCAAGAAAATGTGCATCCTTACAATCTTTGGGACCTACTGGTAAGGTTGAACAGAATAACCGTTGACATTTATTGAACCTCGTCTTCCACATTAAGAGCGGTTAGATGGTTCTACGTTTCTCCGCTTTATGGTAATAATAACCGAAATAAGTCTCCCCACTCTATGACTTATGAATTAAATTAAGGATCTGTTTCTAAGTTAGTCAGTTAGACTGTTAATGCAACTATGAGTATGATTGCTTACTTAGACAAAATCATGGAAGCCAGCCCGCAGAGACTTGATCCAACTCATCTAGGTAAGAGCGCAAGTTGTTAGAACTCGGGGAGAATGTAGTGCAACTTCTCCACTGTGTGTCAGTTATTTGTATTTGTATTTATCAAGCTGATTACTAACACATTTTACACTGGTCTTCTAATAGTAGTTTTACGGTGAAACTCCGTATTTATTGAAGTTAGTATTTATAATGATTAAGATCTGCATCACCCGTGACATTGAATGACATAACTGAGACGTAAGCCAGATAACTGATAGCGGACTAGTACTCAGTGCCATAGTTTCTTGATATGGCACACATGGTCCACCCAGTCAAATGGTTTTAAAATTTGTTACCATTCGGCACAAACATTATTCTCTGGATAAGGATATTGCTGCTATTACCCATCATGGTTAACAGATTTGCGATAGGGCAATATTTTTGACTTCATCCTTTTGATATTCACCAGTGAGACGTTATCTATCAAGTTGTCATAAACCATAGTGTAGCTAAAAGAGACACCTGTGGATCATAAGTTTGTCTAGTCAACCCCGAATAACAGACCATACACTAAATAACAAAGTTTTTCGAGTTGTAACTATGCTTAGCTGCTTTGATTAACCATTGGCGGACATTATCATCCTGTTTGCAAATGGAGTTAGTAACATTTGCTTTAATGGTGAACAGATGTAAAAAGATGAGTGCTATTTGATAAGTTCTCATATCACATGTTTATTGACGTCTAACCAACCAAATTTACTCTACACGTGTTAATGGCAAGAAAAGAGACGATAACTTTTTTAATTTTACACCTACGCGCAGGTCGTTTACGGTGTTACTTATTGCCTAGTAAATCACTGACTTCCATATCCTTAAGATCTTTTTCAGAAAACGATAAACACCTGAAACAAAGCCGAATATAACGTTTTAAGTAGATAGGACAAGAAATACATGTTTCAAATACGGATCAAAACAGCTGATATATGAAACAAACATAAATCTTACAAAGTAACTAAAGATTATCAAAAGCAAATAAATAAGTGCTACATTGGATAATGCCTTTAAGACAACATAGTTTCCGAAAAGCAAATTTAAGCTTGGTGCTAGTCATATACAGCGGAACTCAACTGCTTAATAAAATTGTGTACAAACTAGGCATATGTTCTACGTCTAGTAACTGGTATACACTCCAGAACAAAGAATAAAAAACTCGCAAAACAGACACGGCAAATACGCAACCAAGTAGTAGCTACAGACTTACTTTGTTGTCTGGCATCAGCAAGCCAATGTAAAACGGCAATATTGCGACTACATCGATTATACTCATTACAGATATAAAAAACTTCCACCTATTGGGAGCAGCATACATTCTTGCACAGTACTCTATGGTGAATATGATTACGCATGCTGTATCAAGACATGAGAAAGCATCGATGTACCGATCGCCACACGCCCGTTGTTTACTTAATCCAGGTTCTGGTCCACAAGGTATAGTTTCTGTTATATTTGCAAACACAGAAACGGCAATAAAGAAACCGGTCACATAATAAATAACAATAGCAGTGGTGGAGAATTCCGGGTTTTCGAAAGCTTGCCAAAGTCTATTACGGAAATCCTTTGGCACTTCAGCATTTTCTTTGGTTGATGACCTTTCCTCTAGAAGACGCTCTGAATTTTCACGTTTGCTGTCGTGGTAATCCTCATAGCAACAGTCACCTAGGGCTTCAGATGCAATTCGAAAGTATGCGAGTTCATCTTCGTATTGCATGACACATTCTTTCTTAGGATAATGTAGATGTCCACAGCGATAATAAGTAAGTATATGGCGAAATATTTCAGGGTCTCTATCGAAGTAATATTCACCGCTATTCTCATCGTAAAAGTAATCACGTTCATCCGATCCAAGTAATGTATGTGGGTATTGATTCAAACTACTTGTAAGTATTTCAAATCTCTGACCGCTTACATTAATAATTGCCTTCTCAAATACATCTTGACTTAAATCATCTCTTGTGCATACGTTTTTCGGAAGACGGTGTTGAGCGATTGGTACCCATCCAATCGCTGAGGCTCTAACAAGAGGTAACCACGCAGAAGCCTGTGCCATATCACATATTTGAGCCATTAATAATCACTTTACAAACGGGTGTACAACTCCCAGTAACCCGTCATAGTTGTTTCATTTAGGAAGTAATGTGATGCATAGTATTTTTTTACCAGATTCAAGTATTAGAATCAAAATACAATCAAAACAATATTACATGCGCGTATTCATAGAACGACTGCTTGAAATTATGAACATTTCTCTTCACAGAATTCAATGGTATTGACGCAAACAAACAAACCAATGTAAAGAACTAATCTTCACATCGTGCCAGAGATTGGCTTGTTATATATTCGTTTTGCTCGAAAATACCGGCTCTTTGAGCTGAAAACCAATTGTAATTAACAGTGCACACTGATGCTTATGAAATTTCAATCATCCATTAAATTTGCTCAATGCGTCGACGGGAAGTAATGTTAAGCTAAAAATTTTTTATTCAATCTACGAGCAAGATACGCCTTCTTTTTATTTATTCTCACATATAGAGTTATTAACAATTAGGAATACCTTCGCTATTGCTTTCTCGATATGATTAATAACTCTGTGATCCACAAATGTTAAGATGAAGTTAGATTTTACTCTTGTCCATGTGAGGTGTTAGCAAATTTTCTACTGGATTCAATAAAGCTACTATATAATCTTGATAAGTTTACTATAGAGTTAGGAGCATATTCACACTACAAGAGAACTATAACTTCATCCATGAACAATAAAGGTATAGGATCTAATAACCTCGTTCCGAAAGGAAATTTCGTCTTTAGTCAAACATCATCAAAAATGCATCGGGAGAAGGGGAGAATTATTGAGGCTTTCCGTTTGCATATTATTTGGTCTAGCACAATGAATGTAAATATAAGCAGGAAAATGATGTCAGTTAAGAGTTTTATTCTCTCTGTTACTAACACATGTATGAGCGTTTAATTGCTACAAATCAAAGTTATCGAATAGAAGTTCAATAGACTGAATAGTGTAAGCTGTGGCCAGACATCTCAGCTGAAATCCATTATTCAGTATGTTTTTCTAATTTAATACAGAAACCTTTAAGGCTGCGAGTATTTAATGTGGTGAGAATTGGACAGAATCATTAAGAGGGTCTACAAAGAATTTATATACACTACGTTTTATTTTCGTTTTTCTTGCTAAGGCGAACTCTGCAGGAAATTGACTTCATTTCTACACACATTTGTTTCGACAAATCTGTTTTAGTTGTGTCCCGTCTCAACGGTGGTCTCAAATAGCGGTAGGTTCAAGTTTTATGGTAACTAATTGTGTGTTTTCTAAAAAAGGCTAATTATCATTACACTTGTCAGTTTTGGTCAAAGCTAATACCTCTGCTAGCTTATATTGACTATAATTATTTAATTATGGTTCCTGTCTCTATAAAACGAGCTCGTCAAAGCCTACAGTGCTCAGTTGATAACAACTCCACTATCGAGCAAACTTCTAGACTTGTGACCCCGGGTTTGACAGACCCAGTAATGCTAGATTTCACACCAGTGATTCAATTACCGAAAATATCTGATATGGATTACACATCTTTGCCACAGAGCAGTAGTCTCGAGAAGGCTAGATGCGAACAACATCTTACTCAGCAGCTAGCGGAAATGCGTTCTCAGTTGGAGTCATTCTCAGCATTAGTTTGTGGCGTGAAGCAAGAACTTGACACCTTGTCGCCTCTTAAACTGCTACTGACGAGGGACACAAACCCACCTGTACTTGAAGTCGTTTCGAAAGTATCAACAGTTATAGACTTCATTGCTACAGAGTTAACTAAACGTATGATATCCCGTCAGAACGTAATTGTCTACAATATACCGGAAAAGGCACCGCTGAGAACTGTTAGGCATTCTATACTCAAAGCAGCTAGTCTCTCAGATTATTCTTGTCAATGCCTTTGCCTTAACAAAAAACACCAGAAGTACTCATGCCCCATTCTCTTCCGCTTTGATTCTCAATCAGCATCAGATAAGTTAAAACGGGCTGAACAGCTAATAACCGCAACTACTAAGTATAAAAATGCTCGTGTAGTTGAGGATAAGACTGTAATCCAGAGACATAAGAGACTAGATACTTCGCACTTGGGTAAAGTTGAGCAGAACACCGCTGATGTAAAATGCCTGACTACACCACTAAGCACGGCTACGGAATCCCATGATGATAATACTTATCAACATACAGTCGAAAAAATTACAGGTCAAACCTCTGACAACCACCTCTCGGATGATATAGATTTAGACCACACGACCTCCAGTAATATTAGGATCTCTAGTGCTTCATTAGGTGACAAAATGCAAACTCCCAAAGTACAAGTAAGGGCCACGATTAGCCCACTAAACAACTTAGGTATAATGCAAAACGAGACAAAGAGATCATCGAAACGAAAGATAAGCTCCAAGGAAGGTTCTATGATCTCATCTACACAAAGAGAGCACGACGCTACTATGCCCACCACATCATTATATAGCAAGGCGGGTTATAAGGCCTCATTGCCTAATAGTAATCGACTCAGTAGTAATGAAGGTCGTAAGCGCCCACAGGTTGTACGTAACCAATTAAAACACAGCGCATTTAAATACCAGCGTAAACCAAGCGGCGAACAAGTACATGACCCATTTTATTACCCTGTCGCAAATAGCTTTGTAAGAAATTCTAGGTCGCCAAATACACACCAGTATGCTCTAAGTCTTAATAACCCCTCACCATACGCCTATTCAGATCGTGTAAGTGGTTCTTCTCTTCATCCTCACTATTTTGATTATAATTATGCTCATGGTGGGTTGCTAGGGCACCCTCCAATTTATGCACATCATCAACGAGCTGCCATGTTGCCTAACTCAAACTGCTCTGAACATCCTAATATCTCTGACTACTATAATAATTTTTTTGGGATCAGGCAGTCATTAGTCCCCTTAGCAATACAGCTTGCCCAGACATTAGCTCAAACAGTCAGACTGCCTTTTCAAGCCAACATCTAGTTATACGAAACACGAACGACTTAGATAAAGATCTTATTCGATTCTTCACAATTCACTCTTCATTTCTTAACTTTTTAGTAATTAACGCCCGCTCACTTCTTAATAAAATATCAACCCTAAGAACTATAGCCTTATTAGCTAAACCTTCTTTAATATTTAATAATAATAATAATAATTTATTCTCAAGTAGCAATTTGTACATGAGAGCATACCAGTTTACAGGCATGATCAGAATGATATTGTATAATCGTAACAGAGTTTTAGTAGAGTTATTGTTATGGAGTTGACGATATACAAAGGTATTAATTAATTAGGAAGCCAACGGTAGCTAGCTTCAAAGTTTATAATGCTGCAGTATCAGAGGTATATTTTGTATTACAGAACACTTCCAGTAAACAACCGCGCGCTTTTTGTCCCTGGTGCTGTAATCTCAGGGAATAGCTGCGAGAGAGCAGGACGAACCATGGAGACTATCCAGAGACAGGATAAGGCTGGTATTTTAAAGTTTGGATAAGGCAGACAGTTTGTGTGGACTAGTCTTGAGCGGTGAGTTGTTGGTGCATTGATTGCGTTCCAGGCCAGCGTTTGGAGTAAGGTGCTTAAAGGAGATCAGTTCTTTGCCAGTTCAGACCATAGACTCGGGAAGACGGAAACATAGATTTTGCGATAGAAAGAAATAAATAAATTTGATTAGTGGTATCAAAATAATCAGTTTCAAACTAGAGTCTTCTTCCATTTTTATGTTTTTTTTTTATTTACTACAACGTACACGATTTTAGTGTTAGCAGTTTTAGTACCCTAATAAGCCATTGTTTATTGATTCGAGGTTTAGTGGTAAGTCGTCGAAGATTTGATACAAGTCTTTTGATTTTAGATATTGGGAGATCAGGCGTTTGAATATTAGGATAGATTTGGTAGTGCGGATATTTTGTGGTAGTTTGTTCCAGAGTTTGCTGTAGAAGACGATAAAAAACTTACCGCGATGTTGTGTTTGGTATTTGTTGATAAGTAATGTTGCTTCGTAGTTCCGAAGTTCGTATCTAGGCATTTGGTTCCACATGGGAGAGAAACCCGAGAATGATATTTCGTTGATTACTTTATAGAAGAATATTAAGTTGTGTCGTAGTCGGCGACGACACAGGGGTTCTAAAGAGAGTGTTTCACATCTAGTCGTGTAGTCCATGTTTCCGTTAGTTGCCAGAATTCGACGTGTGAAACATCTTTGTACACTTTCGACGCGTTTTCTATCTATGCTATTCATACTCGAAAAGATAAATGAGCAGTACTCCAGTATAGGTCTTACACATATCTTAAACAGAGTAAGTTTAGCCTCCGTTGTATGGAAGTTTTTAAGAAGGAAGCCTGTTAATCTTCTAGTTTTAGAGATAATAGAGGAGGTATGTTCCATGAACTTTAGGTTGCCGGAATATTTAATACCCAAGTCGCTTGTTGATTGGAGTATTTGGACCTTTGACCCATTTAAATAAAACGTGGACTGAGGGTTATGGTTGCCTATGTGCATGATTCCACATTTACTGTAGTTAAGTGGTAGTTGCCATTTTTGGCTCCAGGAAGTTAGGTTATCGAGGTCCTTTTGAATTAGAGTCATGCCTTCTTCTAAAGAGTCCGGTTTAAAGCTATAAACAATCTTGAGACCGTCCGCATATAAATACGGTCGACCATGTTTTATAACGTTATTTATGTCATTTATGTAAATAACGAACAATAAGGGACCCAGTACACTTCCCTGTATAACCCCGCTGGTAATTGGTTTAGGCGATGATAGACTATTGTTGAACTTTACTGTTTGCTTTCTCCCTTTCAGGAAAGACGCAAACCATGAATGAAGTGGGTCTTTGACCCCATATGACTTAAGTTTAATGAGCAGTCGTTTATGAGGGACTTTGTCAAAAGCTTTACTGAAGTCGAGAAATAAACTGGACACTAGAAGCCCTTTGTCCCGTTGTGTAGTTATGTCATTTAGGTAGTCTAACAAGCATGTGTCACACGACCTATTCTTTAAGAATCCATGTTGTGAAGGGAAGAGTAGTTCGTTTTTAAGTAAATATTGGAGTAATTCCTCCTTGATTATCTTTTCCATTACTCTTGATGAAACAGAGGTTAGATTAATAGGACGGTAGTTCTCTATATTTCCTACAGGTCCGGATTTAAACTTAGGAATG